>JAGWCC010000061.1:600000-1176433 GCA_022651775.1 Drusus annulatus | reverse complement strand
CCGGCCTTTGTGTTTCCTCCTTCAAACAACATTGGTCTAAGACCCAGGTTTACTCTTTCCTTTCCTCAAAAAGACACTCGATACAGCATCCCTGAAGATGAGATAGGCCTTCAGGAAAATTATTCACATCAGGGCCTCTTGTATAGAGTGAATTTAATGTAAATTATCTATATTTGTTGCAACTTATCCAGTTCCAACATTTCTTGCCGTAGACTCAGAAACAATGGATTGCTGTTCCTCAATCATTACTCTACTAAATATGGGTATCATTCTCCACTGTCCAGAATGTTGAGACTTGTTAATTCAAACCATGGTCTTGAAAGTTTTGGTACCAGACTAAATGATTTTTGTCATTCTTTACGACTCTACCTAAACTTTGACTTGACCTTGGCTTTGATTTGAATGTTCTTTCTAATGTGTATTTTGTTGATTAAATAAAAACAAAATTTTAACTTTATTCCACTTTTTTATTTTTTGACTGGACCGATTTCAGCCTATAACGTATATTTTGTCCTATTTTTCTCATTGCTTCATTACAATGGTATGTTTGTACTGTTCTTTCTCTGTTGCTATTTTTTCCAATTTCGTGTTATGTATTTTTTTTGTAATTGGACAAGAGTCCATTAGTTTATAAATATATATATTTATGTAACCACATCAAAAATATAATACTTAAAAGTGTTTCGTCTTTTGCTTTTGCTCAGAAGGGCGAGATCGACCGAGAGAATTTGATGAAGGTAGTGAAGACGTGCATGGACGAGACATACGCCACCGAGGATGAAATGAAGAAAATCATGAACAAGGAGACGCCCACAACCCAACCCGCCAAGTGCTTGTTGGCTTGCGTCTTCAAAGCTTTCGGAGTGGTAATATTATAGTATGGAAGCTGAGTTCGGTTGTGTAGTTGGTAATGCACCCGCCCGGCAAGAGGGATATACCGAGTTCACGTATTGATCACACCCTTTTATAGTTTATATAAATTAATGAATTTTATCTTAAGCTAAAAATAAGAACTAAGCTTTCATCATCTGCTTTTGTATCCTGCAATTAACGATGTGCGATGAAAATGGCTCACCGCATGTAGTAGCATACGACTAAAGGAGTTCGATGCCAGGTCTCTCAATTAATATCGATACATTTTATTTAAATGTTCGTAGTTTTTTCCAGACTGAAAAATGGGCAAGCCGATGTTTGCTTCGCATTCTGCTTCTTCATATGAAATAGGGGGTGCACAATGAATACAGAGAGATATATACCTATCAAGTCATATCACAGGTTTGCAACCCTGATGAAGACTATGCTTTCTGTAATATTAAGTGTTTATTTCGTTGCAAATAACACAAAATAATACAGTGTTATAACTTATTGTTGCGCTTCAAATATCAGTACGGCCAATTACAACAACAATTTTCTTTAGCAAGCCGACAAAATTTTCTTAGTATTAAAAATAAAAGTTAAGCGCACTCAATGCTGATGATTGCTAAACGGCGCTATAAAATGTGTATGATAATAGTAACTAACAAAATAGATTTTATGAGTGCGACTAATTTACTGTGCATGCTTGCATCTTCAAGAGCGTTCGGCAGCTGCGGTGCAAGGTTTGGGCCCCGGGGACATTTTTCCCGGGCGCGATATCTGAAGGGCGCCAAATTCGGTTGACAAAATGTGACAGATTGTGAGTAAAAAAAATATGTCTCTGTTAACAAAATAACTAGTTCCGGCTTATTTGAACACTAACTAATCCACATCATTCAGGTTAAACTAAAATTTGAATAACACGGAAGGACATTATATTGTACATGTTGATATCCTAGTTCCAGAGTCTAACAAGTCAAAATGGAACCGTTGAATTTGAATACTTCACAGTTGATTTATTATCTTTGAGTATTATATACAAATATACATATGACGTAATGATAATGACATAATACTTCCATAATAATTACGACTTGGGGCTGTTTGAAAATGATGAATGTGTGATTGCTGAATTTTAAATTATACTTAACCCAATATTCGCAGCCATCTTTTGACTTGTTACACTCTGAAATCATGGTATCGACATGATAATCGTTATTTCAGAATGCTTTGAAAACAGTGATAGTTGTGTAATCATTTTTCACATGCCCCGAAAAGCGTACGTGAATAATGATCAGATGGTACGCGCCTTAAATTAACAGGTGTAACCGTTTTCAGTTGAATGAAAAAGGAATGTTCGACGAGGAAGTCAATATAAAACTGACGACGGAAAGGTTAAAAGAAAATCCAGAGAAAATGAAGATGGCCGAGTATTTAATAACAAAATGCAAAGATCACAGTGAGCACTTTTTTTAATAAGTTACCTATGACAGCTGTATAATCGCTTACTAAACTAAACACCGATTGACTTAGAACCTCTTTTCTTATTCGGGTTGAGGACCAGATTCTTTGACAAGACACTCCCAGGCACCCCTATCCTGGGTCACTTCAACAGCCTTCGGCCATTGCACAGTTTCACCTCGCACAGCCTCTGAAGTTGCCATCCCATAATTTGTCTAGGGCGGCCAACTGCCATCAGCATTTTATGCGTTATTAAAAAAATACTGGCGACTAAGTGAATACTAAGTAGCATTGCACGATATTAAAAAAAGTTGAAAATATAATTTTATCTTATTTTCGCAGTCAACAAAATAACTGATGACGACAAAGCATGTGAGAGAGCGGTTGAAGTACACGTCTGTTCAACGGAGAAAGCAAAATAGGTGAATATATAAAAATATTTAAAGAAAAGTTAATTTTCTTATGTCAGTTTTTTTATCATAAAAAAACACAATATCTTGTTCGTGAGCAAATAAAATTGGTAATTATTTGCATACAACTAAATCAAATAATGATTTCTGTAATATTCCTTAAATAAGAAGCTACATTTGATTCTTGGTAACCTTCCTATTAACGGATACATTCATAATATCAATTGAAATACTATCTGGGCATTCATGAATACTCGTATGTAGTTAAATTTACTGTTTATAATTAATGGAAAGATACACCGATAGAAGCGTGTTGTAGGCGTGTCGGTGTTCCTGAAGTAAGCTCAATTTTTCCTTGCTTCTGGTAAAATGGTTTTTTTAACAGATACGTAATTTCATTGGCCCGTCTGGGGCTAAGGCTAGTAAAAGGGTCGTATGCGACTTAATATGCGATTAATGATCTAATAATTAGCAACATAAGTTTTCTTTCAAATCGGTGAAGAGCACACTTCGAGGGATTATCTGTTCAGTGTTTATAATGAACATGTTTTAAAACTATAAAAACGAGAAAAATATAATACAGGTATAACATATATAAATCATTATGAATGTGTTTTTTATTCTTATTTTCAGTTAGGGTAGAACATAGACGACTAGATAATAAAACGACAAATACGAACACAGTTCAGTATTTACATATGTAGATGATATTATGAGGTATATGGAATTATTAACGCACTTAATTTCTAAATGCTACATTGCTTTGACTGAAACCAATCACAAACTGTATTATTTTATCGTTTAATTATTTATCCACTTTTTTGCAAACAAACTGTAACTAGCCTTCTTTAGAAAGCTAATAGAAGCTAATTGCGCAAATAACTTTCCTTCAATATGCTTGATATTTTAAATTTTATAATTTTTATGAACATGATCAATACAACTAACTATCTGTGGTCGATTTATTTATTTTAAATGTTTATTTTGTCAAAATGTCTCTTGAAAAGTTTGCTACAAAAATATGACTATTTAACGAGCCTGGAGGTAGAGTAAGAAATAAAACAATAAGTAAGTATGGTACAAAAAACAAACGGATTGCATTGACAAGAATTAAAGCAAAGTAAACAATATTAATACCTTGCTTACCCAGTAGACTTGCTTACTTTTACAATAAACTAGTGAATGACGGTAGTTTATACACTTCTGGAGATATATTAGAGCTAATCTGCAATTTAAAAAAGTAATGCCAGGCCTTTGGCGCTAGAGAGATTACCTCTCTCGTGTGAATCGCGTCCTTTTTAAGGGCGGCTTATGCAAGATTATAAAAGATATAAGGTAAACGACGAAGGTGTCGATTAAAAAAAATCACTTTTATTCATTAGTACTGGACAAACCATAAAACATTGCCATAATTTTTTCAATTTTTTTAAAAGTAATATATATATATATATATATATATATATATATATATATATATATATATATATATATATATATATATATATATATATATATATATATATATATATATATATATATATGTCCGGTTGGTAGCTGAGTGGACTAACGCGCCGAATTTCAAAACGGGCGTCGTGGGTTCGATTCCTTTATTAGCTAAGTCCTCCATTATTGCACAGGCAACATGTTCCGCTCATATGATGGTAGTAGAAGTTTTTAAAATATTGTCAAGTTAACGTTATTAAATTTAAAAAAAAACTGATTGTGTCGTTAGAATACATATTGATTATTGCTGTGATTTCGCATATCATGGCAGCTTGAAGAACTTAAAGAAAGCGAGTTCAATGGCGTTTCAAAAACCGATTTGTAGATTACAATAAAAAATAGCTCTAATTAATCCAAACCTAGTTCGCTTAAGCACAGTATATAATCTATTATAATTTATCTTGTTGAAATATAAAACAAGGGTTTGGTTCATGTCTGTTACACTAGGAGATTTCTGGGTCGAGACAGACGTAGTGTAGATAAATTAAATAATATTAAATGTAAATATTAATAAAAAATGTATGTATGTTTATAAATATTCTTTTGAAAGTAGTGCTGTAGAAATGAGATCCCTTAGGCGTATATCTTGAGGTGATTTTTCACAAAAACGGCGCTATATAAATCATCCAAATATTATTATTATATGCGGTAAAACCATTTGTGACCGTGTTGAAAATGTGGATATCCGGAAAGAATCCAAAGCTGATGTAAACGTAACGAATATGATTAAGAAAGGGACGCTTAGATGGTTTTGGAATGAAGAGCAAATGAACGAAGAAAGGTGTGTGAAAAGAACATATGACGCAAAAGAGAATAGAAGAAGATGTCTGGGACACCCGAGGAAGACATGGCACGATCAAGTGAATCAAATGCTTGAGTCGGGCTATGTGAAGAGTCAGAATAACAGAAGAGTATGTATGAAACGATGTACGAATGTTAATGAAACAAGGAGTGTGTGCTAAGATAGAGTTGTATGGCGGTCCATCCTCTCTGCCGACCCCTGCGGAGAAATGGCGTGATTGTTACATACGGCGAGATATGCATAATGAGATTCCTAGGTTTGTGTTCTAGTCCGAATATTTCCTTGGTAGATCTATTTATTTTGAAAAAAAAGTAAATGATTATCTTTAAAACTACCTACCATACGGTTTATTCTCTCCCTTTTCAAAATTGAAAGCCTCCCTTTTAATCTTTGCACATTTCATAAGATTGTATAGTCAAACAATGCCGCCTAAAGTTCTGCGGTGAATACTGCCTGGGCTTCGATTTTGCTACATTCATTCGCTACGAATCTCTCTAATATCATTCAAACTACGCGTGTTTGGAATCGACGCGGAGGTCCCTATAAGAAAATTCAAAGTTTTGGAAATTAAACATAATTTTTTTTTTTTGTAAAAAATTTACATGGAAAATCTACTACAATTGTCATTTCTACAAACAATTTTCATATATTTTGTTACAGTGTATAAAAAAATCAGTTGCGTAACACTTTACTATAACACTATGGCATCCCCGATTTGGGTATTTTGTGAGGTTGAAGGTAGTGGGGGTGGGAAGGAGATGGGAAAGAGGAAGGTTGGGAAGTATCTGGCTATTCAGATCTGGTCACCAAACACGGCTAAAGCCATTTCAAGCAAACGTTTCGATACTGAAAGGGGGTCTTTCACCCGGGCCATACCTTGAGTATCTAAAACTGTGGAATGTGTCGCGTACGTGGTCTGTTCAAAAGAAAAGGTGAATTTTGAATTTTCGCGGGCTGTGTACATTTTTTCAAAAGTAAAAAATTGAAGAAGGCACAAAAACGTGATTAACCTTTCTAGTTGTCAAAACAAACCACTAATCCAAAACGGCTGATAATGCTAACATATAATAAACATATGTGTACCAAAATAACAAAAAAAAACTCGATAATCGAATGTACACAGCCCGCGAAAATTCTAAATTCACCTTTTTTTTTAACAGGCCTCGTATATACCATATATATCTTTCTTTTTTCATTAGAATCAATTACTTTGTGGTTTGACATTGTATTAAAATAAAAATATAACAACACTTTGTTCAGTTATTATATGAGCCCTGATGATGTTTGATCTAAGCGAAACCGGTTGGCGTTAAAACATAATAAATTCGTGGTTTAAAACAAAGTGTTCTTTTATTTTAATGTTTTATATAAATGAAGTGTGTTATGACTCATATTAATAAACATCGTTTGCGCACGCCTGCTCAAAACCCGCAACGTCTGGAATCGTAGTCAAGCGTTTTATTATTCGGCTACGGAGGCCGTACATACCCCAATTGGGGAGGCAATAGTTTTACAGCCCCGTGGCAGTCGAAACTCTCGTGGGATATTCATTTACACACATAAAACAGTTTTTAAATACCAACATGTTAACTGTCTTCAATCTAATTTCCTTTTCTTTGATTTAACAATGAATTCATACATTTCATCTGAATTTTTATACCCTTCTAGAAAATGTTTTTTTTTTAAATCTTTTAATGTACACATACACCGTTATACCCATATCTAAACCTTTTGCTTTCATGATTTATGATGACGATCATGATTTTAGATAGTTTGAATTTGTATAAGTACTATTAAACATTATTTTCCCTTTGTTACTTAGTCATATTAGCTTAATTAACTTAGTATAAAGCGCACTTGAGGTGAAAAATCACAAAACTGCTTTTTGTCGCTTCAGGCAACTCAGTGAGAGCATTGAGTTACCTGAGTAAACTTTTTTTCCAAAATCCAACCAGATACTGCAGATTCAACTAACTAACTAACCATCACGCCGTTTCTCCGCAGGGATAGGCAGAAAGGACGGACCGCTATATAACTCTGTCTCGGTACACACTCCTCGCTTCGTTCATTTTCATACATCGTCTCATCCAAACGACTCTTCGAGTGGCCCGATTTAAGTATTTGATTCACTTGATCGCGCCATGTCTTCCTCGGACGTCCCCGACTTTTTCTTCCATTCACTTTTGCATCATGTATTCTTTTCAAACTACTCTATATAAGTTCACTGTTATTATTATATAGATTTTAAAGAACTTAAAGAATGTGGAGCAATAAATTTTTGTACACCGATAGATATATCGTAGTTTGAATAACTGTTCAATCTAGCCACCGTTATATATGTTACATTGTTGCGAGATTGCCAGAATCGACCCTGTCAGAGGTTTGTTAGCGCTAGGCTTACGGCCCTCGGCTGGCTGTATTGTCCCCGCAGCCTGGTAGCTGGTCACACTGCTCTCCGGCCGGCGGGCAGCGACCGGCGAGCATTAATGGTCACCGTTCTCACGGTTGTCTTCTTATTCTACTTCGGTCCATATTGTTCACTTCTACTAGCATATTATACTACGGGGACAGCTTGCTCAGCTGCGAGATGCTGGAGGGCAAAAGAAAGAAGATGTGTCCCTAAATAACAACGATGGTAATTATCCCGTTAAGGCTCAGCACCCAAAATGACGCTAAACGTCACTTTGTAGCATTATAATACAAGCAGTACTGCAGATGATTTGTTTGTAAATTCTACATGGGCAGTTAGGAAAATGTCTAAGGTATTCAGTGAATAAAAAAATGAAGCTCTAATTCTTTGAATTCAACGAAAAACATACTAAAATGTCAGTAAAAAGTGCAGTTTGAAAACCAGCACAGCCATTTTTATTTTTTACTTTAAGTTTCAGTATGAAATTCACATAGAATTAAAAAGATACCAGTAAAAAAATGTGTTCACTAGAAACCTCAGACCTTCCCTAACAACCTGTATAATATTAACAGATAAATCATTTGTAGTATTGCTTGTATTAGAAAGCCAAAAAAGTGTGTATTTTTGGGTGCTGACCTGAAGTAAAAATTTTGGGTAGTAAATTTAAATGAAGCTAGCAGTCCACAATAGAGTGCTTATACCAATCCCGATGTATAGCAGTGAGGCACGGAACTGGCTGAAGAAGGATAAAAGTATACTGAGTGCTGTACAAATGAGATTTCTTATTAAAAAAAAAAAATCTACCTGATTTTGAATGCTTTGCATTAACTAACTTGCTAGGTGTAACCTGTTTTGAGGAAGTTAAAAAAATATGTATAATTATTATGTAATGCAGGCAATTATAAAATTGACTGAGGATGGAATAGTAACAAAAACCGTCAAAAGAAACGAGCTAGCAGTCCACAAGGAAGTTCTGATACTAACCAAAATGTATGGCAGTGAAATATGAAATTGGCAAAGGTAGGACCAAAATAGGCTAAATGCCATATAAATTTAAAGATAAGTCGTAAACACCCCACGTGAGAGTATGCAGTTAATCACATCATTGAATCGGGTTATGTTTAGAGTCGGAATAACATACGAGTGTGTTTGAATGCAAATAAAGCAAGAATTGGATTGACTTTCACGGAGATTTATAATTTCTGTCCACCTCTGTGGAGAAATTACATAAAGGTTAATTAGGTAGTCAGCGATTTTTTTATAACAGCTTCATTGTCGTTCCCATTGCAACATATGGGAATTAATTAAGACATTAAGAAGAGTGGCCGTGGAATCAAACTAAATTTATTTAAATGGTTCATGAATTCTATAAGTGCAAAAACTAGTAGAAATACCGGACTGCCCGCACTTTAAAGTGGTAATTATCATTGGTAAATACACTCTTGAGAAAATACACTCAGAGTGGTAGATACTCTTAGTATCGCCATGAAAGAACACCATTCAGAATCAAAACGTCGCTTGAAATGTCTTTAACCGTGTTTGGTGACAAGGACTCTTTCCCATCTCCTTCCCCTCCCAACCACCTTTTGCCTCACAACATACCCCAATTTGACGTAGCCCTACTGGCACCAGACGGTTGGGAGCAGTTAAACTCTTGTGCGGTATTTACCAATTAAAAAACTCTTAGATTACATACGGAGGAGTCTGTGTGTTTGTGGAAGATGCCAAAATGTATTCTCAAATCTTTCAATATCTCCCAACTTTTGAAGATATAAGCAAATAGAACTTTGTTGTGGGCTTGTCTGTGTTTGCCTAAACTTAGTTCAATTTTAAACTTATTTCTAATGAAATTGATAAAAATTTCTAAATATTGGTTTTTTCGTGAACAGATAATTAATTTTATTGGCCTGTCTATAACCTAAGATCAGAAAGGTCTTATTTTTACTGGCGAAATTAAATGTTAAATCCAAATAGATCACACTTCTTGAGATTATCCATTCAGTGCTCATAACCGAATTGAAACGTAAGGAACCTACCTGATACAACCTTAAATACATTAATTTCATCACTTGATCTGAATGGTACTTTTTTTCTTATCTTCCTTAGTGAACCTTCTTATTCTAAGTATAAATAATTTACTTTGTGAGTACGTAATTACACTCGTATAAACATACGTTACTTTTCTATTTTAAAACTGACGTTAATTGCAATTATCAAATTTAAAAAAATAATCTTTTAAAATCCTGACCTACCTAATAAAGTACCTACCTATAATTATTTTAGCAGACACAATATGTATAAATGGTGCAAGCCAGTAAATGCAACATCTATTAGCCTCCTCTATATCTTACTTAAAAAAATAAACAGTACAGTTACCCTTTTATTAAATTTGGTGCCAGTGTATTATAAAGCAAAATGTTTTTTTTTTTAATTTGATTGTCTTGATACTAACAAGATTTTTGCCCAAAGATTGATAAAATATGTATAATATTTACATATATTTGTATAAACTTTATATATTTTTTAATATAATTCATTTCTTACTTTAAAGTATTTTTTGTTTTACAATAAGATTTATCAAGTCTTCAGCACATGTTTAGACAAAAATTAATTCATGTAACTCAATGCTCTCACTGAGTTATCTGAAGCAACAAAAAAATTAAAAAGTCAAAAACTTGTGTCGCTTGAGTCAACCCTTCTCCCGAACGGTAAATATATTTAAGATAGCTGAAAGGCCACAAAAGTCTCCAGAATCAGACGAGAGTCAAAGCATTCGATGCACACAAAAAACTGGTCAAAACTGAAAATTTTACTTATTTTTTTTACCAAAGTGTCACTTTAGACCTTTTACCTTTCCAGAAGACATTTAAAGCTTTGGGCAAAATATTGGGATTTCGTTTCTTTACTTTTAGCCTTTACACCTAACATCTAGCATGATAGAGATAATTAATCAACAATTGATAATATACTGAATACGGCAGAAAAGTATAATGTGCGTAGTTATTACTATTAATATTTAATGGAAAAATAATAATTTATAATTTCATTTCCATCAAATATGTCAAACCACAAAGTGATTGCTTTCCACGAAAATATGCTTACTTAATATTTAGTTGAAAGTGTGAAACAGAAACATATGGTTCTAGAACCAACGCGCTAGCAACTACAACACATTACTTCCACTTAGTAGAAGTCTATAATCAATCAAGCCCTCGTCATTACGAACAAAAAACGATCCCTGTAATTATATGTGTTCTCCTGATTAAATACCGGCATAATGAATTGTCGGAGAGAAGCGTTAAAGGGGAGATGAGAAGGATCCTTTTATACGTATACTCTTTATGACCCCATCATCCTGAGTTAGCAACATTCCTATACAACTAATAAGATATTATTAAAGATTGATGCATTTAAAATAAGTGAAGAGATTCTAGAAGAAAAAGCAGGTAGCACTTTAACTATGAATTACTCGTTAATGAGGCTGGCAGGATTCTCGCTATTATATTTCATCTTAACACAAGACTATCCTGATGGGACGAGAGGCTGGTATTTTGCTGTTATTTTTTAATTGTGAGTATAAATAAATATCAATTTAAAAAAATAAAAAAATTATAGTGAATACCGCATAAGAGTCTCAACTGCTCCCAACCATCTAGAGCCAGTGAGACTATGGCATCCCCAATTGGGGTATGTTGTGAAGCTGAAGATAGTGGGGATGGGAAGGAGATGTGGAAGAGGAAGGTTGGGAAGTATCTGGCTATTCAGATCTGGTCAACAAACACGGTTAAAGACATTTCTAGCAACGTTTCGATTCTGAATAGTGAACTTTCACCAGGGCGATACTTAGAGTATTAGATACCACAGATTTTATTTTAATTTTTATGACCGACCGGTTTCGATTAGCTTAAGCGTCATCAGGGTACAATTCATAACGGTCGATCATAAAAAAATAAATGAAATCTGTAGTCCTATACAAAGTTATTATTCTATTTTCATTGCTTTCTACGAAATCATCAATATTTTCCATTTAAAGTGAATTTAATGCTTTTGAACTCGTCTTTTTTCTGCGGCGAAGGGCCTAATACCAGGATATCCAGGAAACATGCAATAAGGTATCTGCTTCATAAGGTAGGTATTCAACAATTATTTTTAAAAGAAATAACAGGTTAATGTATATTGGAGTCTGATACCGATTACCATTATGCAGCAGGCGACTATTTTTCATTCAATTCCTGTTTAACAAGAACGTATAGAAGAAGAATGAATCGTTATTTCGACTGCTTTGGATTTAATAATGCTAACTGCATATTCACAATATCCAGGAAAAATCAATGAGCTGAATTGAAAAAGCTTTTTCAGCAATAAAATTAACGTTCAAAGTGTCAAATCTTGTAGGAAACAGAAATAAGTAAGAAAAATATTTTTATAATTAAAATTAAAAAAATAACCGAACAGAATTAAAAAAAATGTAAGGCTGTCATTTTTTTAAATAAGGAATTTGCCAACATTTTACTGCGGATTTGTATTTTTGATGAAATGCTTGATACGTAATCAATATCCAATCACACAGTGCAAATTTATTAAAATCACGTCATGCAGCACGATCAAGTTAAAAAAGTATGCCTTTACCCAAAAATAATAACAAATTCTGAAAAAATCAAGATAACCATAAAACATCGAATAACTGGAGCATACCAGCCACTGATTTAAAAAGTTAATAACTTGTATAAACAGCGTAATTCAAATTAACAACCTGTATAAAAAGTGTAATTTAAATAGTTAATAACCCTTAATACGTTTAATAAACAGCTTTAACATGGCGAACTCGTAGTCATGTTTACAATGCTTATGAAATATCGAGCCTTAATTGTACGTAGAGTGTTTTTAATCAATTAAAATTCCGTTGGCTACCAACCTAAAGGCCCGTGAAATTTCGTACGAAATTGAAAAACTTAATCGATCCCGCGACGAATCGATCATGAGACTCGCTCCTTGCGATTTTATTAATTACAAACATGAAAATCGGGTGTTCCGAAAGGTCATTAATTTTAAGGCCGTATGATGGTATTTTGCTCTTTACCACCGGGTGACTCTGGAGTTGGTCGTTTGAGAGCTTTCTCTATTCGACCCCAATATTTTAAAAGGCTTGAAGATGTTTATTCCCTTGTGACTGACTTTAGCTACCATATCGTTATTTTAAATATGATCGATAAGTAAATAAAATTTCGAAATAACCATGAGCGTATTCGAAACATTAAGATCGCATCGCATCTATAATAACACAAGAAATCCGAAACACACATTTTGAAACCTAAATATCAAGGATCCCATTTTAAGCCAAACAAGATTTTTCAATCTAAATGACCCAATTTTTTTACAGCATCGTTTCTTAAGAATCAAAAAAAATAATGTTTTGATAATCTAAATAACAGTTTTTAAAATTTTTATTTAAAAATCGTGGATATTTCGGAAAATTGAATAATATTATGGGTATCTTTTAAAAAGTTTGTTATCAAATCATTACAGTGAAATTCCGCCGCAAATTAGCTGATTATTTTTGAAAAATATTTTTGAATTTAGGTACTCATATGCGTCGATAATTGTAGATGTATTTTAAACTATGGCTATTTTTTTATCTTTGTAAAGCGCTCTTAGGGTGAGATTTCACACAAAAATGACAGTATTTAAATCATTATAAAATTAATAACCTCCATTACATTAAAACATGCGTTTCGCTCGAATATTCTTATAGCTATCGGAAAACGAACGGACTATCAAACAATGTAAAAAAGATGCAATGATTAAAATAATTAGTTAACATTTCTTTTCACAATTATTCAGGGTTCAACACTTCATAAAATTAAATAATATTTAGCCTTAAAATAATAATCGACGAATGGCGATTGGTTGAATGAATTGGTATCGTGCATCGACACTTTCTAATCTCAAGAGAACACCGATTAATATGATTTTTTTTCACCGATTGATTTTTTGCACATTAGTCAGAAATAAGTAGCAATTCGGCAATCCTCCATTTCGTTTAATTACTTTACATTGGTTTCTACAATACAGAAGCATGGTTGTTGCGACTTCGTGTCAATCGGAACTATTCGGAACACTAATTATTAATTTAGCACGTGAATTTAAGCTACTTTAAAAACAGCATTCCTATGAAGTACGCGGCTCTAAAAACGCGGAGTTTTTTTGTGGAATTGCTTCATCTGCCTCCGTACATTTAACAAATCGAGATCACGTTTATGCTTCTGGCTAATGGGAGCTATTTAAAAAAATCGAACCGATGCAAGAAGTGATAGACGACCTCCGTCGTCGAGCGCCTAAGATCCTCGACTACGTGTTATACTATATTCAGATATCGCGGGTTCGAATACCTGCGTGCGCAAATACATTTTATTAATGAATAATAAATGTTAAGGAATGAAAGAATAACTTTGTACCAGACCACGGATTTTATTTTGATTTTTATGACCGACCGGTTTCGCTTAGCTCAGGGTACAAAATTAAACTGAGTTAGTTTTATTAATTTAATTTTGTACCCTGATGATGCTTAGGCTAAGCGAAACTGGTCGGTCATAAGAATTAAAATAATATCCGTGGTCTTATACAAAGTATTTTATTTTATTATTTACATATCTCAAACCACAAAGTGATTGCTTTCTACGAAAAAAAAAAAATATAAATTAATAATATATGTGTTATCATATATTTCATGATATATAAAATAATATATATTTGGTGGGTATACTTGCGGACACGTTTCAGAATAATGAATACTTTCAGTATCGCCTTAGAGAAAGACCATGCTGTTGGAAATGATTTAATTCGTGTTTGGTGACTGGATCTGAATTTCCAGTACTTCCCAGCCCTCTTCTTCCCCATCTCTTTCCCTTCAACCGCACAAATCGCCCGAATTGGGGATGCCATAGTCTCGCTGGCTTCGGAGAGTTAGGACTCTTATGCGGAATATATGTTTTTCTCTAGGTACTCGCTTTCGTCTGAGCTTAAAAATTCCCTCACTTCCTTGGATTCTTTGCAGTCTTTTATCTTAATGCTTATTGAATTATTAACATATATTGATATTCAAATCTCCTTACCTTATGATGAAAATGACGTCAGGAGCTTAGAGTGAACTAAAAATTCCAGACACAAATCAGAGCAATTTTCATGATGCCAGAGATCAGTGTCAAAGAGCTTTATATTTTTAATTTAATAGAAACAGCTTGGAGCTTTTTGTATGAAATGATGAAAATATTGTGTTTTTTTTTAATACGTATTGAAAAAATTAATAATGCATAAACTGAGAAGGGAAACGTCTATGAATAAATCATAAAAACGTGGTATGGACAATGTTTCATTTCGAATAAATATTTTTTTCTGTTCTTTTTGTGAAAAAGTCAACCACACTGAACCCTGTCTTATATCAACTTTGTTTTAAACCTGTTCATTTCTAAAAAAATACATACATACTCATACTATCGAAAAAAAGTGTGAGAATAGTGTCAGTAATTAGTGAAGTTACTCATGCGAACCAAGTATTACTGAAATCGTTTGCATATTAATTTAATTGAATGCATTTAACATAAAATATTATACAGTGTGTTTGCGGTACATTCCACAATGGCAGATACTCTTAGTGAGGGATCACCATTCAGTATGGCTTTAAACATGTTTAATTTTCATAGATATGAATATATAGGTACCTCCCGACCTTTTTCTTCCCCGTCTCCTTACCCTCCCCCCTTCCACTCTTACCAATCTACTACTGCGAAAAAACTAACCCTAAAACAGTGAATTTATTAGAACGCCGGAAATGACCAATGAAACTCTTATTTAATGAACCTATTAAATTACAAAATAAACCTGCTACCGTTTCAAGGTGCACAACCTCAGTTAAATAATTTCACCAATAAATCCTCACAAACAATAACACAATGCAAAAACACATTTAAAAAAGTTTATTACTTTTTAATATGCGTGCTGTGAATTTTAAGTGTGTTCATAAATTGCACTTTTCGTGGGCGAAACGCGCATGCGCCGTGTTCCCACCCTGACCAATTAATAACCCAATTTGACAATAATATCGGTGCAACCAGCTCACAGCAGTTACGAACACAGGTACCTTCGCAAATAGGGCTGAGAAAAGAAAAAAAAAATTACAATAAAGTATCAGAATTTCTGTTTTTTTTCTTTGTGAGATTTAAATATTGTTGGCAACACTATATTTTCTTTTATCCGTCGGTTTTCGTCAAACTGTCCGACTTATAGGATTTACGCCACGTAAATGTAACGCGATGTAAATGTTACTCCACGCGTAACATTTACATCGCGTTTATAAGTAAGGGAAAAGTGTTTAACGTAGTTTGCAGTTTTACAGTGATTTAAAACAATTATAATACAAAAATCCTATCATATGGCAAATACTACCTGACCTCTCGCGATTCAAAAACCTTTTTTTATATAAGTAACCATTGATATTTTGTGAAAATTAAATAAATATTACAAAGCGGAAGAAAAAGCTGTAAATTTTAAAACTAGTTTTTGCATCAGGAGGCCTAAATATTTCTGTTTTATAGTAAACTTTTTAAGTAAGTAAAATTTGAACCGCTCAACAAAGTTTGACGTATTAAAAAAATATTTGTTCAAATATTTACTTAACCTTTCCACAATTATTTCATTATCTATCATTATATTGTGTCATAGTCAAATTGTTGGATCCGAAGCTGCGATAAAACACCGAATGTGTTTTTAGCTTCAGATGAATTCGGAAAATAGTGGACTGTAAACGATAAACTATACTACTTGATAGAAGTGTCTAATTGTAGCTCGTGGAAATATTATTGGAATGAAGGGAAATGGTAGACCATTCACTCACCGATGATGTTGAAGTTAAAAGTTCTTGAAGTCTTTTTACACAATTGTATTATTAACGAAACGAATACACCATACTGATTTTTATTTTCTTAATTACAAAACACCAAATTTATTTTATATTTATAAATAGAACATATATACTTTGTTTTTAACCACTTTTTTATTTAATATTTTGTCTACCGGTTTCGGAAGTACCCTTCCATCATCAGGACAATATTAAATTAATCTTTAGATAATAACTTCATCTCTTCTGGAAGAAACATATGTGGAGATAAATTCTGTACACGATCAAAAAATGTATGTTTTGAAGTATTATTTTATATTATTTGGAAAACAACAACAAACCGATGAACAAGCAAAAAAAAACAACGAGCAACACGTTTTTTCACACCAAAACCCTTCAGTTTGGTTGTCAATTGTTTCGAACACGGTGTTGTTTAATACGGAAATCGAATACAGTGAAATGGTTGGATAAGGTAGGAACAGATCAAAGTTAGGTAAGAACCTAAAAAAATATCACATATATCACAAGCTGCACAGGTGTGGCAAAAAAATCACGTATAACGATGGTTATTACGTAAAAAAATTTTTTAGGATACATTTATTTATTATTTCAAATCTATCCTTTCTGTGTTCTATGTGTTCAACTATGTGTGCCTACTTGCCAGTTTGTTATCGGTAACCAGTGTCACGAGATTTTTTGCTAGTCATTGTCATTAGGGAAATTTCTGACTGTACGAAGTAGTCTGCGGCTCGCAAGCGGAAGAAAAACTTACCGCAGACTGGATAATTTGTTGAAAAACTCGTCATTATCTGAGTGGCGCTACTGCCACTCAGCCGACAGACGACTGACCTGGCGTCGGCAGACAGTCGCAACCGTCAAACGTCACATGTGCCGCATGGCAGACCAAGTGGAAAAACACTTTAAATTCGGCCATACAAAGATAATCGGAAAATATTTTTATTGCTAGATGTTCGGACAATCTGTATCATATGTCACTGAAAAAAAAATTTCAAGATTTAAAAATGATACTTGTATTTTTACAAAACGCTTTTTTTACAATTTTCTCAATTTAAAAGTCACAAACCAAAAAATAAGATAAAATATTGAATGAAAATTAAATTATAACTTCGTATAAGACTTATATATACCTTATTATTATGACAAATTGGTTTCGCTTAGGCTTAGCCTAAGCATCATTATGGTAAAAAAAATAATCTAGGAGTAAAATAAGAGAACAGTAGGAAAACAAAACAATAAAGAAATAAAGAAAGCCATTAAAATGAATACTCATATTTTTTATGACAATAAGCAAACACTTTGTGGATTGGCATGATTAATTAAATAAAAACACACGTTGTTTTAATCCACTTTTAAATATATGTTATCTCCCTCCTAATATTATAACTAATTGACATATATAAAAATAAAAGTGGATTAAAACAACGTGTGTTCTTATTTAATTAGTCATATATTTAATAATCATCACAAAATTTATCATTATTCTTTTATCACCTTCTTTTTTGACGTTTTGGCTCTTTCATTTTATATTATCTATCTCTTTCTCTCTGTTCCTTTTTTATAATTTAAATGTTATTTTTCTGTTTTCTGACTGTTGTCTTATTTTATTTTATATTGTATTCTCCCTCTGTATGTAAGAGTATACTCGTATTTAACCACAAGCTTTTTTTTGTTTGGCTTAATTGTGTACCCTGATGATGCTTAGGCTAAGCGAAACCGGTCGGTCATAAAAATTAAATCTGTGGTCCTATACAAAGTTAGTATTTCATATTCATAAAATATGTCCAACCACAAAGTGATTGCTTTCTACGAAGATATAAAATATTTACTAACAAATCATATTTTTCACCGTTTCGATATTTTACTTTAGAAAGAAAAAACTTTTTTTTACTACTTTAAAATAGATGGGAACATTAAAAGTTCATAATTAAATGACAAATTCATAAAAGCTATAGAGCTATAAAATAATATTAAAAGCTTGATATTTTGAGCAGTTTACCAAAACACTTACTTCTAGTTAACATTCACGGTTTAGCAATATTCTTTGTTTTAAATATGGACAGTTCAATTAACTTATTATATTTACAATGACTTTTTTTTTTAAATAGTGAGGTGAACCTGACCATATTTTGTGTGGATTAATTGATCTACTTGACTTAAAAATATATCATTAGGTAAAATGCACATAAGTGCTAATCAGTGTTATTTTTTATGTCACTATTATTTTATGTTTTATATCATATGTTATGTAAAAGCCCATGAGGGCGTATATAATCAAATAAATAAATAAATAAATAACAAGAACGTAGTTCATTGTAATAATAGTGCTGTCGGTAACATTATTTAGTTCTAACTATATTATGTACTTTTTGAAAAATATTTTTTTTTGTTTTTAAACTTCTTTTTACTTCAATATTTGTGTAATTATGATTGCCATTTTTTGTGTTTTTGCAATGTTTTGGTGTAAAACTATTTTTGCAAATATAAAATAAAATAAAAAAACCTAATATTAACTTAATTATTTTCACGACAAACAACTTTATACAAATTAATCTTAAAATAGTTTGACATTGAATCAAACTTCTTATAGATCCTTATGGAACTTTGGGAGCGAACGTAAACAATGCAGGAGCTTATTTTTATGATAACTATAAAGCGTATTTTGTTTATTTGAAAAAAAAACTAATTAAAAATGTTTTTTTTATTTTTATACTGAATACCGCACAAGAGTCCCAACTGCTCCCAATCGTCTGGAGCCAGTGGGACTATGAAAACACCCCTTATTAGGGTATGTTGTGAGGATAAAATAAGTGGGAATGGAAAAGATATGGGGAAGAGAAAGGTTAAGAAGTATTTGGCTATTCGATCAATTAGGCGGTCTTTCACTAGAGCCATACTTAGCGTATCCAGCACTCGGAAATATGCCACATATAGACTTTAATATACATTATTTTATATGAATTAAATGGGAAACAACACATATTAATCGATCTAAATTTATTTGCGCACGCCGAAAATCGAACCCGCGACCTCTGAATGCGAAGTCGACCGTCTTAACCACTCGACAACGGAGGCCGTCATCATTCCTTTAAAAGAACGGTAAGTTATTTTCAAGCTATTTTAAACAATTAAAATAAATTCTTCGAGTTCATTGATCCTTGCACTCTTAAAGAACTAATCTCTCAGTAATTTGTCTGCGGTGTTTCTGTTAAGGTATTTTTTTCGTATTCAAAGGCGGTGATCGAAAATAGTTGAATACACATTGATGGATTATCGATGAATAATTGGTGCTCGCAGCTCCTTTGTTGCAGTCCGAGTACTTCGGTTATCAGTACAACACACTAATTTGTCTTGCACTGTTCCATTACAGGTGCATACAGATACGTATTAGAGTGATTAATTTATTTTTATCAGACGGAGATAAAAACTTTCGAGGTAGGGATACGCAACCTTTGATGTTAATTTACAATCATATTTAACTACCTAAGTAAGTAACTAACCAGCAAGCCGTTTCTCCGCAGGGGTAGACAGAGAGGACGGACTGCCAAACAACTCGGTCTTGGCTCACACTCCTTGCTTCATTCACATTCATGCATCGTCTCATACATACTCTTCTGTTATTCTTACATGGCCCGGCTTAAGTATTTCGTTTCTTAAAGAAAAACAAAAATTACCGGGTTACGAATTACCTAACAATATTTGAAAAAAACTCCTACTGCCATCATAATGAGCGGGAGATTCTGCTTGTGCAATGATGGAGGATTTACCCAGCAGAAAAATTGAACCGACGACGCCCGGATGGGAATCTGACGCGTTTGTCTACTCAGCTATTGACCGGTCAAATTTGATTCACTTGATCGTGCCATGTCTTCCTCGGGCGTCCCCAACTTCTTCTTCCATTTATTTTCTTTCACAGTCCTTTCTTCGTTTATTTTCTCTACATGCACCATCTAAGCGTCCCTTTCTTAATTTTATTCATTACGTTTACATTAGCCTTGCATTATTTCCAGACATCCACATTTTCAACACGGTCATACATGGTTTTACCGCACATACGCCTCAGGGATCTTAAGAATATATCGAATGTATTTTTAGGTGAAAGGCGTTACTCCTATTTTTTTAGTAAGAAAAGTTTAATGGTCTTGCTGTCATACTTGACGCTTGATCATAATTTGATTAAATGCTGAAACCTGCCGAAAATCGGTGGTTAACGACAACGGTAAAAAAATCATAGTGGCGCCATCAATCATCGATTTGCGACTGTGTGAAATGTGACAGAAGAGGCACCATGAGAAAAAAAAATGTTTCTTAATAATAAACACCAGCACACACATAATTACTCCACAAAAAGAAAATATTAAATACGACTTCCATTAATAAAGAAATCTAAATTCACAATGTTTTACTACATAGAGCGATAAAGATCTTGTAAGAATTATCAACCAATGGAAAAGAGAATAATTCTATTCAATTGAAGAGAGAAGTGAAAAAACATGTAAAATGTAATTTTTTACGTAAAAAACAATTGATTATAATTATTTGTTGATTTATTTTATGTTTATACTAGAACATATGTTACCATTATCATATGCAGAGGTGTGCACTTCATAAAGGCACATAAGCACTGCTTACCCTGCCGTGCTAGCATAAAAATATGAATTATATCAAAGTAAATATGAAACTAATGCAAAAAATAAATCTAGTTAAATAAATCAGTTAATTGCACCGCCACGAACGCCCCATCGACTGTCCCACTATAACGTGTCAAAAACAGGAACTTCATATGCCCAAACGCCGCCAACGAGTAGATTATTTTCTGTTCACTAGACTACACAAAACATGTCTGCATTTATGTTGTGAGCTGTGTGCGCGTTCAAGTGGCTCGTTTGTGTTAGTGTCTAAGCAGTGCTTTTGCAGAACAAATGCAATAGCAATCAGTGACATCTGTTGGTACCCATTTTTACTATCAATTAATCTGATATTTTTCTTACTGCCTACCCTGATCAAAAACTCTGTGCACGTCAGATATGTACTATTTTAAGTTAAAAAATAGATAAAATAAAGTTGAATTTATTATATTTTTTGCATTTCAAGCAACACGATCTAAAGTGGTTCGCGCACCACAGTTCCTCCCAGCTGCACCACGAAATCTCTAATTTAGTAGTTGATTGATGCCCCAAACGACGCCAGAACGGTTGCCGAATAGTTGACTGGCAACACCTAATGACTGGTGATAGGGAAATTAATAACACACATGGTGACCCACTCAAATTAATTCCTTTTATAGAAGTACACGGACGAAATGGCTATTAAGATACCGCTGTAAATTAAAATATATGTTCAAACAATCTTATTGACAAGCTTAGTAATCAAACACTGTAAGGCTCCTGAAAATGAGAGGTACCATAGTCCTGAAGGAGATAAAACAGCCTCCTGAATAAATCGAAGTCGTTGTGGTAAAAAAAAATTGTAATCAAATCATGTTTCAAATTAATCGTTAGGATATGGGTGGGTAGAATTGCATGAGAGGTCGATTGAAGTGTCCCAACTAGCCAGCCATGGGAATTAATGGAGTGGGGAAATGAAGGAAAAGCAGAAGAGGAAGTGTTCGGTATTTCAACCGATTCAATTTGTATAATCATTATTTTTGTTTTATTTGAATTTGCTTTGTGAAGCTCACTTTTATAATAAATAATTTAATTTATTTTTTAATTTATGTTTTTCAAATATATTTCATTTTTTGTTTATTGACAACTCTCAAACAATAGAATCGTGCATTTCACCTCTTTCATCGTAGAATCATCAAGGCTACAATAACGTCACTGGAAAAGTAAAAGGGCTTAAGCGACACTTTGGTAAAAACTGAGTTAGATGTGCAGTTTTGATCAGTTTCTTTTTCTGTATCGAAAACTCTGACTGTCGTTTGACTCTGAAGAATTTTGCGGCCTTTAAGTCATCAGTTTTTCGTGGTTAACTCAATGAGAGCATTAAGTACCTGAGATAACTTCTTTTTTTTAAAGTCCATCCAGGTACTGAAGACTTATGAATTTTATTGTAAAACAAACAAAAAAACTTTTAAGTTCTCTGGTGTAAACTTCCCAAAATGGCGTTTCAGCCCTTTTGCCTTTTCGGCGACGATATTTCTTTCGATATACCGAATTAATGAGCCAGAGGCGAGTTTATAGCTTTTGAAGTTTGTTAAAATCACAAAAGCAAAATAAAAATGTTTAACCGAACAGTGTTTTAAACATTCTAAAAACGCAATAATTTGTGTGCGTAAAATCATCGACTCATATGATCTCAGAGCAATAATATACAAGAGAGAGCGCTGCTGTAGTCAATTATGATGAGTTTTACGCTCAGAGTAAAATTCTAATGGAGGGATAGCTAATTTGTTTTACCCAACCCATCCGAAATTGTAATAAATCACTTTTTACGAGTTTTTACATGGTAGACCATAAGAGAGAAAGAGACAACAAATTTCTTGGACCGCTTCTATATACTATCGCAATGATCTTAAGGTGCTGGTTAACGGCGGGACTCCGCCCACATTTTTTATTTTGCCACTAAACTTGACACAACTAAACGGTTTTTTAGGTTAGATGCTGTATTTTTGTTGATAAAAATACTGTGAAAAAGTGGCTATACGAATACACAAAAACATTATGTCGATATGTGATATAAATGGATGTATAAATACCGTAGCCTTAGTCTTAGCCACGCCCAGGTGCGCCGAGTCATGTTAAAATCATACAAAACACGTCCAAAACTGACTTCACTGCCTTGGCTTGGGCTACCTCTAGTATACTCGAAGGTTAAAACGGTAGAAGTATGTGAATAGAGTTGTGCGGCGTCTCATCTTCTCTACATACCCTTGCGGTAATAAGAGGGATACTTAGGTAGTTAAAAAAGTGATGATTTCTGTTTTAACTTCCTTATCACCTCATTGAACAAACGTCGTTCAAATTCAAAATGTTGATTGACGGCGTTCTATTTATGTTTTAGCGATCAACGATGCGCAGTCGGGAAGTGCCTCCGTGCCTTGGAACACGTAATACTCGTATATGGCATCCCCAATTGGGGTATGTTGAGAGGCTGAAAATAGTGGGGAGGGGAAGAAGATGGGTAAAAGGAAGGTCGGAAAGTACCTGGCTATTCAGATCTGGTTACCAAACACGGTTAATGTCATTTCAAGTAAAGTTGAGATTCTGAGTGGTGGTCTTTCACCAGGGCGATACTAAGAGTATCTACTCTCTCCGTTGACTCAGAAACAATGCATTGCTGTTTACACTACATTACATTTTTTACTGTGGACTTAACTCGGCTAAGTTTGGGCGTGGCTAGGACTAGGGCTAGGGTATTTATACATCCATTCATAGCACATGTCGACATAATGTTTTTGTTTATTCGTATGACCACTTTTTCATAGTACTTTTATAAACAAAAATATAGCATATAACCTAAAAAACCGTTGACTTATGTCTATTTATGTCGCATATCAAAACCTGTGGGCGGAGTCAACGGAGACGCGGTACACAAATAACATCCTAACAATACTTTAAAGCGGTGTGATAATGTGGGAAATTTTGCTGTCTCTTTCTCATGGTGTACGACGTGAGAACCCGGAGAAAGTGATTTATCCCAAATTTGTATACGTTGGGTAAACATAATTAGCTCTCTCTCCATATATTGTTACTCCAAGGGACCTAAACACTCATAGAATTTTAACAAAGATCTAATTCGAAAATCTTCATCTGATCGATCCTAAAACTTGAATAGCGGGATAAAGCGACCTTTACTTCAATTCTTATCTACGAACCTATGTTAATTAATTAATTATTGTAATCTTATTTTTCCCCGTCCCTTGGCTGCTAATCGTAGTGAGTAATGCGAGTGGGGGGACCACCCAGCGGGCCAGATCACCTGCCGCCTGTTGTTACCGCCGCGGGGTGATTTGCTCTCCTACTGCATCGGCACCGGACACGGTAGCAGGTAAAGGTAAAGGTATCATGTTGCAAGTTGAACGTAAAGGTAGCAGGTTGCAGTCAGCATATTACAGATTTTAGGTAGGAAGTAGACGGTATCTTTGGTTGTGCAGGGCTGATGACATGTTACCCCAAAAATCAAAATCATCTAACAAAACGTTTGTACCTGTCTGGGTGGAGGTATATGCGTCACCTTTACCCACTGTGATTCAGCCTCAAAACATACTTCCCAATTGGGCAGGTATGCCATAGTCCCACTGGCTCTAGACGGTTGGGAGGAGTTGAGACTCTTGCGAGGTATTCCCTATAAGTACCGTAATAGTAAATTTTTAAGAAAAAGCTTTGTTAACTTCACCTACCCAAAGCTCACATTTTGAGTGTAGGGGTATAGGTAGATAGCCTTATTTGTATATCGTCTTTTGTAATTTTTATGATATATGTACTTTGTCTAAGAATTATTTTGAACAACTAAAAGGTTTTATTTTTTTCTTTTTTTATTGAGGAGAAAACACAGATATTGACACCAATAAATAAACAATATTAAAAATGAAATATAAAGAATTTGCCTGCATCCAAACTATTTCTGACAGATTAAGCACCTATGAGAAGCAATAGATGAAGCAAGATAGATGGCGTAATACCTACAAACAAATAAATATAATATTAATATAAAAGTGATTGTAAGTGTTGTTTAAACACAAAACGCAGTAAATCTCATGTTATTATTATATCCCTAACAGAATTAAAGCCTTCATATTTATAGTTAAGATGACGGATGAAACAAGGGGTTAAGCTGTTATTTATAAATCTACATCTTTCTTTGCGTCCAGAAGAACCTTCAAAGTGTATTATGTACCGTGACACCTGCCTACCTGCTAGGTAAGTATGCTTTGGTATTTTATCTCTATGCATAATATTAAAAAAAAAATATTAATACGTCATATATATATATGTATATATATATGCAGTTAGTAATAAGATAGAGCCTAGAAATTAATATTTGTACAGCACCTTGGAGGTGATTTTTCACAAAATCGGTAGTATGTAAATTATTAATTCACTGCTACCTACGTTTTAGTAGGCAACAGTTCAAAAAGTAGTCCATGGTTCAAAAAACTTTCATTTTTTTGTACATTTTCAGAGAGCTTTCTAAAAAAAAAAGTGAAAATTGAAAAAAAACCAACTTAATGCTTTCGTCAAAAATGGCTGCTCGTCAATAGTACCTACGTACCCTTCGTCTTGCTGACACTCTTTCATGATCATATTCAATTTAAACAAAAACAAAATGTAACAGTAATTAGGGTAAGTCAATCAGCGTAGGTATAGATTAATACAAAGAAAAATGTTAATGAAATTGTTAATAAAGTTATTAAAATTAATTGAATTCATTTATCCTTTTCTCCATAAATCATGGGATTATAATAAAGTCTGTCGTTTCGAGTTACCATCCCACAAATAGTAATAATGTGACCCATTACTTTCATAATAAAACGTCGCTTTATATTTATAACATCATAAAATACGTTGTTTATTAAATACACGAGAATTTAATCAAAGTTTGAAGCCAATTTAGATGATAATTTATCGGTTGGTCTAGCCCGATAAAGACATTAAAACCTTCCTAAAATAAAACGACGAAGGTAGTGTAATTGATCTGTTAGTTAATACACAATCTGCGGATATGTCGAAGTATTTTTACTTTTTCTAAGAATAAATTTAAATGCCTTAAACTAATGGATTCTAGCTTCTGTTTACATTTTGTAGGATCGATAAATCGTTTGGTTTTTATATACATTATTATCTATATAACATGTCAGTTTCGGTGAATATCCACATAAAACTTTGCATTAATCGGTTGAAAAACGAATAACATTTTATAATTTGTTATTTTTTTATATAAATATATGCTTATTTTATTTAAATTCTTACAAAGTTCGCAGGATTTTTTTGAAATAGATCTCTTCGTTAACAGTCTCAGATGTAAAAAAATGTATTAAAATTTATTCGCTAAATTATTCGATTATCAATTGAAAAACTTTTGACATTTCAAAACGTTCTAGTTTTTGTCAGGGGTTAGAAAATATAATGTTTTTTGTTTTCAATTTTAAATGTCTATACTATTAGATGTTTAAACAAAAGTTTTATTTTACTGCCACTGTGATTTATTTCTAATATTAAGTGGGTATATTAAAATTAGAGAAGTTGATTATAATATAATATTTTACTTTGGTTATGTTCTTAATTTAAGTTTTTAAAGAAAACTGTTAACATTGCTAAATGAAAATGTCAATATTATCAGTTTTACTCATTCCACTACTGGGTGAAAGTCGCATTGATCTTCCCCACTTTTTGTCCCACGATGGATTTGATAGAAACACATTACACTGTTGAGGCGGGTTGATAACAAAACGTTAATTATTTGTTTTGCTTTAATTCTTACACTAAAAAGGAAATTGAGTAAATGCTTAAAATTATTGAATGGACTTCATCGCGAACGTGAGACCTGGAGTCAAAAATCTTGTGCTTACGCTATAGCGGTAGTCTTAAAAACACTTGCCCGAAATTTAATATTTATAATCACTTTGCTCGAGTCAATTATTTAATCAAACGTTATCTGATACTTTCAAACGCATAAAGATGTCGGAAACTAGAGTAAGTTTTTTTAAATTTATTTACCTGCCCTATAAAAAGGCATTAAATTCCACCAGACAAAAATATAACAATCGACCATTATTTCAGCCGTACCTACTCCCCATTCAATCCGTAAATTACAATAACGTATTCGATTCAATTCTAGCCTCCACGTACCGAGTGATGACGTATTGGACGTAATACATCAATAAGTCTACCGGGCTTAGGCATGCCGCTTCAACTCGATACAATTTGGTCTAATGGCCATAAATAAGGCGCCGGAAAACCGGTAGAGCTGTTGTAAGTCAAAGCTTCCACATTTTGTGCTTTAAGGCAGTAAATTACTTCCAAGAAAGCGATACTGGCTGCTGGTCTTCGATAAATTAACTGCTG
Organism: Drusus annulatus; assembly: GCA_022651775.1. Lineage (NCBI taxonomy): Eukaryota > Metazoa > Arthropoda > Insecta > Trichoptera > Limnephilidae > Drusus > Drusus annulatus. The sequence goes on along the minus strand of JAGWCC010000061.1, from coordinate 1,149,072 downwards.
CATAAAAAAATCTATATTTATTTTGATGGAATCGAAATAAATTACCCGATGACAGCAGAACACAAAAAACGAACGGAGGCGATACCATTTAAATTAGAGTAAAGTGTTTTTATTATTTGACCGTAAAAGAATATTCTTATACAACATATATCTCATGGCGGACTGGCGGTCAGCGCCCGGCGTCACCCGGGATCACGAATGGTTACAGACCACTCTCAGAAACTGGAGCAGAAATAATGATAAAAACCTATTTTTCACAAGGTAAGTGTGATGTAAATCTAATTTCATAAAATGAACATCGACATAATGCAAGATAAAGCAATGCTTAAATGGATCATTTTATATGTTTCAAGTGTGGTTTTTTTTTCAGATTGCATCACAAGATGTGAAAAAAATTAATTGGATCAACCCAATTTTAATCAGTTTAATCTTTTTTTAATATTTGACTCTAACACAGAAAAATCTCTCTGAAATGTAGCTATGTTTTGATTGGTGACAGCAGCAATGTACTCGAATGGTGTCCGGTGGAGATACCAGGAGGGAGGTGGGGTGACAATATTTTTTGCAGGGTCAGAAAGAGTAACGATGCTAAATTTGGTTAAGGTCGGCCAAAGCACGTAGCATTGAAAAAAGAACAGACAGACACATTCAATTATAAGTATACATTTCGATATTCGTAGGTTGCACATGGTCGTTTTACAGCAAGTGTTTGGATTTCTTAAATGTTTCAGTGATAATTTGTTGCCTTGATATATCATAACAACTGGAGCATGCATAACTTCCTGCTTGGAGACAGTGTTTGGGTATAAAATATAGCAGCGAACGTGAATTTCTTTGATATTGGTAGGTGTTCATGTAACTTTCTCGGCCATTCTATAAACATATGGTTTACGCGTACGTTGATAACTTATAACCTACCTATAATACCTTGTTCAACGTTGTGAATAGTGCAGATGAAGCAATTTTTATATCAAATTATGTTGAAAAAAGATAAAACCATTGATTTTCCTCAAAATTACTGATTTTTTTAACTTTCGAATTCTTACGACATATATTTTAGAAGTTTATCAAGTAACAAAAAGGCCGCACCGTAAGGCACCTCTAGGTCCTTGGAGCCATTGTGCCCTAGACAGAAACATAGCTCTTATGAATGACAGAGGCTTACTAAGGTTGCAGATGCAAATTTAATATAATGGCGACCTTGACTCACGTGAGAGAAAAACTGTAATATAAAAATTAATTTACCACATTTTTTTGCAAGGAAATTCAGTCCTTAGTGATAATATAACGGTCATGCTATTATGCTTACACTTGATCATACTTCGATCTAATGCTAAAACGGGCCGTGAATAGGTGATTAAAGGGGCAAATATTTGAAGTAGTAACTGTGAAAAAATAATAGTGGTGCTAATCATCGATTTGCAACTGGGTAAAATGTGACAGTGGTTTACACCACTAGGCCTATGTTTTTGCTTGCAAGAGAATGTGGAATAACGTCTTTGACCTTAACAAAGTCGATATTAAAATAGATTGTAGATATATTTATTTTCCAAAGGGAGTATCAACACTTTCAGTATAGCTTTATTGGCAAGAGTCTGCTATTCAGTTACATTCATTCATTACTTGAACTTGATTTAACTCTGTTTTGTAACTAGATCTAAGTAGCCAGCTACTTTTTTTTATTAATATGCCATTATCTCTATTCACTTTCCAGTATTACCCAAACAAAATAATCAAAGATCAACTGACTTTGAATAGTAGAGTTCACGTGTGCCATTACATAGAAAAATAACACTATTTGATGGTAAAAGACAAACAACTTAAGTAAAGAGCATTTTTTTTTTTTTTCAACAAAAACTAGCCGCATTTTAGTCTCCCGAGAACATGAAGCCAGCGCAAGGGGATAAGTAATTTAAATGATTGACAACTAAATTGCAGAGTGTAAGCTGTACTTTCAATGATTGAGAAGTGTTTTTACGTTAATTCGCCGGAATGTAATTATTCTATTGAATGAAATCGGCTTTTTGTGTTCCGGTCGGCACCTCAGACGATCGGACGTTTCCACCGGCGCGGGTGCGGAGTCTTTTCGTAAGGTAACACCATTGGTATGGAAGTCAGTAGATGCCCACTCTAGATAGAACGAAATATAATTGAGATATTGTTTATATGTGCTTTGGCTAGAGGTCGTAATGGAATCTCATCAGGTTTGAAACAATGATTATTTTTTCACTCCAGGAAGTGTTTTTTGCCACTTATAATGCGTGCAAGATGTTGCAGTCTTATTTCATTGAAGGGAGTTAAAATATAACTCAGTAGATGTTTGCCATTCAGAAAAAAAGCCTCTACATGAGTAACTCCTTTTGTACAAGATAATTTAAAGTTGCACCTAAATATTTAAAATTCAAAATCCCATGTCTTCCACGTCAAATACTTAAATTAATGGTGATTAGAATAAGATAGCGATGTGGTCGCTTTAAAAAATAAATAAAAATTGAATTATGTAACGTAAATGGGTGATATTTCACAATAAATTATTTTTTGTATATTGTCTTATAATATATGAATATACGTTTATGCTGGCAATAAAAATTGTGTTGGATCCGAAGCTGTGATAAAACACCGAATGTGCTTTCAGCTTCAGATGAATTTGGAAAATAGTGAACTGTATACGAAAAACTATATTACTTGTTGGAAGTGTCTAATTGTAGCTTGTGAAAAGATTATGGGATGAAGGGAAAATGTGAACCCATTCACTCACCTATGTAGTTGAAGTTCTTGATTCTTCTTACACAGTTGTCTTCTAACGAAACGAATCTTGACAAAACACTCAACTTAATTTTAGGATACGTAGGGACTTGGGTGGAAAAACATTAAGGTAAGAACCTAAAAAATTATAACTTTGGAATCCAACAAGCAGGCATGTGAATTTTTTGAAAATGATTTTTAATTTTTATATATGTTAACGCTAAATGCCTCAAAATAAGATTTATGGGGAGAATTTGTTGCACACTACAATAATCACCTTATCCTTCATTGAAATATTAGCAAATAAAAGTATTAGAAGGTCACTATTCCAGGTTGCAGTAACAATGGTTCGGGTGTCAATAATACTATCTAACCTCCAACAAGAGTGCAATATTGATAAGCATGAAATAAATAAATATTCGGTCCTTGAAGCGGGACTTTCGTATGTTGCCACAAAAAAATATTTTAGACCAAAACGTATTTCGAAAATACGACTTTAGTAAGAATATATACTTTAGGAGCGAACCGAAACCATAATCTGATATTTATAATATTTATCGGAATGATGTATTTGAGGTAACATCCAAAGGCCTTTCTCGTCAATTGTGTGCTATTGGGTGGCCACTGTTTTCTTTCTATAGTAATTTGTGCCCATTTTAAATTGAATGAATAATGGTTCCGAAAAAAATGCCAATAATTTAAAACCTTATTAGGGTTTTTGTTGGAGGGTAAATTATCAGATTCCTGCGTAATGGACCGTCGCGTTCGTTTGTGAGAGCGAATAATTCACTACAAAGATGTACGAATCACGTATCTATCAGAGACGACCATTGAATCGATCAACTTTTGTTTCTTGATTGAGAATAAATTAAACATTGTTATTCCGATATAATTAAAGTCTTTTGCTAATATTTTTTTAACATAAAATGCATTCACAATTGTTACGTAAATTGTCGACTTCTGTAGCGTGAAAGGTAATACATTTTTATTAATGGGAGACCCTATAATTTTTATGACCGACCGGTTTCGCTTAGCCTAAGTATCATCAGGGTAAAAAATTAAACGAAACAAAAATACAAAGTGTGCGGTTATATAAACATACATCTGGAGAATAAATTATAAAAATAAAATTAAAAAAAAAAAACAATGTGAAAACAATAGAATAAAATATAAATCATAACAAAATAACAAAGATAAAGAGACTGTTAATATGAATTGAAAGAGACAAAACGTCAACTGAGAAGGCAATTAAAGAATAATGATTAAAAGTTTACAGGAAATATACCTAATATTGGACTACTGGACAAATTTACGTGATTATTAAGAATATGACTATTAATTTTAATGGATTTCTTTGTTTCTAGTGCATCTTAATGATTTAATCTAAAGCGACGATCATTTTTGTGAAGAATATGAGCACCGGTGCTTTTATTGAAGGTATGATCTTTATCAATAAGATGATTAGCGAATTTAGAAAAATCGTGGTTCATTGGAGAAATTTGTAAAGGTAAGCTAACGGTATGAACTTACTTTTTTATAAATAACGACAAATAATGGATATGATTCGGACTTCAATGATTTATATTTCAATAGGAAACAAAAACATGATTTTTTTAGAAAATAAAGTTATTATTATACACATAGTAGTTGAGCGTAGTCTAAGGGGTTAAATCTACTTTTCCAAGAGCATTCACCTACCAACTTACCACCGTGAATTTTCTGATCTGATTCTCTAAATTATTACCCGAGACCACCGCCATATAACTACAACTTAAGTCATTCATTCATAAGGTTCCCGTTTATTTTCCCCTAAATTGTCCCGCAAGAAAGTGATTCGGCTGTTTTTCGACAGATGTCGCCAGGTTCGGGCACGGACTGCGCTACTCCCCCCGCGAGATAAATCGATCAGCTTATTTATGACAAATTTGATCCTTCTTAATGCCTTTGGGCCGTGACAGTTGTGATAAATTTCTCGGCCCACCCACTAGAACCGCGTTGATAGAGCAGGGGTCGACCACTTCTTCACGGTATAAAAAAACAGCCGCTAAAATACATTGACCAAAGGGTAACTAAAGAATACTTTTTTAAGAGGGCTTAATCGACACCCATTTGATAAAAGATTAAGATGCTAAAACAACGAATGACGTAAGATGTGTAAATACTATGAACGGGTGAGTCTCGATATATTTAATTTGAATTGAATTGTGTCCAACGTAAAATTTTAGAGAATTTTGTTTTTTAAGTATACACAGTTTTTTGTTGCCTATTGCATTTTGATGATACGGTGCTGATTCCTAACAGTATGGAAGATTTACAATTTTTCGTCTAGGATGAACAAGGTATTTGTACAGAATGAGTTAATGATGACTGTGAGTAAGTCCAAATTCATGGTGCTTTATTTTATTTAGGAAAAATATATACATTTTTTTTTTACATGAATACCTCACAAGAGTCTCAACTGCTCCCAACCGTCTAGAGCCAGTGAGACTATGGCATCCCCAAATTGGGTATGTTGTGAAGCTGAAGGTAGTGGGGAGGGGAAGGAGATCGGGAAGAGGAAGGTTGGGAAGTACCTGGCTATTCAGATCTGGTCACCAAACACGGCTTAAGCCATTTCAAGCAACGTTTCGATTCTGAATGGTGGTCTTTCACCAGGGCGATACTTAGAGTATCTACCACTCTGGTATATTATATAATTTGTGTATATAATAAATTATTATGTACACAAATTTTGATAAATAATGTGATTACTATGTTGAATTAATCAGTGAAGTTTCCTAATAATATATATTTTTTAACGAAAATGAAAAAATAAATAATATGGGTAATTATTAATTAAACAAAATATTGACAATTAAGTTGACAAAGGAAATAATAAAATAATGATCTATTCATTTAGTTTCAAAGTAACACTAAGTTAAACAAATAAAAAGTAAATACGCGTACATAAATGAAGTTAAATAAAACTATATAAAAATAATGCATCATAAAATAATATAAGAAAGTGAAAAATACGAAAAAAATAAAATAGAGTAAGAAAACAGTGTGCAATATAAATGTAAATGATTATTAGTACTTTGTACAAATAGATGAATTTTTGTACCTACTTGATAAGTCTGTTAACGAGAGATGAAAAGGTGATTGCAGGAAATTCCGTTAATTCAAGAGTCAGAGTAACAGAAGAGTATGTGTAATATAAGACGATGTATGAGTGTGGATGAACCAAGAAGTGCATGCCAAGTCAGAGTTGTGTGACGATCAATATTCTCTGTCTACCTCCGCGGAGAAACGGCGGGATGGTCAGTGAGTTAGTTTTAAAAATATTTATGGAATCGACCCCTGCCCTTTAGATTCGATTGTTCACTGCTCCGCTGCCGTCGGTTGCCCGCCACCCCCTCAGAGATATCAATTCCCTGGGTGCCTGCCTACAGTGCCTACCTGCTTGTCACAAGCGGATTATGGGATTTTTTCATTGAATGCACACGACCACTGACTAGGCCGTAAATTGAGATTATTTTGGGTGCGTCCCGCCGCGGAACCCCGCAGTTGAACGTTATTCGCGTCGGACACGATATGAACAAGTCGTAAAGCATTAACAAATAATTTAGATCATCGGTATTTATACTCTGAACGGATTCAGTGTAATTAAAAAAAAAAAAAACTAACTATCACGCAACATTTCTCCGCAGGAGTAGGCAGAGAAGATGGATTGCTATACAATTCTGTCTTGGTACACACTCCTTGCTCCATTAACATTCATATATACTCTTCTGTTATTTTGACTCTTGGCATGGCCTGAGTCAAGTATTTAATTCACATGATTTTGCCATGTCTTCCTCGGGCGTACTCGACTTCTTCTTCCATTCACTTTCGCGCTTCACATTCATACATCGTCTCATACATGCTCTTCTGTTATTCTGACTTTTGAAATGGCCCGACTTAAGTATTTGATTCACTCGATCGCAAGTAGATGAATAAGTCGGGGACACCCTAAAAAGACACAACACTATTTATCGAATAAAATACTAGAGTCAAGACATAGGTAGGCAGAGGTAGGCAGTAAGGATGGACCGCTACACAGCTCTGTCTTGGCACACACACTTTGCTTCATTCAAATTCATACTTTTTTGTTATTCTGACTCTTGACATGACCTGATTTAAGTTTTTGATTCACTCGATCGCGCCATGTCTTCCTCGGGCATCCCCGACTTCTTCTACCATTCATTTTCGCGTCATATATTATTTTTAAACCTTTTTCATACGCTCTACATGTTCTAACCTTCTGCGTCATTTTCTTAATCCTATTCATTACGCCTACATCAGTATTGCATTTTTTCCGGATTTCCACATTTTTAACACGGTCATACCTACATGGTTTTACCGCACATAGAAATATACCTGTAAATCAGGGATCTTATTTCTACAGCATTCAGTCTAGTTTCATCCTTCCTCTGCCAGTTTTATGCCTCACTGCCATTCGTCAGGGTTAATATAAACAACGACATCGGATAAACGATTACGTGACAAACTATATATTACATTATATTTATTTTTAATGCAAAAATTAAGTCAAATCAATCAAAATTTATATTTTTATTTTACAATATTTTTTTGCACTAATGAGGTTATTGTTTTAAAGAAAAATAAAAATTAAAATATTTGCACAAAAGCCTATAATAACGGGCGTAAATAAATAAATAATCAGCCCATTATTAATTTATAATCCGAAAGTAGGTACGAATTTACTCCCTTTTAATAAAAATAACGCTTGGGCCCAGAGGTCGGCAAACCGCGGCTCGCGAGCCGCGTGCGCCTCTTTAGCTACTTGAGTGTAGTTCTTTAGCCAAAAAAATAAAAAGAGTGTTGAATAGCAGATGCAAAATATTGTAGATGAAAATAACTAATAATATTTAATAAACAACAGGTTTAAAAATATTGGAAAAGAAAAGAAAAAAATATTTGCAAAAAACAATTGAAAAATCGAAATAACTAGTTTATTATTTATGAATTTTTAACAAATAATTAATTCTTTTTTACTAGAAAGCTGTCTAGAGATTTTTTTTGTCTACGCTTCTAAATTTAATGAAAATGAGAAACAACATTAACATCGAATACTCGTACCTCCTTATTAGGGTGATGCTCAGAGCAATAATATACAAGAGGGAGCACTGCTGTAGTCAGTTTTAATGAGTTTTGCCGGACTCGGCTAGACCTGGGCGTGGCTAGGACTAGGTCTAGGATATATACACATCTATTCATAACACATGTCGACATAATGTTTTTGTTTATTCGTATAACCACTTTTTCACAGTATTGTTATAAACAAAAATATAGCATATAACATAAAAACTGTTGAGTTATGTCAATTTATGTCGCAAATCAAAACGTGTGAGCAGAGTCAACGCAGACGCGGGACACAAAGAACATTCTAACAATATTTAAAAGCGGTGTGATAATTTGGGAGATTTTGTTGTCTCTTTCTTTCTCATGGTGTACGACGCAAAAACCCGGAGAAAGTTATTTTTCCCAAATTTTTATAGGTTGGGAAAAAAATTAGCTCTCACTCTATATATTGTTATTTCTAGGTTGTACTGCTGATCATTGGCTCTTTTGAGCAATAAAATTGCCGACCACTGCCTAGGCGAATATTTTGAAGACACCTCCTATAAATCTTGGGGTTATAATAAGTAGTTATACTCGTATATGAGAAACAAAAAAAAAAGTATAATTTGAAAAAACTAATTAAAAAAATGCTTCTGGAAAGTTGTACCCATTATGTGCTAAATACCGCTCACGTGGAGTTGTTAATTTGTAGAATATTTAGAGTTAAGAAGGAAGTCTTTCGTCCGTTTTGACATAATTGTAACGCTTTTCAAATGAACACCGCAATTCATAATAGCGGCTTCGTAAAAACACAAACAACACTAGTTATAAAAACGATAATTTGCAGTTTTTGTTTCGATTTGTAAAAAATGATAATACCGTTCTAATAAGTCGATGTGAGCTTTTTCGCAGTGGAATTTCGAGAACTTACAAATGCTAAGCTGACATCAGTTTCCGTTTGGTGTAAGTTATGAAGAAAAAAAACAATGATTTAAGGTGACTAGCCGATTATTGCGAAATTCGTTAATGGTTAATTTGTGTCTTCTATTGATCTTTAGCAATTTAATTATATTTTTAATAAACTAATTAACCTAATTAGTTTCAAGTAATCAAACACATAAAAAAAAATAGTTGAGTTATGGAGAGTTTTTTTTTTTTTTTTTAAGTTAGAAACAGTTAAATAATTAATTTTCGAGAGTGTCTGCATTTTAACCGTTTTAGTGATAGACACCTTTTTGTTAATACTGTGCCAAAATTGTTGACCACAATTGTACTAGAAAAAATAATGCAATAAGTTCAAAAACATAAAGTATAACTCACCTAAATTCATACCTCCCATATCCTTACAGATTTAAATAATTATTTTTCATAATTGAACTAAATAGTTTGAGTAAGTGCTTTAAAAGACAAGCTTTTTAAATGTGACGTTTCTATAAAAATGAAACTAATTCAAGCTTGCAACCACGTTTGTATTATTAGCTGATAACCTTTGAAATATCTGTTGAACATGTTTTCGAATCTCAGTAAGAAACAGGTGTGTTCAAATCTCGGGCGAAGCTGGGTAATAAACTTAGCAATTTATTAGAAAAATCAAACATGATCGAATAAATTTAGATTTCATGTTGCCATTTATCGTTTGATTTTGACATATTACATGACAACATTTGTTATATGATTTTTGAGTTCGCCAAAGAAAGCCGTTGTTATTAGGCGGTATATTTCGTCGCAGGAAAGGCAGAAGGGCTGAAGCGCCATGTTGGAAAGTAAACACCAGAGCATTTTCAAGTTTCTTTTGTTTTATTTTAATTTTATTTTATTTGTTTGGGAGACCAACAGTTTACATACAGACTAGGTAAAATATTATTATCTAAGTAGTATTAATATGACCATTTATAGGTTTCCACTTAAGTGTTTTCCAATAAAATTCATATTTTTCAGTGTCTGGTTGGATTTTGAATAGAATAGTTAACTAAGGTAACTCGTGTCACTTAAGTCAAGTCTTCTCCCAAACGGTAAATATATTTGAGATGGCTGAAGGGCTACAAAAGTCTTCAGAATCAAACTCTCGTCAGAGCATTCGATGCAGAAAAAAAACTGATCAAACATATACATATTGACCGGTCTGTAGCTGAGTGGAAAACGCCTCGGATTCCCACCCGGGCGTCGTGCGTTCAATTCCTCTGCTGGCTAAGTCCTCCATCATTGCACAAGCAACATCTTCCGCTTCTTATGATGACAGTAGGAGTTTTTCAAATATTGTCAGGTTATTTGTAACCCGGGGATGTTTGTCTTACTTTTTTAAAAAGATAAAAAGATATTTAAGTCATTTTCGTCAAAGTGTCGTTTAAGCCCTTTTGCCTTTTCAGCTACAATATTGTTTGAAAGATGAATAACCGAGAAATAAAACTAATTCAAAGTCGTACACGTCGAGACGATATAATCATGTTAGCGCAACGCAAGAAACTAAGATGAGCGATGGAGCTTTCAAAGGCCTCCATTCGCCAATGTCTAATGATGCTGATGACATGAACACATGCGAGTAGATGAAGTAAAAAACGTGTTTTATAAAATGAGTTGTATCGTATAAATACAGTTTGTAAATTACATTAATAATGTTCTAATAAAATAATGACATTCTGTAAAAATAATATAACAAAATTAAAACAATATTGTGTATCTCTATCTCCAACACTCATCTGATAATATCATTAAGATCTGTGCGTTACACATTACAGTTAATGTTGCCAGTACCGTTACAATGGTATCATTTCCACTAAAGCCTCCTGCGTACAGTAATACCTTGAAATACGAAGCTTTGATGTTACGAATTGAGTGGTAGATACTCTCAGTATCGCCCTGGTGAAAGACCACCATTCGGAGTTGAAACGTTATTTGAAATGGCGTTATTTGTATTTAGTGACCAGATACTTCTCCACCTTCCTCTTCCTTATATCCTTCTCCTTCTCCATCCAACTCCCGCCAGCCTCACAGCACAACACCCCAATTGGGATGCCATTGTCTCACTGGTTTCAGACAGTTAAAAAAATAATAAATTAATCAATGCAAATACACGATTATCGAGATGTTCGAAAATTTAAAACACCATAGTTTATTTAAAAAAAAATGTTATTTCAAATAATAATTTAACTATTAAAACTACTTTCCTCATATTTTATTCATTATATCTCACTTGCCTTTCCTAAAAATTTTTTTTCAGTAATAATTTTTTTAAGTATCCCTTTTTAGTAAGTATAAAACATTCACAATACGTGAAATTTTTGGGAAAACACTTTTCTGAAATAAATTGTGTTAAAAACAAATCTGTATTAATTCCACCACAATTCAAAAATTCAAAACTTACATTACTCACTAGGCAAAGGAAATTGACCGGTTTCTGAAAAATAAGTCGATCATCATGTTTTTTCGCCCCCTTTAGAAAAAACCTTTGCACATGTGATTTTTATAACGCGCCAGATAAATTCACAACTCATTTTCTCTGAAGAAGCCTTTCAAATTATGAAACTAGGAAAATAAGAAACTTTACGAAGCGCCCTGCTATTAAATTTCTTTTCAATCATTTCCGCTTTATATCTTCATCAGTTAAATAAATGTTTTGAATGATATTTTTGTTGAACGATGTTCTACTGTACCTAACCACAAAGAAAATGATGTCCATTTTCGCAAAATGTCGTGGCCTACCTATTAAGCTCCTGCCAGCCAACGTGGGTGCTTTGTACTTTGACTCCACCGTGCCGCCTTGGATTGGACAATAAGGGCAGTACTAGAGCGTATTCAAAAGCACTGATTGTTTATTTTAATTGAAGAATACTTTTTTGTATTTTTTAAAGTTTTACCAACTTCTATGTTAGCCCACAGCGCAGTATGGACCCTGATTGGTAACAAAATAATAAAGTTCTGACATATTTGAAGAACAATATTTTCTCACGTGGTAAGGTGACGGCCTCTATGGTCGAGTGGTAAGAATGCTTAACTACGAATTCAAAGGTCGTGGGTCCAAACTGGGTGTATGCAAATAAATTTTATTTTATAAATATGTCTCAAAATGCATTAAATTAATATAAAATAATATGTAGTATATTTGCGGCACGTTTCAGAGCGGTAAATACTCCAAGTACCGCCCTGGTGAAAGACAACCATTCAGAATCGAAACGTTGCTTGAAATGGCTTTAGCCATGTTTCGTGACTAGATCTTAATAACCAGGCATTTCCAATCCTTCCCCTTTCCGATTTCATTCCCCTCCCCACTACTCTAGAAGATTGGGTGCAGTTGGGACTCTTGTACGGTATTCATTGTTAAAAAAAAAATAAAAGGTTGAGATAAAGACAAAATATTTATACTTCTGGTGGCCTGAAGATCATACAAACTTTCGGCGACCTAGCTGTTTGACAAAAACTTTTTTTTGTATCGAAAAAAATATTAACAAGGCCTATGTCATCTTTGGGGATGCTGTGTGGAGGGTCTTTTTGAGGAAAATAAAAAGTGGACAGGCTTACAAAGAGGCTCATGTTGTAGGAGAGAGAAAACACAGACGCTGGCAAATCATTCGACAGCTGAGCTGCTGAACACAAGAACGAGTCATAAAAGCGGCCTGTTCTCATGTGTCGAATGTCAATTCTATTCAGTGTGTCTTAGATAAAATTTACAAACAGTAATCACTGGCATCACAAATTTGCACAGCCTTTCCTGTTGGGAATTTTGTTACGAACGTAATTTCCACATATTTTTAGGGGGGAAAACAAATCCGAAATTAAAAAAATTTAAATTGGCACGATTTCGGATTCAGCCCTGTTTCAAGTAGATACGAGTACTAACTAACTTAAATAAAGCAGTTTTATTGCGTGCATTACCTTTTTATTGCGCTGCCTTCCTTTAAATGACTCTCCTTTTGTACATGTGGTCTCTTTCATTTATTTATTGTCATCTCATCTCGAGATAAGTATCAGTTTTCGGACGCTGCGGTCTTTTTATTCTGGTGTTGAAAGAAAAAAAAACACCAGTGAATCATCTTCTAGACCCTCGTGATAACCCGTTGATAGGCTGATTCGATTTAATTGATATTTGTCTTAAGGTTGCATAATAACGTCAAAGAGAAAATCTTAACAAAGTAAATAAAAAAACTCTCGACTGATCTCTGGCGTCATAAAATTTGCACGGCTTTACTGAAGAAATTTTCTAGGTCGAGGATTTTTTTTCCAGACCGTAACGTCATCTCAACATAAACTGTTACTAGACATAAATATAACAATTAAAAAAAAAACGAAATCGTTATTACGTTGTGGGTAAGAACTGAAATATTCGATAAAAAAGTGATTTTAATAGGTTAGGCAAGGTAATAGAAAATTAGTCAAAAAGCGATTTTAATAGGTTAGGCAAGGTAATAGAAAATTAGTCAAACAAGTGATTTTAATAGGTTAGGCAAGGTAATAGAAAATTAGTCAAATAAGTGATTTGAATAGGTTAGGCAAGGTAATAGAAAATAAGTCAAATAAGTGATTTTAATAGGTTAGGCAAGGTAATAGAAAATTAGTCAAATAAGTGATTTTAATAGGTTAGGCAAGGTAATAGAAAATTAGTCAAATAAGTGATTTAATAGGTTATGCAAGGTAATAGAAAATTAGTCAAATAATTGATGTTAATAGGTTAGGCAAGGTAATAGAAAATTAGTCAAATAAGTGATTTTAATAGGTTTGGCAAGGTAATAGAAAATTAGTCTTTAAACTATAGGTGAGGTGCTTATTTTTTTTGGTTTCCGAAAAATGTATCTTAATGGTGGGAAAATCTAGAAGTTACTTTATATTTGTCGTTTATTTGGTTTTTGTATTAAACGTTTTATTTTAATTTTAAAAGATTACGTTAACTGAAGAGCTCGCACTCAAAAATGACGCTTAACGTCACTTTGTAGCACTCTAATACAAACAATACTACAAATGATTTATCTGCAAATTTTCTATGGGTAGTTAAAAAAATGTCTGAGGTTTCCAGTGAATACAATTTTTTTTTCTCTAAATTTTATAATTATCATACTAAAATGGCATTTTCGAACATTTTACCCAAAATTCCAGTATGCATTTCATAAAAAAAATATATAAAAGATTACTTTTTCAAAATTTTGTTCACTGGAAACCATTTTCCTAACTGCCTTTATAGAATTGACAGATAAATAACTTGTAGTTTCGCTTGTATTAGAAAGCCAAAAAGTGTGTATTTTTGGGTGCTGACCCTTAAGTGACATCATATACCTATGAATAAATGGTTTTAATGAAACATACATCAAATGGTAGAGTGGATATTGTCTGCGAGAACGAAAAATTCCACACACGCTCTAAATGTTGTGATGTGTACCAGCCTACAGTGGGAGGTGTGATACTAATAAGAACCCAAATTGTAATTCCTTGAATCCATTACTTCCTTACTTCACCATTAATTTTATCACTGTAAGTCGTACACGTCAAATGTTCCACTAACCGCAAACCGATTAATTTTCTACCCTGTCAATTTAAGTTAATCTCATTACTTTGTCGAGGCCACTCGCTGTCACTGGTAATGTCGGTAAAACAGGGAGCGTGGGTGTCACATTCCCATCGCGCAGGTGTATGCAGTTAGTTGGGAGCGTGCGCTTAGACCGTGACTCAGCTTATTTCCCGATATCACGTTAATTAGTAACGCGGTAGGTTTGATATGATGGATCCAGTGGCGGTGAGCTTTATTGTTATTATTTATATATGCCGGTTTGTTAGAACGTGGTTCTCAATTTTATATCTCAAAAAGCAACCATTCGAAACAAGATAGCAAGGAGTGTTTTCATTATGATAAAAAACTCTCTTTTAAAATCTAAAACAATATTTTTAAGTACCTTAGTGTGTTTTCTCTGTGTATCGGTATAACGTAAAAACCGATAAAAATCTTTTAATTGTGAATATATATATATAAATATATGTAGTATAAATATGCTTCATCAAAATACTCTGGACAGATGGGGTAACCAAATTAACAGTTCCTCGTCGAATGTCAAATGAAAATGTTTAATTTTGACGGTCTGCGTGGTCGAGTGGTAAGATGTTCGACTACGAATCCAGAGGTCGCGGGTCTAACCAAATTAGGCGTGCGCAAATATTAAAAAAAACACATGCGATTCGTATAAAAAAATGCATAGTGTATTTGCCGCACTTTCTAGAGTGATAGAAACTAGAAGTATCGCCCTGGTGAAAGACCACCATTTTGAATTGAATCGTTGCTTTTAATGGATTTAGTCGTGTTTGATGACCAGATCTGAATAGTCGGATACTTCCCAACCTTCCTCTTCCCCGTGCGCTTCCCCTCTCCACTACATTTAACCTAACAACATTCCCCGATTGGGGTGCCATAGTCTCATTGGTTCTAGACGGTTGGGAGCAGTTGAGGCTCTTGTGTGGTATACACTATAAAATAATAATAAAAAATGTATTGTAATCAAAAATAAGACTAATAATAAAATAATACTTGATCATTTCACGGGAGCGACAAACACAAAATACATTGACTTTTAATTCAAGTGAAGATTGATGAATCAAGCTGATATTTCAACATTTGGTCCGCGATGCTCTGTGGGGAACCCGCTTGCACAGCGCGGGCGTAAACTGTGCGCCTCAAGTTCAAGTTTAGACTTACGGAATTTTAAGAGATACATTTTTAGTATTAGGTGTGAACGTCCTTTTCATGTGGAATTAATAATGATATTTTTTTACATGTTTTGCAATACTTATTTGTAAACTTTATTATTTTTGACACTAATCTAGCCCTTATTGATTTAGATGCGTATCTTCTACGTCACTGCTCGATATCAAGCTCCTTCATCCCACACTTGTTACACTCGTAAATGCCTACCGGCATCCTTCTACTTATCAGTGGCGTGGAGTGATTTGTATTGCTTATTGAAAATGAAATAATAACTTTGTGTAAGACTACAAATTTTATTTTAATTTTTATGACAATCTTTTCTTTGAATATGTCTAACCACAAAGTGATTAATTTCTACAAAAAAAGGTATTCTTTATCATTTTTTCGTTGAACATTGGCAAACCTCCTCGGCACTCATATATCTATGTATAAATATTTATAAATAATATAAATACATATATTATTTATTATCTATCTATTAGAAAGTATTTATAAGGTTAATTATATTCTATATGGTTAATACCGCACAAGAGTCTCAACTGCTCCCAACCGTCTAGAGCCAGGGAGACTATGGCATCCTCAACGGGGGTAAGTTGTGAGGTTGAAGGTAGGGGAAGTGTGTGAAGAGGAAGGTTGAGAAGTACCTGGCTATTAAAATCTGGTTACTAAACATAAGTAAAGTCATTTTAAGTAACGTTTCAATTCTGATTTATGGTCTTTCGCCAGGGCGAAACTTATATACTAGTATCTACCACTGGAAAAATAGTAATGAAAAAAAATATGTTTTAATATAAATAAGTAAAGCTTTTGGACTGAGTAATGAACACACTAGTGAAGCAATAACGATATTTTGGATAGGATAATTTTAAAAGGTGAGTCTTCAGTTTTGCTCTGAACATGGCTGAGCTTTTGCTCTTTCGCAAATGTGAAGGGAGGTTGTTCCAAGCTGTTGGGCCTGCTATTGCAAAAGCTCGGTCTCCGAAAGCCGTATTGATATAGTGTTTAGGTACTGAGAATCTACCTATGACTGTTGAATATGCTATTCAAAGAGTCGCTGGCCTTGTATAAACACCGTTTGGAATGCACAGTTCTGACAATTAGAGGAAAACAATGTCATGTAACGCCTAAAAAATCAGCCAACATTGTTTGAATTTAATCCGCTAAGCGCACTGAAGTCAAAGAAAGTTCCGAAGATGTTGCGATATATTGGATTATTTGGAGACGCAAATTTTAAGCTTTGCTGCAGCAACGTAGTGACACAACCTTTGAGTTTACCAAAAGCTTTGCGGCATTAGCCGTAATATTAATTCTAATAGATTTGATCTGACGTATGTGAATGAAACCTGCGCTGTCTGATTGGTTAACAGAACTTGGAGAACTTTTTTAAACCTCCCGAAAGTTTATAGACAGGGATGTTGCATTAAATGTATCAACCACATGTTTGAAAACATTTACAATATCGTGGGATGTAACTTGAGTTACCAATAAATTAAAATATTGTTTGCTTTAATCCACCCATTTCAAATATAGAATAATGTCTGCTAAAATACATTATAGGTAGGTAATTTATTAGGTAGCTGGAGATTTGAAAAGATTATTTTAAAAATTTATAATTGAAATTACCATCAGTTCAAAATTTGAAAAGTTCACACTTGTACTAATGTACGTACGTATTTTGAAAATAAATCAATTAAAGTGAATATCTACTTTATTCAGGCACGGGAACCAAAATACTAATTCTAAGTCTAAATACATCAAAATTCTCCATTGAAAATAATGATAAGTTGAAAAAAACCTGTCAGATAAAAAATCGTTCGACAAATAGCCATATATGGCATGAAATCACAAATCAATAACTTCCTAAGTGGCCTATACTAATAATTGAAAAAAAGATGTGTAGACTAAACCAAACGTAACGTAATAAAGACGAACACACACGCCTATTCATAGATCCGACTCAATAAAGCAAAGAATAACGTATTCAAATGTAATTTATTCCGCCATTCAAGATGCAAACGAGTAGGATATTAGCATAATGACGCTTCTTAATTTAGCAATAAGCCAATGATATGGTGAAAAAAATGTTTATTTTGCGGCTTGCCTTTTATGGGTATATGGTCGGCGTGAGTCGCCTCTCCCACGCTCATCATCCGCGCGTGCGTGAAACTGATGATGATGATTGTATTATGTATAAAATCAGGTTGTCTCGCTTGCTTTGATCGTTAATTAAAAGTGCTTTCAATGATGATAATATATAGGTTACACTCGGCATTCGCGGTTTCATGGTAAAAAGCCTAACGCGATTTGCTTTGAGTAAGATAACTACATGTTTGATTTTTTTAAACATAAAGAGTAGTAAATATATATTTTTTAAATCTCTTTTTTTAAAGAAATACGAAAATTCTCGGGTTACGAGTAACCTGTCAATATTTGAAAAACTCCTACTGCCATCAAAATACGCGAAAGATGTTGCTTGTCTAATGATGTAAGATTTAGTTGGCAGAGGAATTGAACCCGCGATGCCCGGATGGGAATCCGACGCGTTTTTCCACTCAACTACTAACCGGTCAAAAAAAGAGGACGTTTACACAATTCGGGCACATGAGGTACCTACCGTAGAAGAGTTCCGACTGCCTTGAGCTAGTGGAAGAGCGGCACCCCCAATTTTGGGGAATATTTTGAGGCTGATGTAAGTGGGGAAGAGGTAGAGAAAGGAGTAGGAACATTGAGAAGAACCCAGCTCTTCCTATCAGACTACTTAACATAGCGATGGTTATTTCAAGTAGCCCGACTTTACAATTCTAAATGGTAGTCTCTCATCAGGTAGATATTGAGAGGATCTTTCACTTGATAACTTGTTGAAAAATAACAATTCAACTTATTTAAGATTCGAATGTAAATATTCCATTAGGTTTTTTTAATCTGCTCACGCCTGGGATTTTATGCAAGAAGCTTATCACATAAAATAACCTGCTTTTTGTCTAATCCATTTCTGTAGAAACATTTAAAGGAAGCTGATACATTTAAGTGTGCAAAGTATGTATGTAAATATTTTAATTTGAATTTTTAATTAAATTAGTATGACACCTCGGGACGAGCAAACCTCTAGTTGATAAATAATCGTCATTAAGTGTTGGGCGATGATTTGTTTTGATGTTTGAGATTGTCTTAAGTAGGCTTTATGTGAGTAGGCTTCAATCGTCCGAGTGTTTTAATAAGCTTTTGGATATGGTTTTAGTTGTGGGTTGAATGGATTCTAATATATCGTGTATTTGTTTAATAGCAGCTTCATTGAACTTGTTGTTCGGTTAAACAAAAATAACGGTTACAATATTCGATGTCAATTCAAATCAATACAACAAAGTTTTCTATAATGTCGGTCGTTTTCCAAACACCTACAATGACTTGAACTATGATGCCGTTTATTACTAGATAAACTTCTAAAGATAATAGAGACAAGATTGCTGTTGATGAGATTGGGTCATTTAAATAATTATTCAAACAATATCAATAATAAAATATTAAATAGAAGAAGACAAGAAAAAAAAAAAGATTGGGTTGCAAACGAGATTCAAAGTCAGAAGTTTTTTTTTAATTCCGATAAAGGCAGTCATATTTATATTGGTGTGGAAAACTCTACCCGAGTACTGTTGTAAGCCGAGACGGGGTTCTAAATAAACACTCCATTTTTATTTAGAGAAGACCTTTTTGACTTATTTAAGTGTAATAAGTTAATTCTAATTTAAATAAAAAGTAAATTATTTTAAATATTTTTCATTCATTGAATTATTTTCTAAGGCACAAATTCGATTTTTTCACTAATGTGATAGAAATATGTTTTTTGGTTTTAATTGAAAAAAATGTCATCGGAGACAAAAATGCCGTCTATATTTTTTATTCCAAACTAGTTCAGAAATTCAAATTTCAGTACATTGTTCATAAATTTATCGACAAAAACAAAAATTTACGATAACACGCTTGCCTTTAAAAAAACAATTGCTTTCGCAAAATACACTACTTGTCAACACGAAAACATGAATATTTATGATTATTGTGAATGAAACTTTTATGAATATGTCAACGTTAATACAATTGGGAAGAGGTGGACGTCTGGCTAATATAAATAAATAAATAAAACACATAGAGCCAACATACTTGTAGCACGCTTGTATGTTTACCGAGCTTTTTCATAGGGCTTTCGAATTGACAGTCTATTGAATACGTGTTTGGATTAAGCTTTGGGTAACTAACTACCTACAAGTATGTTTTATTAAAGAACTGTTAAAGATACACTAGAGATTAGAGAAAAAAGTATACGTTTAACAATCTCGCTTCGAAGGGGGGTTCTAATGTCCCCCGAACGAGAGTTTTGTGCGATATCCTAGATAAAGATTACTAAAATATTATGAATATACTTCACTCTAAGTATTACCGAAAACAAATTAACTAAGTCTATGTCATGATAATATACGTTACGTTATTACGATACGTTTTAATAAGTGAGATCAAATAGTACGTCTTCGGATAGTACGTTTGACTTTTAGTTTCAGATACGGAAGGATTACAGTGGTTTTTGGATTATTGAGCAAGTATTTTGAGCAGAATGCAATCATAATATGTACTCGTATATGTTGATAGGTAAACATAAATACTTCACTGGTCGAACGTTAAAGACTTTTAGACTATGACTTCATTCGTTTTCCAATTTGAAAATGCTACGAGACACGAAGATATAGGAAATGGAGAAATAGACGACACAGTTCAAAAGCACCTAGTAAAATCTAACTTAATTCTAATATATGGACGTAATAAAGTTAAAGCCATATCATATATAAAATAAATAAATATGGCTTCTTGCTTAAGACAAAACAAAAGTTTTTTTTACTCTGTAACAAAGGGGTACAAGGTTGTTTGATTTTTTTATTATTGTATTGTGAAAATTCCATGTACAATTGATAATTGTTATTTTTAGAATTGAAAATGTTGAGGCCATATCTAAGAATCTTTGCTTTATCTGGGAGTAATGCCTCTGCCAATTGAGATACCGAAACCCTTTTGGAAACCGTCATTTTTACTAATCTCATATTTCTATAAAATTTGTTTTAAAAAATTCCTAATTTTTCGATATTAGCAGCCATATTTGTATTGGTATGCAAAGATTTACCCGAAAAAAATTGTACTCGATAGTATCTTAGATAAACTATCCATTTTAATCGCTAAATAATTATTTGTATCTTTTGTGTCTTTTTCTGTCTCATATTTCGTTAAAATGATTGATAATATTTCAATAATTAATATCAAAATAATAATTAGCAGAAGAATTGAACCCACGACACATGGGTGAGAATCCGATGCATTTTCAACCCCGACACTAACCACCGGTCTTACTGGTCTGCCAATAATCATACAAATGACGATTTAAAAATGAATAAAAAATCATAATTTTTACCTTAACACTAAAAATAAAATTTTAAAATCTGCTATTGGATCCAGGGACATATCCTCTAGAGAGGCTTTAAAGCTGTGTATGACTCGATGAAAAAAGAAAAAAAGTCTAAAATTAATTATTTATTCTATTTTATTTTAAGTATTTTAATAATATCGTTTGTACGTCGGATGATCAGAGGTGTCACAAATACTCTTAGTTTTTACATCATATTAGCCTTTATAACATTTATTGTTTTTCTGAAAATACAACATCTTCTCCATATGTATTTCTTCCACCTTAAGGATGAGCTTACAGTAGGTTCATATGGGTAAATTCCTGCGATCGAAGCCTCTGATTCACAACCTCTTTTGACGTCGGCTTTAGACCAATAAACCGGCTAGTTTATCTGCTTTTAAATATGTTTATGTAGTTATTTAAAATTATTATAGTATTAATATCTAATGAGAAGATTTACTATTGAAATGGTTGCACAAGGTACGATCTTTTTAATGAATTTCAGATTTTGTGAATTCGTCCAGTCGCGTAGTATATTTGTTTCATACTCCTTTCACTTTCATCCACTCTTCATGTCCAAGCTTTAAGCGTCCCTTTCTTAAACAACGAATGGTGGTTTTTCACCAGGGCGATACTTAGAGTATCTATCTATCACTCTGGAACGTGCCGCAAATATACCATATATAATTTTATATGAATTGAATGTGTAGAGACACATACTTATTTAAAACAAATATATATATATATATATATATATTTGCGCACGCCGGTTTTAAACCCGCCACCTTTGTCAAACATCTTACCACCCGACCACGCAGACTGTCATTATTATTAGGCAAATTACCATGTACAAAATAATGTTTATTATCATAATTATGTCCTTATTTAATAACGTTCTTAAATGACGATGAAGTCACAATGTAAGCCATTACCCGGACAGGTTTTGCAACTTACTAGTAAAATAAAATTTAATTTCTCCGGCAAATAGGTTTTTTAATCAACGCATTGATGCATTCCCGCATCCCGTTATTGGCAAGAGAACTTTATTGATACATTCTGCGGGCGAACGGGGGAAAAACTGTGGCGCCAGTAGTTACGTTATTGATATCATTTTAAACGTTTCATCGAAGATTAATTAACTAATATCTGAAGATAATAAGGGCGTAAAATTATTGACTGAATAAAAAAAAAAATTTTGTAAAAAACATTAAGTGTTTGTAATATTGATATTAGAGCGCACCCTCAAAATATCCTTGACAGATAGGACGACTTAATAAGACTCATTGAATGTCCATACATTTTGAAATTATATAAGATACATATAAAGACAGTTACTCAAATATATTGGCCGTATCATGAGGAATAACAAATAAGTGATTTCGGTGGAAGGTTTTTACCATAAACTGCCTCTTATCAATCGACCAATCGCCTTCAAATAAATACATTTCAATCAAATCTCTGTACAGTTCTACGAATTCAGAGGAGTTCCAATAAGAAATTTACGCTCGGGCCCTATAATTAAACATTTTATTTTTTTTTTTATAAATACCGACTATAATTTTGTCAAGATCATATCCCAGTGAGATATCACATATATCAGATTGCAAAACTGAATCTTTTTCCAAACTATAAATCGCAAATATAATTGTGTTTATCTGAAGTGACCTGCTAGGTAAGTATGAATTTGTATATCATCTCTGTACATTATGCAAATAGATATTATTATATCATAGATTATATGTAGTTAGTAATAAGAGGGTAGAAACTCAGATTTGCACACCGCCCTTCAGGAGATTTTCCACAAAAGCGGCGCTATATAAATTATCTAAATATTGTTATTATTATTCAATACAATATTACTCCAGGGGTAGTAGATTGATGGTTGGTGTACTTGGGGAAAATGCGGTAACGCATGACATTTAAACTTACGTAAATGGAAGTCTGCAGTGCAAAAACAGATTTGATGATAACCAACTTCCGATAGGAAATGAAATCAGAAATAGACGAGCTTATTACTCGCTAGGAAACGGAGGTAAAGGCCTCAACTAACGAGACCGGCAGAATCTTGTTCGTTTCCTGACGAAGTGAAAAAAACCGCGACAATTTTTTATTATTTTAGAAATCATCATCATAATGTTCACCGCTTCTTTAAAATTAAATCCGGGCGTTATACTATCTCTCACTACTTCCGTGTCTTCATTCTATGGAATATTTATTATGATAGTCTTTCGCTGTGTCTGCGCTTGTTTCCGAAAGGTTTTTCTAAGGCTAGCAAATAGATATAGAAGCTGATTCATTTATTTACAGTCTCTACTTCTTCTGCTCACACTTCCTAGGCACTGTAAATATGTATTTCTAAAATAGAAAGTCACGTAAACTATGTAAAACCAAAATTCAAAAAAACCTCCAAATTCTTAAAATAAACAAAACCATTTTATTTAAAGGAAAACATTACCTGGCAATGAACGTTTACAATAACTCCCACAAAACATCACACATAAATTACGAGAATAATATGAAAAGTTTCGAGCCTCATCGACATGAAGTAAATGAAGAAAAAAAATTCTTTCGCCATCCGATAGATGGCCTTGAAATACGTAAGCCGCAAAAATTTCAAATCGTTCTGATCATCACTTTGTCTATGGTCTGTCACCAATGGAGAAAATTGAGTATCGCGCAGTGATAAAATTCCTTGATTTAAAAGGGAAAACGACTCGGGAAATAAAATATGAGTTAGATTCTGTTTATGGTAGAGCCTCGCCTTCATTTACAATGGTCCAACATTGGGTGGCAGAGTATAAACGTGGTTGTGCAAGTATTTTAGACGAGGAAAGTCCCTGGCGCCCGAAAATCGCTAAAACTGATGAAATGGTCGGTTTGTGCATCAAACTGTGATGGAAGATCATCGATTGACTGTTGAGGAAATTGCTGAGGCTTGTGAAATATCATCTGAACGGGTGCACAATATTTAATATCACCGTATAGATATAAGAAAAATATCTATATGTCACGTTTTTTGACGATCGACCAAAAGCGAATACGGACGGAGAAGCCTGTATGAAAAAAAAATAGCCGAATTTTTGTGGCGAATGATAACGGTCGATGAACACTGGGTTTACGCCTGAGACCAAACAGCAGTCAATATAGTGGATTACGGTGGAGGAACCAACTCCGAAGAAGGCAAAGGTCGATCTCTCTGCAGGAAAAGTTGAGAAAAAGGAGGTTTTTGGGATAGCTGTGGAATAATTCTTATCGATTACCATGCAAAGGGCAAAACTATCAAAGGACAGTACTATGTTGCATTGCTGTATAAATTGAAAAAAAACTAGATAAACTGAAGGCCACAACTAAGAAAAAACGGCCACATTTGGCCAAGAACAAAATCCTGTTTCACCAAGATAGCGCTCGGGTTCACACGTGCATGGTCACAATGTCAAAATTAAAGGAATTGAATTTTTTATTGCTTTTGCACCCACCCTATTCGCCATACCTAGCTGCCAGCGACTTTTCCCTGTTTCCTAACTTGAAAAAAAATCTCGGGGGAAAAAAATAAAAGTCAAATGTTAAGGTGGAAAACGCCGTAAACCAGGATTTTTTAGGTTTAAACAATCATTTTTTTCTGACAGTCAAAAGGAGAAACGTTGGACCAAATGTATCGAGTTGCAGGGAGACTACGTCAAGTTGGATATTTTGTTTTGATTCGAAATATGTGTTTTTTTTAGAAGGCCGAAAACTTTTCAAATTAACCTCGTATCACATTTGAAAAAATATTCTTACTAAACAAATATACACCTTAATCGAACACAGTGGTCATCCTGCTAAAATACCACCATTCAGAATCGATTTGTTGCTTTAATTGGCTCTAGCCGTTTTTGGTGACCAGATCTGAATAGTTGGGTACTATTCAACCTTCCTCTTCCGCATCCTTTTCTCCTCCTTACTCCATTCAGCCTCACAAATTATCTTAATTAGGGATGCCATAGTTCAACTGGCTTCGAACATCGGGAGCAGTTGGCATTCTTGTACGAAATTCACATTAAAAATATTTTTTTTGGTTATAGCTTGATTTTGTTGTTGTTTATATATATTATAATAATATTTGGCTAATTTGTATAGCGCCGTTTTTGTGAAAAATCACCTCAAGGGTGCTATATATTTATACATAAATATTTTTTCAGAAAGACAAATATTCCTGGGTTACGAATAACGTGATAATATTTGAAAAACTCCTACTGCCATTTAAATAAGCGGAAAATTTTGCTTGTGCAATGATACAGGACTTAGCCAGCAGAAGAATTGAACCTACGACGCCCGGATGGGAATCCGACGCGTTTATCTACTCAGCTACCGACCGGCGGAATATATATTTTTTGTTTTTATCTATTTCACTCATAACTTTTATAACCCGATTAACCGAAAGCTTTTTATACAATCAAGAGATATAGCATTTCATACGTTCATCATCGTTCTGCATCCACAAAGCAACTTTACAAAATCTCCGCACTAGATCGGCTAAAGCAAAGGCTTGGCACCCGCCCAGCTGATTAGATCGTGAATTATCCCCCCCCCCCTCTTATTAAAATTCGCTCGCTTTACAAGTCAGATATCGGTCGCTGGCTGTACGACTGCTACATACTGAATGTAAATAATAATATTATGTTTGGCTGCTATAAGCGAATGATATAATGATGGGTGATTTGATTATAGGCACACAACGACCGTATTGAGATTCGAACAAGTTATCGCGAGGGTGACTCATCTGATCCTTATCCCGGCATTGTGTTTAGTTATGCAGATGCGGCTATCGTAACCTGAAGGTGGGTAAAACACATTAAAACCATAAACTTTTACAATGTAAATCGTCGCTGGAAAGGCAAAAGAGGTTAAGTGACACTTTGGTCAAAAATGAGTAGAATATGCAGTTTTGATCAGTTTTTTTTTGCAAATCGTATGTTTTGACTCTTTTTTGATACTGAAGACTTAAGTGGCGCTTCAGCCATTTTTTTTTTTTTTTAATTTTTTAAGAAAGACAAACATTCCCTGGTTACGAATAACCTGACAATATTTGAAAAACTCCAACTTCCATCCTAAGAAGCGGAAGATGTTGCTTGTGCAATGATGGATGACTTAGCCAGCAGAGGAATTGAACGCACGACGCCCGGGTGGGAATCCGACGCGTTTGTCCACTCAGCTACCGACCGATCATTAAAAATATAATTACCATTTGAGAGAAGGCTTGACTCACGCAACACAGGTTCGGGACTTTTTTTAGCTTTTTGTCGCTTCAGGTAACTCAACGCTCTCACTGAGTCAAATTTATTTTTCAAAATTCAACCAGGTACTGAAGACTTAGAATTTGTAGATAAAAAACTTTAAAGTGCTCTAGTTTTATTTTTTTTTTACATTATGTCTTTTTGAAGAAAGGAAGGAATGAACCTGGGTCTTGAAGAGGACCATGTTAATGAAGTGAAGAAGCACAGAGGCCGAAAAATCGTTCCACAGCCGATCTTTTGAACATAAGAACGAGTCGTAAAAGTGACCAGTTCTCATGTATTGAATGTGCACAAATGTTAGGCGCGCGTTTGGCTAATTTCCCGATTATGTCCCGGTGTTGAAGGAATCAATGACGCAAGCTCCATTGAAATACCGCTAGAACATGGACAGCATTCTAACCTGTCGTATGTGCTTCGAAAATTGCCAGCCGTTTGTTAAGATAGGAAAATCTATCAAACGGACCGCCCGTTTCTGCACAGTCTTTGGTTTATATAGGTAATTAGGGGCTCTAGGACAGAGGTGGCTGCCAAATTCAACAGTGGGACGTACTAGTGTAAACTTCCTAAAATGGCGCTTTAGCCCTTTTGCCTTTCCGGCGACTATATATAGACTTAAAATATTATCCATATGACGAATTGGCATGTGAAGTGTGAATCTCACATAAAAATATATAAATTAGAAACAAATGTACAAGAGGTCGTTAATGGGTAATAAAGTACGACATAAATACAAAATTTGTCCATTATTAATTAATGGCAATCACCATCCATCAACAACGCTGAATTTTATTTTAAAAGCGTTTAAAATGTCATGTCCCGAAGAAGACTGACATCACAAAAACCGAAATTCCGAATGAAAAATTCACCGATTGGACAATGTTACACCAGCAAAGTTGAGTCCTCATAAGAAATATCGATTGTAATAAATAAACAAAATTTACATGAATATTAATCTAGCAAAAAAGGACAACGATTAATTTGAAAAAAAGTAAAACCTAACCTCACTTTTTGAACATTTTCAAAGCTCTTTGCCAATTTTCATCTTGCGGTTTTCTTCCCATTTAGAGAACATAAAATAGCCTTGTTGTAATAAGGAAATCATTATAAATAAATAAATTTACCGTTCATCATAATATCATCACTGTAGGTGTCAATTGCCGAATAACCGAAAGACATGCACTGCACAGCGTAAATCATACAACGTGCCCTTATTATAAAGAAAAATGGGCTCATTAAAATCGACATTAATAATAATAAGACATTCTTCGAATAAAGAAACATCACACAGTAATAAATAAGTGCATATGCTCGAATTACAATAATTACACACAAACTCTGCAAAATTCAACACATTCGTCGGTGAATAAAAATGTTCACAATAATTGTTTTGAAAATTCGTATGATTATTATCATCGATTTTTGCGACGGGTGTGAATTTACAAACCCCTTTTAATTGAGCACTTCTCTCGATGAGATAATATTTGGTAATTATATTTTTAAACTTTGGCATGAGGCACTCACTTTGTGGTAAGACATAATTAAATTTTAAACTTTGTTTTGACACCACTTTATTAGATACGTAAACCAACCGGTTTCGGCTCTGCCTGAGCCTTCTTCAGGGTCCAATACATATTTGTTCAACCCCGTAATTATAATTTAATTATATTTTTAATAACGCTTTGTATTTTTTTGGATTTTCTGTGGGTTTGCAGATACTCACTCCGCTAACGTTTTATTTTATTTTGGCTTTCCAGGTGAAAGATTATTTCGCGACTTTAGTCATTTGCTGTAAAAAAATTGAACAGAAAATCATGAAGGTATTTATTTCCACGATAAAGAATCTTGGAATAGTGTTTGAGATAAATACATTGTTCGTGTTTATGTCAAGGGGTAAAAAAATATCAAGTTTTTCATTTAGAGTATTATATAATATCGCTGTGCTAGTTCAAAACTAAAAAAGTAATTCCCGATTTCTTATAACATGAAGAATCAAAAGACACCCATAAAATTATTTAAAAAAAACGCTTTGTTTGAATCCACTTTGTTTGATATAAATATGTCGTTGAATTGAAACTAGTCGACATATTTATACCAAATAAAGTGGATTCAAACAAATTATTTATTTCATCATGCCAATCCACAAAGTATTAAACTAGTACAGCAATAGTACAGCTTGTGTGTTTTCTCCCTCCTACAACAAGAGCCTTCTCAAGACCCAGGTTCACTTCATCCTCTCATAGAAAATACTTTTCTAGAGTTAATTAAAAAACCAAAAAACAATATGACTGGTGAAAAAGTGAACGGAGAGAATCGAAAATCTACATCAATAAAATCATTGTCGGACTGAAAATTAACACTTACTACCGAAATGACGTAATTCAATAGCTGTAATACCTGGAGGAAGTGCTGCCCTTTACACAATCTCTAATGCCTTTACCGGTCGGAAAATTAAATTATAACTTTGTATAAGACCACAGATTTTTGTTTTTTTTTTGACCAACCGCTTTAGCTTAGCCTAGCACCATCAGTGTACGAAATTAAACCAAACAAAAATACATAGTGTGGTTATATGAACTAGTGAATACTGAGGGAGAACACAATATAAAATAACAGTAAGAAAACAAAAAAATAACATTTTAATTATAACAAAGCAACAGAGAGAAAGAGACAGATAATATGAAATGAAAGAGGTGAAATTTCAACTGAGAAAGTGATAAAAGAATAATGAGAATTTTTAACAGAATACTGGATAAATTTACCTGATTATTAAGAATATGAGTATTAATTTTAGTGTCTTTCTTTATTTCTTGTACTTTTAAATTATTAAATCTATTGCCATGACCATTTTTATGAAAAATACGAAGAAAAATTAAAATAAAATCCGTGGTCTTATGCAAAGTTATAATTTCATTTTCATTAAATATGCCAAACTACAAAATGATTTCTTCCTACGAAAATTTATCAAAGTATCCCCTAGTACTTAACAGGTTGGAGAATGGACCATTTGGAATTTTCACGAGGTACGGTACTCCCTTATTATTAAAGAGGGTTTGAAATGCGTTTTTAGGAATTCTTTAAATGAGGAAGTGCGGTCACTTCATGTACCTTCGAAGGGAAGGGTATTTCTTTATCTACTTTTTAAATGATTGTGTCATACGGAAAGGGAAATATTTTGGTGAGTAGAACAGCTCTCAAATTTTATATATATACTACGTTAGTGGCGAGAAGTTTAAATTTAAAAAAGTTTTTATTTTGCTGTGGTAATCTGAAACCATTGAAATCTTTACCGCTACCTGAAAAGCTTATATAAAACTATGACAGTAATAATTTCACATTTGTATTAAATAATGTATTTGGAGTTCAAATAAAAATATTGAGTTCTCTAGTTAAATAACTATGGCTTGGTCAAAAAAGGCGTTACGATTGTTCGCGTTGAAAACAGATGCCGTTCAAACTGTTAAAATATTTATTGTGAATAACGTGAGATTATTGAGTTTCAAAGTATTAACTGTCCCTACATGGGCTCTATGTGTTCAATGCATATACCATATCATATTCAATCTATTGAAATAAAGTGTTGATTTAAGATGTTTCCATGTTTAAATTGAACAATTTTTAATTGAAAATATATATTCAAGAAATTTATTGAAATTTACAGGTCGTTCGTCTTTAAATATGGTTTGCAAATGAGCCGAGGAGTCGTAGGATTCAAAGTGTGGGTTTCGCGTCCACAATCTCACGCGTTGATATCTCTGGGGACCAAATTATTCCAATGATCACTCGCTGAGAGTTTGAGAGAAAGCTGCTCGGCGACGAAAGCTTTTCATACCCGGCAAACAGGAATAACGATTTGGCTTAGACTATCAACCTGCGCGGGATGCAGGAAAGTGATGAGTGCACATGGCTAAAGTAACATAGGTACTCGGCACTCGAAGAAAATTCAGATATCTTTGTCTTTAATTAAAAAGATTTCACACTTAAAAACATTTTATTATTATTTTGCTTGCAGGAAACCTAAATAGGTAGCAGAGGAAGATGTAGCGCCTTGTTGCTTCGTAATCTACGTGACCGATACGAGTGATATTCTGCAGAGTTGTTCCAGGTGCTTGCAAAGGTTGTTCTGACAGGCCTACCTCCCATAAAGAATAGGGCACTAGGAGAAAAAGAATTACACATGAATAATAAAATGACTGGTACAACCTAACTGCGATTTAATAGAGTGCAGACTTCTAGCGGCAAAAAATGAAGCACTTAACAAATACAGATGTATTGGCATACTACAGAGTGTCTCGCGATTACTGCGAATGTAGTTTACAACTATTACACTGACACAATTCAAATTTTAAAACATATTTGACCTAAGCTTAGTTAATTAGAAAATGCTAAAGATAAAATAAACATTTCCGTGGTAAGCAATCACCTTGTTGTTTGACATATTTAAAGAAATAAAAAACAACTCTGTATAAGACCACGGGTAACCTAAGCATCATAAGGGTACAAAATTAAACAACAAAAAAACAAACAAAAAACAAAGTGTGCGGTTATATATACATACAGAGGGGAAACAAAATATTAAATAAAACAAATCAATGAGAAAACAATAGAATAACATTTAAAGTATAACCAAGGAACGGAGAGAAAGAGACGGATAATATGAATCAAAAGAGACAAAACGTCAACTGAGAAAGTGAAAGTCATAAAAATTAACATAATATCCGGTCTTATACAAATTATATTTTTCTCCCTTGTTTCAACAGATTTTTTTGTTTCATTAGGGCACCTTTTTTTCTCCCTTGTTTCAACAGATTTATTTTTATTTTTTTACGTGTCATCAAATTTCAAGTAATAAATAAAAATAGGTGCTCTTTGATTCTGTCGCATCGATAACAAGCAACACGAAGTCTATTCATTGTTCTCTTATTATTTCATCATGGCGTTTCGAACACTTGACTAAAAAAAACAATGCCACTTCTTGTTTATTATCGGAGGTCGTGTTTATTTCGAAAGAGTAAAAAAAGACCGCGGCGCAGGCGAATTCCCAATGCTCTGAAGAGCCGAGAAATATTTTTATTCTGATTGAACAATGGAGCTTCCTATAGTGAAAATTCTCTACCGACTGTGACACTTCAAAGTAACTGCTCAAAACTCCAATAAATGCATTAATTAAATTCCAACATTCGACATTGGTTTGAACGCTATTTTGGAATCCGATTCGGCGGTGGCAACTGTGTGTGCTGATTTTGTTCTGAAGAAATAATGTCAAATTAAGTGTTTAGAAGTGGAAATGACTTGACTTTTTTCTATTTTTCTCGATCAAAATCAACTCTGAATATCTGAACTAAACGAAAAAGGAACATTTATTTTTAAAAAGTATAAAAACATCAATTCAAACATATTTTAAATACATATTTAACGGCTTCCGTGGTCGAATGATAAGACCCTCGACTACGAATCTAAAAGTCGGAGGTTCAAACCCAGCGTGCGAAAATAATTTTAATTTAATTAATATGTATCAAAACACATTTAATTCTTTTAAGATAATATATTAAAGTGTATTTACGGCACGTTCCAGAGAAGTAGATACTTTAAATATCGCCCCGGTAAAAGACCACCATTCAGAATTGAAACGATGCTTGAAATTGGTTTGGTGACCAGATCTAATGACTGGGTACTTTTCAACTTCTCTCTTCTCTATATCTTTCTCCTCCCCACTACCATCAGCCTGTTTGACTTAATCTTCAAAATGACTTAGCCCCATAAATCTATGGTGTATACAAATATATTGTAAGTGGTCCACATCTTGTAAGAGATACCTACTTATCGATAAATCGCTATATAAAATTAAGCTTACACCCCTTCGTTTGTAAATGTAATAACACATGTAAAAAAGCGTAATAAAACTGCGACTGAATTTTATTTAAAAATGAGCCTCCCTTGTTAGGTTCACAGCGATCTTCAACTTAATAAATTTAAAATTAATACGCATCGGAATTTTTACTATCACCAGTAAAATTCCATTTGAGGGCCGTATCGTTCGAACATTTAAAACAGAAATCGGAACCGTGTTTAAAAAAAAAAGAATTAATGAATTTTAAAACAATTTTACAACGCCATTACCATCGTGATACACTTTTCAGAAGCTGATTCAAAAGATATCGTTATCTAAGTAAAAAGTCCATATAAGGTCTTTTGTCGGTTTGCAAACTGCCAAAGATGACACGGTAACTTTCTAAATATACAACTTTAAAATCCAACGACTGATAGAACATGAGCCGATGTTATTTTTTGCAAACATATGTATCGTCCTAAAACGTATTTCTTGGAATATTTGGACACAGGTTGAGCGGACACCTTCGCAGCTTTGAAAATTTAAGCACTTTGAATTGTTAAAAATAAATATTTTTCCAATTCAAAACATAAAGGGTCGCTGTTGGAATTTTAATGTATTTTTAAATCAATAATGCTGTTGTCTTTATGGCATCAAGCCACAATCTTATGAATTTAGAATCTAGATTGGGTAAAGGGGGTCTGGTATAAAATGCTTACCTACATACTAAGTTATTGCATTTTTGGGGTGAGTTATCCAAGTTCAGAAAGAAGCTGATTGCAAAAAAGGTAATCATAAAAGTAAATTTAATGAATGTTTTTTTTTCAATATATTTATAAATCTGTGAAATGAAGAAATCAATGTATAATATAAAAGGATAGTTTTTTTGTAATTTTAGTTGACTACTGGTTTTGCTTTTAGCAAATCAGTTGTTAAATTGTCGCAATAAAATCGGTAGAAGACAAATATTTCTTTTGAATTAAGGTTGTTCTACAGAGTGAGTGGTTTATTTGATGTATGGTTTCCAACTATAAACTGTTTTTTTTTTACTAAAATACTACTCATTTATTTTTTATTAATATAACAATGTGGGAATTATAACAGTTACAAAGCATCAATTAACCAATCATCTGAATTTATATAATCATAGTTTTGATAAAGATACAAGGGTAGATACTCCCCCCCGAAATAATAAGTGGAAAAATCGGGAAACAGACATTTTCAAAATAAGTAATACGTTGGTAACCAAAAAAATTACTTGTGCATTCCTAAAACATATTCCCGATAAAGCTCTGCGTCCTGCTTACACTCTTTACGAATTCATTATCCAGTACTACTTCCAACTTTAAACTTTAATAATATTTACTGTAATTATTTCGTCAGTATATGGGTTCTTCCGAAACGTCGCTTCTTATAATATTGAATCGGTTAGTAACTGAGTGAACAAATGCGTTGAGTTCTTTTACCCAGGCGTCTCAGGTTTAATCCTTTGCAACTTAACTCCTCCATTATTACAGTAGCAAGTTTTCCACCATAAAAATATAGAATTTAAATATCATCAGGTTGATTGTAACCCGGGAAAGTTTGTCTCTTTTTAAATTAAAAAAAGTATTCTTGATTATACATGAAAATTATGTGAAGTTCCCAAAACATTCTTAGTAAGGAAGCATGTGTAGTATAGGTAGAAAATTAATGTTTTAAAGCATGCCATTAGGGTAAAAAAAACCTTAAACGAGTATATTATGTTTATTCATAATATTATGTGCAAAATCTTCATGAAAATATCTAACTTATTAGGTTTGGCTTAAGAATGCTATACATTGTTTTTATTTGCATTAAATGTGAATTTGGTGCGTGATTTATAGTATTGATAAGAACACTATTATTTATTATTATTTTATTACTTATTAATTGATGTCACTTGACTTCGTAAGAACAAATAATATGAGTTGCTTTAGTCCACCCATTTCAAATACAAAATATTGTCTACTAAAATACTACAAAGTGAGGTACTTTAATCGACAATTTTGATTAACATCAGTTTCAAATTTGAATAGTTTACACTCGTACGGACGTGTGTACTCAAAAAGGAAATTATTTATATTAGATATATTTACAAATAATCAACGGGTCTCTAAAAAATTCCCCGCTATCTCAGGTTAATACAGGTAATATAATTATTGCTCTATACTAATACCCTATCATTGAAAAAAGTACAGAGACGGAAGAGGATTTTTTTTAAACAAGCTAAAATTTATTTTGTAACCGGGCTAAGTTCATTGTTCATAAATAAAAAGGGTTTTTTCATATCTTGTCCCTCTATTCGGCTGGTTTCATTCTACTTCCATTTTATTTACCTTCTCTTTGATTTCCACGAAAACCTTCAAGATCAAGAGTGAAAAGAAAACACTCTACTGATTAAATAGATTCTTCAGTTTTGTAAAATCGCGCAAACAAAAAAAAAACAATTACTTAACAAAACCCACAAAACAAAAGCTTAATTAATTATCACCTTTCTAGAAATTCATTGACATCTCATCTCCAGCAAAATCTGTGAGGTCACCATAATACTACTAAGTTCAGCGACGAAGCCTCCGCGGGCCGTGGACCGTATATAGGGTTAGGCAGTAGGCGGACACCTCAGTCGTCGGTCCACTCGCGCTGGCGCCGGTCCTCCCATACAGCCTCATTTATAACCACAGCCTGATTGCACGCGCACGTCCGAATCGTAAACGTTCCGAGTTCAAATTAAGAACACTGTGCGAAATTAAATTACATCGATGTATTTTTTTATGGAAACTGTTATTTTAAGGGATTATTTTGTGATTATGTAAACTTCTGTGAATTATTGTGATTTTGTGAACTGTTAATTTTTACTGGATTTATGTCAAGCGAATTGTGAAGGATTGTGACTTGTTCAGATCGGACTGTTGGTCTTTAATAACAGGTAAATATCTATTTTGTTTTTTTTTTTTTGCTATTCTACAAGTGAACATATTTTATGTATAATGGAAACATCAAAAGAATATTTTATTAAAAAAAAAAATAATTGCTTATTTAAATTAAAAACAAATGGAGAAAATCGAAGGGTTTAAAGCTTATTTATTAATATAACTTTTAGTTTGAAAATTGCTCATCGGATAACAATAATGTATTTTAAATATCAACATATAATAACATTTGAAATACTAAACTACTGATTTCTGATCTATGACTCGAATAATTATCTCAGTTGGACAGTCATGAAAGGTTTAAAAATCATAGGATTCATTACTTCAATAACAATACTAGTTTTTCACATGATATCATGCGATACGTTTTAGTAAAAAAAATTTTTTGAAAATATGTACCTACTAATTTTCAGACGCAACCCCTGAATTTTGACACTTCATGTCTCTATAAAACATAATTGTTTAAAATACTCTTTCTCCAACCTCCTCAAATAACGTACGCATATATTGTATTTGATGAATAAACCAGTTTTTTTGTACTTTAATAAAATTAGCCTTCTAAGATCTTAATTATTCTAAAAGAGAGTTGTCGTGGTTAATTTCCCATCGCAGCACAATACACAGTTTCACGAATTTTATCTGTTGTTTAAAATACACGGTCACAGAGAATTCCAATATTTACATGATTGATAAATCTAATCTAAATTACTGTTAAAAAAATGTTTCAAAATATATTTAAAAGCCTTAAAATATTGCTCTAATGCCTTATGAGATATTGTATAAACCATTGCTGTGATCCAATATTTCATTTATCATGTTTTGGTTTATCGGTTATAAGGGCATAAAAAATATATTCAACACTCATTATAATGTAAAGATTTTAACCCTTACTTACTGCATTACCAAAATCTAAGTTAAAACTTTAGAATTTTTTTACACAGTAAGACGTTTTTAAGTACCAAAATACTACCGAATATTCAATTTCCTTGATAAAATAACATAACACAGTATTATTCTAAGAAAGTTTTTTTTTTAAATTAGTTTTATGAAAAGTGATTCATTCAAAGGTTAATAGAAAATCAACAAAACTTAATTAACTTTGACGCAAAACACCCATCTGAATTCGAATCCGTGTTTGTTGCTTGAACCGTGTTTTGTATCCAGGTTCTTCTGAACGGACTGATTCGGTTACACTTTTTTCGGTGAGTTGTTTTTTTTTAAGCTTAATTCGTTATCATTTTTGAACATATTGAATGGATTTCTGGAATCTAGCGACTACCATACTAGACTCATGTCCGTATCATGGAAGTCTTATCCTATCGTACAAACAATATAATTATTTATCACAATATCAAACCAGTATCACCAAAATCGTGTTGTATTATAGATTTTTAAATAAACCATTTTAAATTTTCTGCAATTGTATTTTTAACAAGTTCCATCGTTAAGTTTCCACAGTCCTTTGCAAGACTTTAATCGTAGACATAACTTACCTTATTTACAGTACAAATAAATAACTTTGTATGTATTTTGAAGTAATACAAGTAAAATAAATAAAACATGAGATAGTGTCTGCGAATGAAAGTAATAAAAATTGTTTGCTCCATCCAGTTCCTTGCGTATAGGAACATCTTAAAAGAGAAGTAAAAATAATGGAGGACATAATGCTTAACGTATTTTGTGTCGTATTTTTTACCCAAAAAAGATGAACTACATTTTTTTTTCAATTTTACAATCAAAAAAGAAATTTACTATGATAACATATTTTTCTGTAGTGCATAGATGATTCGTTATGTCAAATAAAAAAATATCATTATTCACAATAAGATACATAATTAAAGTGAAAGCTTTTGACAGTAGAACTTATTATATAATTACTACATCACTGCGGTATAATCTCATGTCTATCAATCAAAAAAGTAGGTTATAAAAGGCACAAAGTTTAAATCATAATTACAAAAAAACCACCTTTTCTTGTAGGTTTAAAAAAAAAGTTAATTTTAGTTCTTTTTCGCTGTCAACAAAAAGCTCCCAGAATATTAGATCTTTTGAAACGTAGAAACATATATTCCACAAACAATATACAAAGGTAGCAATGAGCACAAAATAAATATCAAGATAGTGTAAGATTTTATAGACGTCAAGATTATATCATCAATAGAATATTTTTCCAGAAAATTTTAACAGAAAAAGTGAATTAATATTTTTTTATATCGAGTTTCTCAAAAATCAACCATTTTTATATGTTGTGTGCGATATACACAACATTTATGTGAGAAATAAGTATTGCTAAATAAATCTATGATTCTTACTTCTTATCAATCGACCTCCGTGGCAGAGCGGTTAAGATCCTCGGCCACAAATCTAGAGGTCACGGGTTCAAATCCCAGCGTGAGCAAATAAAATTTAATTCAAATAAAATATGATAATTTATTTTATACTATATGGTATGTTTGCCGCACATTTTCCAGTTTTATGTGTACTCTCAGTTTCACCCTTGTGGAAGACTACAAATCAGAATCGAAACGTTGCTTGAAATGTCTTTGAACGTTTTTGGTGACCGGATTTGAGTTGCTAGGCACTTATCCACCTTCCTCTTTATCGTCTCCTTCCCCTTTCTATTACATCCAGCCTCACAATATACCCCAATTGGAAATACCAATAGCTTCGGACAGGTGGGAGTAGATGAGACTCTTTCTTGTGCGGTATTAAAATCAAAAAAATTAAAACGTATACTCTTTTTTCTCTACATTTCCACAATCAGAGAATCGACCAGATTGCTCCTTGTAGAGAAATATAATTACAAATAGTTTTTTTTACTAGTTATTGGAAAGAGTCCACACGCGTGAGAGAATTCTCCGCGCGATTACTGCCTAATCGAGAATTCCTACAGAGATATGTCTTCGCGGTTGGAAGCTGTGCCTAGATAAGCGATTTTTTACACACGGCTAATTGAAAAACCAATTTATTAGCTAACGGAGAAACAACACGACAAAATAACAAATTACGTGCTGGTTAGATCATTTATAGAATACTTGTTGCTTGTTGCTTGCTGCTTGCCTCTGGGAAGTTGACAACTTGGCACGAAGACTGATTTGCAGAGAGCATTTTTTAATGTGCTAATTTACATAAGTTGTACCTTAAGCCAAATGATTCTTTATTTATTAAATGCAAGATTAATTAAAAGACGGTTTAGTTATTTGGGTACGTTTGGCGGGTACGCGGAGAAAGGGAGGAAAAAAGAACATATGACGCGCAAGTAGATGAATAAGTCGAGGACACAGTAAAACAACACCACACGATAAATCGAATCAAATACCAGAGTCAAGACATGTCTTAAACCGATATAAAAAAAACTAACTAAATAACCTGTTAACGCTGTTCCTCCCCAAAGGTAGGCGAAGATGACTGCTACACAACCCTGTCTTGGCACACACTATTTGCTTTATTCACATTCATACAAACTCTTCGATTATTCAGAATCGACCCGACTCAAGTATTTGATTCACTTGGTTGTGCCATGTCTTCCTAGGGCGTATTCAACTTCTTCTACCAATAACTTAAACGTCATATATTCTCCTTAAATTCCTTTCTTAGTTCATCCGCTCTACATGACTAATCATCTAAGGGTTTCTTTCTTAATCCCATTCATTACGCTTTCATCAGTCCTGCTTTTTTCCGGATATCCACACTTTTAACAGGTCGTACATGGTTTTTGCGCACATTCGCCGCAAGCATCTAATTTCTACAGCATTCAGTCTACTTTCATCCTTTTTCTGCCAGTTTCATACCTCACTGTTATATATCAGGGTTGGTATAAGCACTCTATTGTGGAATGCTAGCTTCTATAGCTAATATAATAGAAATGTGTCCATTTATTTTTAAATGCGATACAATGTAGATATGATTGTGAATTAAGAAGTGTTTGCCAAAAGAAAGTTGTCTGGATTTAATTGCTCTTTGCCTTCCGCTGTCGATGAATAGCACGATAGTGAAAATATTGTTAACTCTTTTCTTAGACAACAATATTTTTATAAATAGAAAATATATATATAAATAGAACACATATACTTTGTTTTTAACCACTTTTTTATTTAATATTTAAAAAAAAAGTGGTTAAAAACAAAGTATATGTGTTCTATTTATAAATATGGCAAGCCACAAAGTTAATGCTTTTTACGAATATAAAATATAGAAAATATATACTTTGTTTTTAACCACTTTTTTATTTAATATTTTGTCTACCGGTTTCGGAAGTACCCTTCCATCATCAGGACAATATTAAATTAATCTTTAGATAATAACTTCATCTCTTCTGGAAGAAACATATGTGGAGATAAATTCTGTACACGATCAAAAAATGTATGTTTTGAAGTATCTGGAGAATGTATAATACAGATACTTCAAAACATACATTTTTTGATCGTGTACAGAATTTATCTCCACATATGTTTCTTCCAGAAGAGATGAAGTTATTATCTAAAGATTAATTTAATATTGTCCTGATGATGGAAGGGTACTTCCGAAACCGGTAGACAAAATATCAAATAAAAAAGTGGTTAAAAACAAAGTATATATTTTCTATTTATAAATATGGCAAGCCACAAAGTTAATGCTTTTTACGAATAAACAATATTTTTAGTGACTTTCCTCAGGTTACGAATAACCGAGAATGTTGAAAGGAAGAAATTATTAAAAACCTGCTGAAATGTTATGGAATCATCAGCCGATTCGGTTCTGATTTCATAACAAGATGGAATATATGAGAAGGAGACGGGCTCAGGTCTGCCTTTGAATAATGGTTCTGTCGGCAGAGAAGTGGATTTATCGCGTGAATCACTGCAGGGGCGGGGGCGGGCAGGCGGAAAGGGAAGGGCGGGCGCCTAGAAAAAACTTGCAAATCTTGCGCTGTTTTGCCCACTGCCAAGAGCTTATAAAAAATAAGTAAAGTTATAAATACAGATTTACTGATGCACCAGACGGCCTCTGACGGTGGTAAGACGCTCGACTTCGAATCCAATGGTCGCGGGTTCAAACCCGGCGTGCGCCAATAACTTTAATTTAATTAATATGTCTCATAACACATTTAATTCATATAAAATAATAAAAAAAGTGTATTTACGGCATGTTTTAGAGAGGTAGAAACTTTAAGCATCGCTCTGGTGAAAGACCACCATTCAGAATCGAAACTTTGCTTGAAATGGCTTTTAGCCGTGTTTGGTTACTAGATCTGAATAGCCAGGTACTTCTTAACCTTCCACTTCCCCATATCCTTTCCCTTTTTACCACCTTAAGCCTTAAAACATACCCCAATTGGGGATCTCAGTCTCGCTGGCTCTAGACGGTTGGGAATCAGTTGGGACTCTTGTGCGATATTCACCATAAAAAATAAAAGTAGTAATTACCCGGGTTTGCATTAGTTTCAACACCCCTTTTTAAAATACATTTTTTTAATCAGGGTGTTTTATAAAATGAAAAATCACAACTTACATTATGTTTTACATTTACAAATTTACAACAAAAAAATATTTTTTCAAAGTTTAGTGCTTAGGATTGGTATGACATTGAGAACTTAAAATAAATGGGTGGAACTAGATATTCTATACAGAAGAAGCGTCGCAAAACACATAATGTCAAAGCTCACGGTACCAGCGTTTATATTGTTAAGAATCTTTTATTATTTATTTTACTTATATATTCTACGTAATAAATTGTTAAAAATGGTTTATTACTTTTTATCGCATTACTCGGACAAGTTACGCTCTTTAATACGAATTTCGTATTATAATCACACGTATAAAAGCTCATTCAAAGTGCATAGATTAAAACTATATACATTTGGCGAAACCAACAAAAAACCCGATTGTATTCAATCTAACAAGACATGTAATCACCACTCTTTTCTTTTTTTTAAAGAAAGACAAACATTCCCGGGTTACGAATCTGACAATATTTAAAAAAATCCTCCTGCCAGAATAATAAGCGTAAAATATTGCTTGTGCAATGATGGCGGACTTAGCTAGCAGAGGAGTTGAACTCGCGACACCCGGATGGGAATCCGACGCCTTTGTCCACTCGGCTACTAACCGGTCTAAGCATACTTACATTGAATATGTGCAGTAGGGAACAAGTAAGTAAAAAAGATAACTAACAAAGATAAGATAACGACTTGCTTTAAATCTCGATTATATCCAATTCTAGTTAGTGGTAATTTATTTGAACATCTTACGTTATTCTTATAGAGGAAAGCTTTTTGAGGCGTTTGAGTTACTCCATATTTACTGTGGGAATAAAGCTGCCAGTAAAAAGAGTATTAACAAGACATATTCGAGAATATCATTTTTTTAACATAAATAAATTCTATATCGACAGTCTATTTACGTGAACCTAGATAATTCCTTCAAAACTTATATTATCCTATTATTATAGTATGCTTAAAACATCTCCCAATCCATCGATGTAGTACCTTCTTGCTAGGGGCGACACATAAATAATTGTTTCTTTAAATATCTCATTAATCCTTCTGCTTTCAAACCGGGGTGTGATCCCTCATTTGGTAATTATCCTAATAACAAGGTATCTCCACAATCTACACTTGGTTAACTTGTTAATTACTTCAAATATATTGCCTTCTTTGGCTTTTAACCTCCATTATCTGTCAGACTTTAGCTTTAGGGCTTTTGGTGAAGAGTTCATTAGGATTAACGAAGGGCTAGACAGGGGATGCCAACCGTGAACTTAGGAGTGACGATTGATCACCTGTGACCAAAACCAGCAAAGTAAAAAAAAAAATAAAATTCTTAGAAAGTAATCGCTTTGTGGTTTGAAATATATAATGAAATGAAAAAATAGCTTTGTATAAGACCACAGATTTAATTTTAATTTTCATGACCGACCGGCTTACAAAGATAAACTAAACAAAAATACATAAAGTGCGGTTATATACATACAGAGGGAGAATACAATACATAATTAAATAAGAGAACAGTGAGAAAACAAAAGAATACAATTTGTATTATAACAAAGAAACAGAAAGAAAGAGACAGATAATGTGAATTGAAAGAGGCAAGACGTCAACTGAGAAGGTTATTAAGGAATAATGAGAATTTTTATGAGTTTACAGGAAACATACCTAATATTGACTACTAGACAAATTTAACTGATTATTAAGGAAATGAGTATTAATTTTAGTGCCTTTCTTTATTTTTAGTGCTTTTAAATTAATGAATCTGTTGCCATTACCATTTTTGTAGAGAATATGAGCACCGCTTCGCAAAATTTCGTTCAATTTTGAACCCTGATGATTCTTAGGTTAAGCGAAACCGATCGGTCATAAAAAAATTTTTAAAAATCTGTGGTCGTTTACAAAGTATTTTTTTCATTTCATTAGGATATTAATGATTTTAGTATCTTGCACTACAATCACCAAAATCATGTTTATATATATTTATTTTAACAGAGTTCTAACCCATTTTTCCCACTTGGATTCCAATCGAGTAATGACGTTTATGGAATAATTTTTATAAAGTAAAGAATTCTTAAAATTACAAAACCACGTTGAATAGAGGTATAAGTTGGACCTGGCTTTATGAATTAAGCAACATAAGGTTTTTTTTATGTCGGACTTTCATAGACTTATAAAACATTATGAAGTGCTATCATTAATTGGATTTTAAGAAACTTTATTTGTTTTGTTAATTAGAATATTTAATTGTTAATTAATTTTACCCGAAACAAATTATGTTATACACACTTATTATAACGCTTGTTATCATAGATAATTTTATAATATATTTTTTTTTATTAGAACCCCATCGAATACCACCTTTTAATAAAAATCACGCTTCCAGGGATATTTGACGATGAAAATATAAATACGTAAGATTTTTTTTTTAATATTAATTACCTTGAAGTAACAATATATGGAGGAAGAGCTAATTATTTTTACCCAACCTACACAAACTTGCGATAAATCACTTTCTCCGGGTTTTTACGTCATACACCATGAGAGAAAAAGAGACAACAAATTTCATAGACCGCTTCTATATACTGTCGCAATGATCTTAAGGTCCTGGTTCACGGCGGGACTCCGCCCACATTTTTTATTATGCCACTAAACTTGACACAACTAAACGGTTTTTTAGGTTGTATGCTATATTTTTGTTGATAAAAATACTGTGAAAAACTGGCTGTACGAATAAACAAAAACATTATGTCGATATGTGATATGAATGGATGTATAAATACCCAAGCCTTAGTCTAAGCTACGCCCAGGTGCGCCGAGTCAGGTTAAAATCATCAAAAACAAGACAAAAACTGACTTCACTGCCTTGGATAGATACTACTCTATGTACTCTAAGGTAATACACAATATCGTCGTCGGAAAAGCAAAAAGGGATGAAGCGTCATTTTGGAATGTTTACACAAGAGAACTTTTTTTTACAATAAAATTCATAAGTCTTCAGTACCTGGTTGGATTTTGAAAAAAAAATTGATTCAGGTATCTCAATAGTCTCACTGATTTGTCTGAATTGAAAAAAGTTTTAAAAAAATCGGAACTTGTATCGCTTGAGTCAAGCCTTCTCCCAAATGGTAAATATATTTTAGATGGCTGAAGTGATACAAAAGTCTTCAGAATTAAACGAGAATCAGAGCATTCGATGCAGAAAAAAAAACTGATCAAAACTGCACACTTAACAATTTTTTTTACCAAAGTGTCGCTTAAGCCCTTCTGCCATTCCAACGACAAAATGTATATGATTAGCTGCATGGTTAAAAATCAAAAACTTATTAAAAATGATGTCTTCATGAATCACTTGTTATTTATCCATGTGCTAGGCAATATTTTCTAGTGTCCAGACTTCAGGCCATCTTTTAAATACTTCAACAAACTCAGGCATGTTTTGAACCTCATGGAAGGACAGGGTACAGTGAGGTACCGAACAAATGAGCCGAGTGGCACCTACTCAATCAAATCCACGTGCCAGCAAAGCGATGTGCTCATATTTAAAAGAAGATATTTGTTGTCATTATTTGATTTATGTCACCGGAACATGTTTGATGTCTGATTTATGACATGTCGAGAACTTAAGTGCATTCCTTGGAAAGGTTGTTTTTTATTAGTTCGATATTAAACAGAGTTATAAAAATGTGAAATTTTAAGAATAATACACATTCATAGGAAGTTTTTTTTTATTAAAAACACACCACAGAAATTTTAAAAGTCAAAATCCAAAGGTTTTTTGGGTGTTTATGGTTTTAAAGTTTATTTTGTAGAACTAACATTTTAATTTTATTTAAGCAATAATTATTATTATTTCAATTTTTAATTAAAAGTTCTGCTAGGTAATTATTTTGACGCGTGACAGCTGTTTCGCCTTCTGAGGGCATTATCAAACTAAAAAATAATAATTATTATTGTTTAAACAAAATTAAGAAACCTAAAAAAAAAGGTTTTTGGGGTTTTT
Source organism: Drusus annulatus (assembly GCA_022651775.1). Lineage (NCBI taxonomy): Eukaryota > Metazoa > Arthropoda > Insecta > Trichoptera > Limnephilidae > Drusus > Drusus annulatus. The sequence goes on along the minus strand of JAGWCC010000061.1, from coordinate 1,104,585 downwards.
GTTGGGATTTTTTTGGGCTTAGATCAATTGAACGTAGTTATGTAGAAAGCATCCTTGAAAAGATAAACCTAGAAAAGGCGATTGAAAATAAAACGATAAAAAAGATTTGTAATACTCTGTTCCGCTGAAACAAAATGTTATTAGTATTATTAAAAGCATTATATGCATAATCGGCATTTGTAAAGTAAATTTCATTGTTTCTTTTCTTTCTGAGAATTAAATTAAATAGCTCATTTATAATCTGTAAATGTGTTTAGTTAAAAAAATGTATTTCCTAAGTTACCCTATATTTTAATGTTTTTAAACTTCAATTATAGTCAAATATCTGCAATGTGCGTTGGTACAAAATAAAATTACCGAAAATCCATTGCACTTGGAGCTTGAATGTTTTCAGGAGATATACATTTTGTATTTATCTATTAGAAAACATGTTTAGTTTTAGTTTTATTTATTTTATATTACTTATAGTTACTTTGTACATCCAAGTTTACAAGTAGCTAATTATTTCATTTTCTTTTTAACTTTATAATATTTTAACTTATATACTACTTATTATTTTGATTTATATGCATTTAAAAAAAAATACAGGCTATTTTGAATTTATTGATGGGCATAATTTTGATGGTTTCCGGCAGAGAATTATAAGATTTCATCCCTTTATATAGTAAGATATTTTGTGTGTTTGTAAAACTATTATGTAAAACTCGATTTGGGCAAATTGCGGGTTAGACGTTTTCTGCATAACTACGTCCATTTTTGCTTTAGAAAACGCATCGTCAAAATAGTTTCCAGCAACTATTTATATTGATTTTTTTGTGATAATACGTTAAATAATATTAATGCGCTCAATTTGACTTTGAAAACATTTTTTTTTTCTAGAATATTTATTTGGTAACAGAAAATCCAATGATTTGCATGTATTTAGGAAATAAATTCAGTAAAAGTTGAACAGAGAAGAGCGAATACCCAAAGGTACATCAGAAGAAACGCAAAAAAACGGTTTTAACAGAATATTTTTTAAAGTTCTTTCCAGCGTGGGTGTATCACAAAGTAACAACAATTAAGACATTAGACATTAAAAACTTAATGTACAAATAAATTCCTAAGATATTTAGTGCCTTAGGCTAGGCTAGGTCGTTTAGTCCCCACATTGTATGCAGATGCAGATCCCCACGAGTATTACAATAAAATAGCGGCAACCGAGTGGTCTCGCAGGTGAGCATTCAAGTGGGCAGATTCGCCTTTGTCTGTTCATTCACGCGGGACAAGTGCTGGCTTCTTTGCCTGAGCAGTATTCAGCTATCCTTGAGAATATTTAGTACACTCAATGAGTACATATCGTCGCCTAAAAGTCAAAAGAGCTGAAGCGCCATTTTGGGAAGTTTACACCAGAGCACTTTAAAGTTTTTTTGGTTTATAATAAAATCCATAAGTCTTCAGTACATGGTTGGATATTGAAAAAAAAACAACTCAGGTAACTCAATGCTCTCACTGAGTTAACTTAGGCGAAAAAAAGCTGAAAAAGTCCCAAACTTGTGTCGTTTCAGTCAAGCCTTCTCTCAAACGGTAAATATATTTTAGATGGCTGAAGGGCCACAAAAGTCTTTATAATTAATTAAACGAGATTCTGAGCTTTCGATCAAGATTTTTTTTTTTTGATCAAAACTACTTATTTAACTCATTTTCGACCAAAGTGTCGCTTAAGCCTGTTTGCCTTTCTAGTGACGATATGTTTGAAAAAACAATTTTCCTTTGGGAAACTTTGATTTTCTTTGACATTTGACATATTTAGCCTACCGATTATCTTTGATATTCGACACATTTATCATATCAACAAATTTTGATTAACTTTAATATTTTGAAAATCGAAAAACTTAGAAAATGGACTCATTTTTATATTTTAAGCTACGGTTCTTATTATATAGTTATTTTTGCGTTCAACGTTAGCACATGTCTATAAACATATTCACAAAAAAGCCTTACAGTAGAAATGGGTAGCCCGTTCACCGCTGCACCTATAACCACAGTTGACACAGGAAGAGGGAGACAAAATTAGGCAGTCGATGTTTTCTACTTGTCAACAAAATGTAGTCAAATTATATTTAATAACAATTTGTGTTGAATTGACTTTTATCTAACTTTGCTCCAAAAACGTAAAAAAATTTTTTCATTATTATTATTTTTTCATCACATTAACGTAAATCAAATTTTTGTTTCCGGCCAATTATTTTAGGAGGTTAATACTGAACGAAGTTGTATTTTTAATCCATTTTCGCCAGCATGAACAAATTCGCATCACATCACTTATGAATAATATGGAAAATGAAAGGTTAGACTTGAAATGGTCCGTGGACATTGTCATAGTAAATTTCAATCACTCGGGGAACCTACGCTAGAAACGTGCTTATTCTAGTCTCTCGCTCCTACATCTCTAGGCTATGGCGGCTGTCAATCGAGGAATTGAGTGTCGGTGCTTGGCACTTTATTATTCGAAAGACGAGAAAATTATCGCCGAGCTTTCTGCGTTATTCAGAGGAGAGACAGATAACTTATTGCGGATCGTGCAAAGGGAATAAGATAAAATAAAATATTTTAATTAAGCTTTTTCGACCGTAAGATTTGGTGTTTTTGCTATTACAACCGAATGGTTGATTTATTTATAAAGCCGTATTCTTAAAACCAACGCCTAATTATTGAATAAAACTTTAAACATCGCAGTCTAAGATATAAACCTTTATTTATTAGCATTAAAGAGATTTAGGACTTGTACCTATATATATTTTCTACGGTGATCGATTTGATTTACGAGTTAATGTTAGTTGTAATCTGCTATCTATTATCTTATTTTATAGTGCATGACTATATTGGCGATATTAACGTAGTGACATACTTGATACACGTTCAACAAAGTTTCAATTTATTTCTTCTTTCCTAATTTGGTAAGTCAAGGAAAATAATGAAAATCCGTAAAAGGAACAGGGAAAATTGCACATCGAAATAAATGAAATAATATTTCTTGGAGAAAGTAGTAAGTCTAGGTAATACTTAGAAAGTATTACCTAGAATTAATGCAGTGGAATTAAACAGGTTAACACCCTAAAGTATTCCATTTGTCAACGAAATTAATGACCTCGGCATTACTTTCGATTCCAAATTAAATTTTCTCTCACACATCGAGATAATAACAAGTAAAGGTTTAAAATTGCTAGGTTTTATTCTTCGAAATGCCAATATTTTATCATTAAAAATCCTGTACTTTTCATTAGTTCAAAGTCAAGTCGAATATAATTCTTCTGTCTGGTCCCCTCACTTTAAAATTTACTCTGATTCCATAGAAAAATTGTAAACATAAATTTCTAAGATACATTAACTACAAACTCGGTCTACCTATTGGAACCATAAATTATAATTGTTTAATGAAAGAATTCAAATTATTAACACTCTCAGACAGGAGGCTTATTTCCGATGTGACTTTATTTTTAAAAATTGTTAACGCCCTGATTTACTTAGCTTAATTACCTTCCACGTAACTAACAGAACCTGGCCACTGAATAGCGCTGCAATAGCGAGGAAACAAATAAATCACAATAAATTTCTCCAGTTAAAAATGACCATCGCAATCTCGCCCGCCTTCCATGGCTATGCACCGCTGGATTCGGCTCCTGACTCTGACTACTGACCATTTTGGTCCTTACCTCGCACACAATCAGCGGCTTCTGATATTTTTCATTGTTATCATCTGTGTTATTTTTCAGTTTTGTTGGGTCAATGACTCACCAAAACTGAAAAAACTGGAAAATCTTTATACCAAAAAAACCTTTTTAAAAAAAAAAAAAAAGTTTTTGGCCACAACATTATCAATTATGACGTTTTTTTAATCTTAGCACTGAAACACACTAAAAAGTCACGAGCCGTCACTGGAGAGGTGTACATTCTTAGTTTATTTTGATATGGTGATTCTGTCCTGCCAGGTAAGTATGTTGCTGTAGGTATATTTATATAAACTAAGAATTAATATTAAGTAGAAATTAAGATTTGTACAGCGCCCTTGAGGTGATTTTCCACAAAAACGGCGCTATAAAAATCATCCAAATATTATTATTATTATTATTGTGCCGAATGCTTCCAAAAAGCGCTAGCACTTAAAAAACCTACTGTAGCCTCCATGAGATTGTTGCATTACACTTTTCATTACTGCCGTATCAACTATAATTAAAAATAGTTTATTTTTCAGTAAAAATAATCTGAATGATTTATTAATCACCTTGTGTTATTCGCGTTAAAAAAGTGATTTATTTATTCAGAATCTACATTAATTTAAACTGATTTTGTTTTATATGAATCCAGATTCTATCAACGTTGGTCTATTTTCAAACTATTTTCCTTACACAAATTATTCAACTCATTTTTCTCCCTTGTCATCCCAGTTTCCAATGTAATCGCACTATTTCCCTAACCAGGGTCGTAATAAAGCCACCGAATCTCCATCAGAACTCTCCAGCATCAGACTCCCGTGGTTATCCTAACCTCACATAAATAAACAGTGCAACCGAACGGTCGCCTAACGCCACATAACAATAATTATTAATTATTCCAACTGTCGCGCACTGAAAGAAAAAACGCTGTTACATTCTCCACGTTAATTATGTATTCATTTTAGAGTCGGCAATCGAAAGTATAATGTTACCAGCACCGCTGAGCCGGTCCGCTGAGCGTGAGCGTGCCAGTACTTAGCCGCCCACTTAGCCGAGCTAACTCCTAAACACCAAAGATTATTTTAAACCATTTTTAAATAACCAAAGCCCACGGGCTTGTGTTAAAATTATGTTATTTTGATCGGCGCACTCCTCCGCTAAATTTGTTCATCTTCCGGTGAATGTAATATTTTGATATATTTCAAATTCAAGGAGATAAAAATGGAGTGTTTCCAAAAGAATTACCTTGACCAAATCGAATCATTTATTTATATTGCTGTTTGGTTACGTACAGTAAATGTGTGTTAAGTAAAAACTTAATTAGATATTAGTATAATCTTTGAGGAAAAAAATATTAATGGCCAAATCAATACGAAATACGATATCACACAAAAAAGTGCGTTCTTAAAAACATCGTTATCTCTTTCTATCTACTTACGCGGAAGTGCACTATTGCATCTTTACCCGAAATCCTATTTTGGTAGGCACACTAATGTTAAAATTTGACTTACAATTGTTTGAAAATCTATACCTCCATGTTATTGCTCAGCCAGGGTGAAATTCATAATTTTATTATCGAATCAATTCAATTTATAAAAACTGAAAATGTTAAAATATCATAAAATTTATAGATAACAATGATAAGAAGGTTTGAATAAGTTGTCGATTGATATTTAGAAAGTAATTTGAAAAAAAAAAACAAAGTTACCTGTACTGTTGGGGGCGCTGCCATTGAAGATATTGTGGTGGCCTGTGGAAGACACAGATTCATTAGTTCCACAGATTATTTAGTAAATCAACATCGTCTAGCAATACATTTTGAACCGTATTCGACTACAAAAAAAATCACGACAATGACCAATGTAAGGGTGTATTTTTAATTTCGTTAAAATAAGTTTTCTAAATTTTGAACACAATGTAATTTGCTCTTATTTGTTTGATGCCCAGCAATAAGACAGTAGTCATAACCTGCTACGGTTGGCTACATTGTAACACAATCTACTTGTTATTTTTGATATGACAAGAAACTAAATAAATGAGAATATGGTCAAATTTTCATTATTGTGTAGGTTAGAATTTATAAAAAATATTCGATATGAGGCAAGATCGGAAATTTGTAAAACAACTAGATAAGGGTAGGATATTTCAGGTTAATCTTTTCTAAATTATTGATAATGCTTGGTTAGGTTAGAATAGATTAGTATAGGTTAGATTTTTATTTATTTTTGTACTAAATGAAATAGGAAAAATAGGGAAAAGGTTTCAGGTTCTCCAGTGTGGAGTTAGTCTAAATAAATAAATATTTTAAATTTATCTTAATGATGGTAAAACGCAATACTAGCATGGTAATGTAAGTACTCCTTGCACGTGTACACAATAAACATTCATTTAGTGCCTAATGTAAATTACTCAGTCTTACTACTTTTAAAATATGCATTGTTCTGCATGACGTTCATACGCAACGATAAACAGTAACCGTCGCACTGTTGAACGTATAAATCGAGTTGTTACTGTTGCACCTAAGCAAAGTAACCCTATCTTTCTGTGGAAATAATTAATAGTCTATAATATTTTTATTTTAAATAATCTAAGACACAAATATGAAACAGAAAAAACCAGAAACTAAAAAGAACAATGATAGCAATTTAAAGTCTCGGTCATGACCATTGTTATTTTTAGTTTCTGGCTTTTTTCTGTTTCATATTTGTGTTTTAGATTATTGATATTATTTAAATATTTAAAAATGAATAAACATTAATTGTTTAAATTTAATTCCAATTTTAATAATATTATTTTATTTGTACTCTGTTCGCCAAGAATAAATTATTTTCAAAATCAAGGGATAAAATTGCTTAAAAGTAACCATAAGTAAAATGTAAGGTTTGGAAAATGTTGTTTTTAATTTAACTTTCTTCTATGGACATCATTACTTTTTTGCGGAATTTTGTATTAAATAAAGTCGATTTTTTCCGAAATTGATTTATTTTCAGTTGATAAAGATTTATTTTCACATTTGAAGACCCCACAGCAAGAACCTGTTCATTAACATTTTTGTCAAAAATGAGTTAGTTTTCTCACTAAACTAATTCTAGTACGCTCTATCCAATAAACATACTTTCAGATCATGAAAATGGCACGTACATGTAAAATCAAAGAGTTGAACATGTCAACTGCAAATTTTGTTATAACTGAAATATTTTTTATTAAATAAAAGAATACTTTGTTTTAAAACCACAGAATTTATTATGATGAAGGCCAACCGGTTTCGCTTGGATCAAGCTTCGTCAGGGCACATATAATAACTTATATGTTATATATGTTATTATATGTGCCCTGACGAAGCTTGATCCAAGCGAAACCGGTTGGCCTTCATCATAATAAATTCTGTGGTTTTAAAACAAAGTATTCTTTTATTTAATATAATGTCCAACCACCATGTGATTGCTTCGTACGAAAAAAGAAATATTTTTTAATGGCAAGAACATGTTATCTACAATAATAATATTGTATTGCAGAAATGCATTTAAATACTAAATAATATATTAAACTTAGTATGTTAGCTATAACATTCATGAAAAATAGTTAGTAGGTTTGTGATGGTACACACTTTTTTTAACAAAACGCAAAAGACTGAATATATCAGAATGTATATAAATTTTATAAAAAGAAATAGGAAATTACAGAATTATACCGGCTTAAAAAAAATTGAAATGTAGAAACTTTTAGTTTTTCTTTACGTAATAGTTATTTAAAATATTTTTCACTTAAAATTTAATTTAAATACTACCAACATACTTAAATTTCTACGCAATAAAAAACATTGACAGGAGATTATATGATTATTATTAAATTATAAAATCTTGAAACCCATTATAAATCTAGGCTAATCAGTCAATCAATTTGCTGAATTCATTACTGTGGCCAGCCATGTGAACTTATTATTTATCTCAGTACATTCACACTGGATACCTTCATCATTAGACGTAAGACGTATTACCTGTCAAAGGCACGATGGCCTTGCTAACATCATAAAGGAGAGATCACTTCTGACACCAGTTTTTATAAAACTTGCTTTTTATTCTAGTTAATCTCCTGACGCGGCTTGTGCTCCTGGTAAACGTATCGAGTACCGTGTATATTCTACTGTTACCATACTGAGCATCAAATAATATTTCATGGTATTTTCTTTATGTACAAATCTAAATTGATCGCTTGATTTTAGAAAGGGAATCTTTACAAACTTCAATTAACTAGAAAGACGGTAAATGCTGGGTGCGTTGTTTTACTAACCCCTTTAAAAAACAAATCATGTACAAATCATTTTTTTAATCAAATGAACGCCTGCCTGTTAGTTTGCTGTTGGGGAAAACGATTGGACAAATTGTAAGCATGGGGTATTTTTTTTGTAAGGAAAATGCGGTTCATCATTACTATATACGAGTTTTTTTTTCTTTGTAAAAACTGTTGTTTTTATAAATAAAACGTGCCGTTTCATACATTTGAAGCATTTAAATATTTTTTGGTAGGAAGTTGATATTAACCACAAAATTTTCACTAACCCATCGCATATTAAGTATTTATTAAAAAAAAATCATTGCAGGCTTAGGCAGAGAGGACGGACCGCCACACAACTCTGTCTTTGCACACACTCCTTGATTCATTCACATTCATACATCGTCTCATACATACTATTCTGTTATTCTGACTCTTCACATGGCCTGATTCAAGTATTTGGTTAACTTGATCGTGCCATGTCTTTCTCAGGCGTCTCCGACTTCTTCTTATATTAACTTTCGCATCATATATTCTTTTCACACTTCTTTCTTCGTTCATTCACTCTACATGCCCAAACCATCTAAGTCTCCCTTTCTTGACCCTATTCATTACGCTTACATCAGCCACTTTAATTTATTTTTCAATATCTAATTAATTTTAATCTTTTTGATTATTATTTATTAGAATCTGAATGCAGTGATTTAATTTAAACACTGGTAGACAGATTCATTTTTTCCTCTTTCTATTGTTATCTCAAATAAAGCAGTAGAAGGATAGGATAAAACAAAACAATATTGTCATAAAATACTAATAATTTTGTTCAACTTTGAGTAAGAGCTCAGAGGGAAGAAAAGTATTTGGCTTGTTTTTTGACAATAAACCTCATAAATTTTCATCTGAAAGGCGGTTTTATCTTTTCTTCGTTCCCTTTAGAACTTTGTCATGGCCACGTCATCGATGATCAAGTTTTCGTAAAAATATATTCAAAAAGATATTGTATTTCACACTTTAAATTTTACTCCTCTGATCCCTCCTACTCACCCAATATTAACAGCCCATAAATTACCTCTGAAAAAGATTATCTCAATAAAATACTGTGTTGTTTATAAATTTATGGCATAATATTGTTGCTAAGCTGAGAGGATTTTGGATTCTAACTGGCATTCATTTCGGATCCCACTGGAAGTAATATTTTCCAGGATTCATAAACTTATTTAGGCGATAAAGTAACATTTACAATATCTGCAAGGCTTATCGGCTCTTCAAATCTTCTGTTTCTGGGTCTTCTCATCGTGCTTTAGTCAGTCAGTTTACTTCTTTCTTAGTCTGCTTCCAAGTCATTTCTGTTACTGACCCCACTTCTTCAAATCTATGTTTACTTGTCGTTTAGCATTCTTTCAACATGTCCAACCCATTGTAATGTATTCCCCAAAACACTGAACTTCTTTCAACATCTTTTAATTTCTACCAAACGGATAACTACCGAAATTTGAAAAAACCCTTTCCACCTATTTACACATATTTTAACAGAATTATTCTTTGTTTCAGATTGGACCCCAAACACCACAGTAAAATATTCCAAGAACAGAGACTGATTTACTTCTAAGTTAAGTTTATATGATTGTACAATATGGAGGACCACTACAACCTTCCAGTACTGTGATTCACATATAAACAACGTTTAAAAAAAGTGCATTCCGAGATTAAAAAAATATTCTACAAATTTTAAACAAAGTTATGCATAAATCCTAATCATGGATCACATGATGATGCAGTTTAGCTTCAAGGGGCAACGTCTCTTTCCCGACGCAAACAACAACGGTAAAAGAGGTAGAGACAGTGGAACAAAGAATGGCGAGAAGTACCAACTGCGACCCAGAGGAAGGGCGAGAGAAGGAAGAACAGCGACAGCGAGACAGATCAAGGACGAGAAACAGAGCCAAGCCAGGCCAAGGCCGGCTCCTCTAAGCAAATACAGGAGAAAAACAGCCAATGCTAGAGAAAGGAGTAGAATGAGGGAGATCAACCAAGCTTTCGAGGCCTTGAGGAGATGTGTGCCTAACTGGGCTGCCGCCCCAACCACCCCTCAGGGAGAGAAACTCACCAAAATAACAACACTCAGACTAGCAATGAGGTATATAGGCTCTTTAACTCAAGCACTTCGAGACCCTCCTTTATTCCATCATGAGTTTGACAACCTGCTAGATTCAGACGAGAGCAGAAACACCTGTAGTCCTCAAACTCTGCTCAGTTCAGACTCTTCTCTAAGTCCTGATTTGGGATTACCCGATAGTCCTTTTATGTCATCTCCTGAGTCGTACAGTCCGATGCTTACGTCTCCCGATCTACCAGAATCCTGCCTTTCTCCCCTGGACTTCGACAGTCCGTCCTTGCTGCACGACGCGTTCACGGACCCATCGCTCACGGCAGAAACGTTCAGCGAATTCTTTCTAACATGACAGTGCAACAACTGAACAAAACAGTGTACATTTTTACCAATTGGATGCAGTTGCCATGTTATGCGAAGAACAATATATTTGTATATAAGAATTTTATTGAGATTATTTATTATATCGCTATCATTTGTCATGTTTTACTGTCGATAGTCTTAAACGTTAATGCAAAAACTTACCTATGAAAATTATTGTGCCTTGGAATATAAAATGTTATTTTATTTCAATGAATGAATGCATGAAAGTGAATTTGAATAACGATTGAATGAATGTTATGGGCGCGTGGGCTGTCTCCTGTGTGTTATTGTGACAGTGTGTTGGTAGCAAAGACAATAAAAAAATGTATTTTTTATGAATGAATAAAATATAAATGACGTGACTTGTGATTTGACATATTGATTAATTGATTGCGTGAGCGGTATTATGTAAGGAACAAAATATCAATTATATAAATCTGGAGAATAAGTAGGTGCCTTCCTATTTACGTTTTAAACAGGCGTACCTACTTCCATACAAGATTTTTACTCTACGCTTTTTAGGCACCGAAAAAATTGTAATTTTTTAAGTGTTATCACTTATAAATTATGACGATTGCAATTTTTTTTTCCAGTATTTAAAAAGGGTTTGAACGTTTTTTTTTCTTTGACTAATAGGTATCTAATACTTTAGATGCGTACATGATTTAATCAAATACATAAATATCAGTGTGCGACTATTAATCTAAGTCAACCAGAAAATAATATTTAGAAATCGGTGAGTATCTATCAGAAATAGCTATCTACACGTGTAAGTTTTACTTCTCATCTTAGTGCTGTCATACAGCAGGTTTCCAAAAGTTTCCGGAAACTCTTTGTTCAAAACTGAAATCTACCAGGAACCCACTTTAATAAACTTTCGCTTTCAAATCACGCATTTTTAAACCATCGTTAACGAAATGTTTTTGAGAAAAGACCAATGCTTGATAAATAGAAGAATTTCTTGCTTTTGATCAGGAATAAATTATACAGACGGTACCCTCCAAGAATCGTTTGTAAAATAGTTTTCCAGAAAAACAGATATATTTTAATTGCAATAACAGCAAACAGTTTAAAAAATCTATTACTTTCCATCTAAATTTAAATCTTCAATTTATATACTTTTCGTAACTTCAGCGTGCATTGTAAATTTTATTTTAGTTGTGAAGCCGTTCTTATGGAAATTTTCTGATAGCACTGCCTTATATTGTGATTTCCCACACACATCTATAAAGCATCGAAAAGTATAATGATCGCAAAATGAATAATGATTATTATTTTGTGGACTGCCTAAAATATGAAGTTATATTTATTCAAAAAAACATCAATAAAACAATATTATTCACAATGTATGATTTTATCTCGCCTACAGCAATAAGTTAAAAATCAACCTTCACACACGTCGTGTCTCTGAATATTTGAATAATACAGAATTAAAAGGGGAAAATACTCTATTCAAGAACGGGCCACTTAGATTGAGGTATCAATCAAACCAGTACGATTGTTGCGCCATTGATTTAAAGCAATATGGAAATATGGCATATGTAAATCGCCAATTAAACCTCACTCATTTGTCCATAAATGCTGCCTCAATTTTATTCTGATACGTTATGTGTGTAATAATTCCTTGATTTGCATTTGATTCAAGTGTCAAAGTTCTGCCGAACAGATTAGCGTGATTCATCGCGAACTCGCGCTGAAATAATTTTGTACACATATATGTTACAAACAGACATTACAGACCGGTCGGTAGCTGAGTGGACAAACGTGTCGGATTCTCACCCGGGCGTCGTGCGTTCAATTCTTCTGCTGGCGAAGTCCTCCATCATTGCACAAGCAACATCTTATAATACGGATTAAAAAAAAGGTTTAAAATACCAGGCACAAAAATGACTCTTTTTTTCATTTATGCCTACCTATTGATCTTCGTGTAATATTTCGTGTTAACAAATTATGTCACGTTACAGTTAAATTGAAGGCATTTTGTTAAGCCAAATTTTCCCCTCGTTGAAAAAAATAACAAAAATCATCGATATTATTATTAAATCATCGCTGGAAAGGCAAAAGGGCTAAAGCGCCATTTTGAGAAGTTTCCACCACAACACCACAACACAATTTCAATGAGTTACTTGAAGCGACAAAAAGCTAAAACAAGTCCCAAACTTGTGTCACTTGAGTCAAGCCTCCTCCAAAATGACGAATTTATTTTAGATGACTTAAGGGCCACAAAGTTTTCAGAATCAAACGAGTGTCAGAGCATTCGATGCAGACAAAAAAAAACAAATAAAAACTGCATATTCAACTCATTTTTTACTAAAGCGTCGTTTTAGTCCTTTTGCCTTTCCAGCGACGATATTACTTGAAAACTTGTTGTTTACCAAATCCTTGGTTAAGGATCATTAAAGTTGAATAAAAATAAGGACATCGGTAGTACAATATTTTTTTATCGTATATCAACAACATAAAGCGCCTGATATAAGGCAAGAGGGTGGTAAATGATCTTCAGTGCAATTGAAAAACCGGACAAGATCACTTGAAGCGTACTGCGTAAAATGACGTATAAAGGCAGATACCTTATAAAGGTAATAAACAACAGAGAAACTCGTGTCAAATCATTGAAAAAAAAACCATTTCTTACTTCGAGTTACGTTCTGCGTTTATTTTTATCCTGGAGGTTATTTTATAATATTAAGTACCTACCTAAAGAAACTCTAAGAAAGATTTTTATAATAACATTTATAAAGTGGATGGTGTTGTGAATTTCAAGTCAATTAAATAAATTATTTAGGTACATACAACTTTATGTGACATTGTCAATAAATCATACCTCCCAAGTTTCAGTATATTTTTAATAGATATCACTAGTGATTTTAATGATACCAAATTTTGAACTGAATTCTACTATTTTTTATTAAAGACCTGACCGGTTTCACCATATTACGGTCATCTTCAGACTGGTACAATTTTAACTAAATCTATGGCATATATACTATTAGTGTCCAAAACGGTAACGTATATATATAGTGAACATCCGTGACTTGAGGTTTTGTTTTATTGCTGACAAAGGTGACTTTGAGACTCAATAAGCGTCCATTCAGGACACTAATAGTATACTCGTATAAGCGATAAATTTACTTAAAATTGTACCAGTCTAAAGATGCCCACCATAAAGTGAAACCGGTCAGGTCTTAAATAAAAAAAAAAAGGAATAAAGTTTAAAAAAATGGCATTATCAAAATCATTAAAATAGAGTTCCACCATGAATTGACAGTTTCAAAATTAAAGATATCACTAGAATCAGATTCCGCAGTATTGGACAGTACGAACGGTGCAAGTGGGCCGTACTAATGTTCATGCCAGTGGCGATGTGCAAATTTGATATATATACCATATATATATATATATATATATATATATATATATATATATATATATATATATATATATATATATATATATATATATATATTTATATCAAATATATGTACATAACATATGTCACCGAAGATCAAATTCACCCCTTAAATCTATATTTAAGCTTCAGATAAGCTCAGAAATCGCTGGTTGATTACGTTTTGTTACAATCTGTACATATGTGTAACGTATATCCAATTGTTTTTTTCTTTTAAAAACCACAGACAATATTTTTTTAAATATTTAATAGAAAGCAATTACTTTGTGGTTTGATATATTTAAAGAAATGAAAAATAACTTTGTATGAGACCACGAATTTTATTTTAATTTTTATGACCGATTGGTTTCGCTTGGCCTAAGCATCATCAAGGTACAAAATTAAACTAAACAAAAAATATGAAGTGTACGGTTATATATGCATACAGAGGGAGAACAAAATATAAAATAAAATAAAAAAATACAAAACAATAGAAAAACATTTTAATTATATCAAAGGAATAGAGAGAAAGAGACAGATAATATTAATTGAAAGAGACAAAACGTCAACGGAGGAGGTGATTAAATAATGACGATACATTTTATGAGTTAACAAGAAATATACCTAACATTGATGATGCTTAGGCTAAGCGAAACCAGTCGGCCATAAAAATTAAAATAATATTCGTGGTCTTATACAAAGTTATTTTTTCATTTCATAAAATATTTTTTTTAGCTTAATTTCACTATGTTGCCCACAACTTTGTACGTATTTTGCCAAACTACTTAATAAAAGTGCAATAATGGTTAAATTATAAAATGTATTTATCTAAGAGACTTATACATTTACATGAATATATTCTATAAACATATATCTTAAATAATTGAGCGAAAACATTATTTATGCATGACTAAAAAAAAGGTATTATTTTAAAGCCGTGCTATACCGTTGAATTTTTATAACAAGTGCCATTTTGATCACGATGTGAAATGTAAGGATTGTATATTTGTTTATAAATAGTAAATATTAAAAATATAAAACCAATAATCCATAATTGGTGAGCCAATATTTACTTTTAATCGTAATATTGCAATCTTTTTGAAATTTGTTACGATTTTTTTATAAAACTATATATAAAATCAATAGTGTTATATCCTTAGACACATCCATTTATTTAATTTCTAGAAGGAATCGTTAGATTCGAAACTATTTGACCCTAATCAATGGCGGCTCGTGACTTTTTAGAGTGCTAGAGTGGTAAGATTGAAAAAAAGCGTCATTATCATTGTTGTCGTAGCCGAAAACATTTTTTTATATCTTTCAATTTTGTGTCTTAAGATTTTTCAGAAATCCATGCAGTGCACCACCAAAACTGAAAAATCCTGAAAATCTTCACACAAAAAAAAAATACTTAGATATAATAATAATCATTTTCGGCTAAAACAACACCAATAATGAAGCACTCTAGCACATTAAAAACTCACGAGCCGCCACTGACCTTAACCTAACCTAAAATAAAGTCGTGTATTAGTAATATTTGATTTTTTTAATGTTTTTTGGTTTTGTTGATTTGGATTTAAATTTCTGGTTGATTTCTAAATTAAATAAAATTACAACTTATTACTTCTTGATTTTTTTTTATTTACAAAAGTACTATTTTATCTCTTGTTTATTTGCTTTTGCGATTAGAAAACACATGTGTTTAGTTTTGTAAAAAAATGCTTATTTATTATATATTATCCATGTATTTTATTGTATTTTTAAATGAAGATATTTTTTGTATTTTGCTTTGTACGTACTACAAATTTTATAGAAGCCTGATAGCTCTAATTGTTAAAATGTTTATATTTGATATGTTTTCTGAAACCTCTGTTGGTATTTCAAAAATAAAATTTATATTTTATATTGAATGGTGTTTTCTTGACCTATATTAATGGTTCGTTTGGTAACATTCATTAATTGCAAGGGTACATTTATTTTATAAAATGATATTCTCATTGCATCTATTACAATTATTACACCCCTAAGTCACGCTTGTAAGCGACGAAGTTAGTCATATCGTATTACTGTTATTTCGTTGTAGGCTTTCATGGGTCAGAAGAAAATATGTATCTTTGTGTTTTCGATCAATTTTTTTATGGGGCAAGTCAAGAATGACTTAAAACCGAAGTCGTTGAAGAAAATTTGCAGAATAGTCCTAATTCCATGTCGTGATTAAAATCGGGGTTAAAAATAATTTGTTTTCTATGTTTAAAAATTACCTACTCATTTGTGCAAAATCATCTAAAAGTCAACATGAATGATTTCCTTTAGTAATTGTGTTCACTTTTTACTTAATATCAAGTAATAAAAACAAACAGGTGTAAACACAAGATAAGTCAGATATTCTAGAAGATGTAAAGTTTGGTACCTATATTATTTGATTTATTATTGCCATATAGCAAAAGTATGCCAATAATTAAAATATTTTTAAGTGAATGCTTCTCTAGGAAATGGCAACACAAAATCAAAAAAGTAAGGGCCAATTACCAAAAAAGTTTCTAACCTTGCTCTTTTTTACTTATATGCTCAAAGCGAATAATTTTATTTTGCGATTTGCATATAATTATAATCACATTTGACCGGTTGGTAGCTGAGTGGACAAACGCGTCGGATTCTCACCCGGGCGTCGTGCGTTCAATTTCTCTGCTGGATAAGTCCTCCATCATTGCACAAGCAAAATCTTCCGCTTCTTATGGTGGTAGTAGCAGTTTTTCTAATATTGTCAGGTTATTCGTAACCCGGGAATGTTTGTCTTTCTTTTTTTTTTTAAATAAATATATATATATATATATATATATATATATATATATATATATATATATATATATATATATATATATATTAATAGATTGTTACATTGTAGGTAGAAAGTAAGAAATAATTCATTCAAATTGTTGTAATGAAATATTTACAATACAAATACAGAAAAACTATTTTACTGCATAAGACTTTAACGGATCGAGAAAACCAATATATTTTTCTAGACCGAGGCCTGATAAAAAAAAATACATAATGGCATTCCGTACCAGCGACCGAACTCTTGTAAAAGTATTGTGCATTCTAAGAATCAAACGAAGATCTTAGATATTAATCGCAAATAGTTTAAAATGCAGTTATGCTACCCTAAAACAAAAAAATATATTTATATATGATATTCATTTCCATATTTTAATACATTTTTATTATATTCGCTAAATTCCTTATAATGAACACCTAAACGTTTTCCTAATTTAGTGGGCTAATTTTTTTATTATCGAGTACTAAGCGAATTTAAAAAAGAAAAACATGAAAATCAATGGCAACATCATTTTATCTTATGGTAGCAGAGCAAATTGATCGATTTTTTGCGATTTATACTCTAGAGTTTTTATCTTTGATTTTTTTATTGTGAATACCGCACAAGAGTTCCAACTACTCCCAACCGTCTGAAGCCAGTGAGACTAACTATGGCATCCCCAATCGGGGTATGTTGTGAGGCTGAAGGTAGTGGAGAGGGGAAGGATATGGGGAAGAGGAAGGTTTGGAAGTACCTGGCTATTCATACCTGGTCACCAAACACGGCTAAAGCAAATTCAAGCAACGTTTCGATTCTGAACGGTGGTCTTTCACCTGGGCAATACTTAGAGTATCTACCACTTTGGAACGTGCCCCAAATATACTATAACATATATAGTTTTAAATTTATTAAATGTGTTAGGACATATATCAAATAAATAGATAAAATATTTGCATACGCCGGGTTTGAGCCCGCGACCACTGGATTCGTAGTCGAGCGTCCTACCATTCGACCACGGAGGCTGTCATTAAATCTTAGATTGCGTAATAACTTTACGAGAATTCGGTCGCTAATATGGAAGACCGTTAACATATTGAGTTCGGATTGTATTCTTTTCCCACAGCACCAGAACGTATGTTTTTCGAAACCGCTTTCTGAAGACATCGAGTCTGAATTGAGTAGACCCTATGTCTTTGGCAGTGTGGTTCCCTGCATTACTCGTGGCACGTAATGCATCTGGGGCTTGGAGTAACAATATATGGAGAGATAGCTAATTATTTTTACCCAACTCATACAAACTTGGGATAAATCACTTCTCGGGGTTTTTACGTCGTACACCATGAGAAAGAAAGAGGCAACAAAATTTCCCAAATTATCACACCGCTTTAAAGTATTGTAGGAGTGTTCTTCGTGTCCCGCGTCTCCGTTGACTCCGCCCACACGTTTCGATATTCGACATAAATTGATATAACTCAACGGTTTTTTAGGTTACATGCTATATTTCTGTTTATAACAATACTGCGAAAAAGTGGTTATACGAATAAACAAAAACATTATGTCGACATGTGCTATGAATGGATGTATAAATACCCTAGCCCTAGTACTAACTACGCCCAGGTCTAGCCGAGTCCGGCAAAGCTCATCAAAGCTGACTGCAGCAGCGCTCTCTCTAGTATATTATTGCTCTGAGATCTGGTGCATGGTGCAGGGCGCACGGCCCACGATGTGCAACATGGTCCGGGAAGCCCAGCCTGCGAGTGCAGCCTTCATCGCGGTCCTCAGGGCATTTGGGCCTCGGAATCCACTTCAACACGCGTCTTACGGGAGATGAATTTTGTAACTCACAGCCTATAAATCAGCGTGAAATTCATATTTACACCACGTAAAATGGGGAGGATGTAACTAGTTGCGTGAGAACGAATCTATTTTGAAATATCTTCATTTCTGAGGACAACTCTTATTTATTTTTATATGTTTTATGAAAAAAATAAAGAAGATATAATGCAACGTCATCGGCTATCGGAAGGCTGGTAGAACTCAAACGCAATCCTAATACTAAGTTGGGAGATCGCGCTGCAGGAGAATCGGGTCCGAAGGCTTGGAATTAACTCCCTGTAGAACTAAGATGTATAACGAGCCCAACAGAATGTTGGTCCAAACTGAAAACTTACCTTTTCAGACTCTCATATCCTTAAATTCATTAAAAGAATCTCAACATAATCTGTCTCTCTACAAATTACCTTTAGATATACTGATTTTAACCAAATCCTGTACTGTACGACAAATTCAGAAAGTCCTTTTTTTTAATCTTGCTCCCATGCCCTAAATCAGAAAAAATAAATAAAATAAAAATAAATAAATAAAAATCATTGGAAAAAAAAAAATAATATGAAAATTTTAAGTAAACAAGTGTGTCTATCTGATAGGACCTGTCAGGTAAGTATGTACCTGTATATTTTCTTATTTAAACTAGAAATTAATATGTAATAATAGAAAATAAGATCTGTACAGCGCCCTTGAGGTGATTTTTCACAAAAACGGCGCTATACAAATCATCAAAATATTATTATTATAAAATATATGAGCAACTGTGTGGTTGAATTTTAAAGAATAACATTAGGTATATTTCCCGTTAACTCATAAAATTTCTCATTATTCTTTATCACCCCTTCTTAGTTGATTTTTTGACTTTTTCATTTCATATTATTTGTCTCTTTCTCTACTCTTGCTTTGTTGTAATTTAATTGTTATTCTTTTGTTTTCTTACTTTTCTCTTATTTTATTTTTTAGTGTGTTCTCCCTCAGTATGTACGAGTATATATAACCACAAATAACGTATTTTTTGTTTGGTTTAATTTTATATCCTTATGATGTTTAGACTGAGCGAAACCGGCCGGTCATAATTTTTTTTTTAAAGTCTGTGGTCTTATACAAAGTTATTATTTCATTTTCATTAAATATGTCAAACCACAAAGTGATTGCTTTTTACGAAAATTAATTTAAAGTTTCTTTTGATCACTGTCAATCCTAATATTAACCGATTAAATCCTTAGTTTAAGCTAATATTTTCAAATATAATATATATAAAAATAAAATATTTGCTTAAAGTTTGAATTTAATCGGTTAATTCTAAAAAAATAAATTGGTCAAAAGATATTTCAAATTACTCTCCTCAATGACCAGGATTTTGATCATACAATAATTTAAGTGGGGTGTCGATATATTACCTGAAGTTGTCGAAGTGACTGGAAAAAAATTGTGCATTCGAGATTTCCCAATGTGAAAAAATTGCGAGAGGAGAGGCAAAAGGTGTAGAGAGAGATTGGCAAGTATTTGACTTATATGATATGAACACTAAACATAGCTCAATCCATACAGAGATTGACAGTAACTTTCACTTTAATATTAGATACAGATAAAAGTTCTTTAGTAATTAATACCTAATGGTACAAAAAAAAGAGTTCATTGTATTGTACATGATTTTATAATAAAGCCTAACTTTTGGTAAGCTACGTCGTTAACATTATCATCCGTAAGCTTTAGACGTAAAGTATGCAAACGAAAACTTATAAAATATCGCTGGTTGTTAAAAAATCTACTTTTTACAAACACTGTTTACATCGTGTTTTAAAGTATTGATATACAATCTGTTGAACATATAAAAAACAACCATTGTGAAAGTTTCAATCTTGTCGGAAACTCACCCCTCGCTACACTCTGTTCGTACGTCAAGTTAATTAATGGTTCTTTGTAATATTGTCAAAACAGTGTACGGAGACGTTGGACATCTCGCCATCTTACCATATCGGTGCAGCCCCCTTCAGATTATCATATTCATTCAGCCTCGTTGCATTCGCTGCCAGCAAGTGCCAGAGTCGGCCAGACGCTAAATAAGATGCCTGACCTAATTTGAGACCAGAGATAAACCGCTTGAGGATGTTTCTCACTTTAGTCACGGAGTTTCTTTAATTACCCAATAAAGGTACTTGTTGCACAAACTGCTTTTTTAAAAGATTAAAAATATTAAACATTTCTTTCAATTTTAAAAGTAAGCTTCCATCGTTCTGATAGGGCAACTACGAGTATATTCTGCATTATTTCTGTTGCCTTCTTCGTTTGCAAGGCTAATTCACTACCGACAATCCGTCTGTTAAATATTTTGAGGCATGTCCTGGCTTTTTTGTCACATTATTGTGATTTGTCATTAACAAAGGTGTAAGATTGGACTGTTTGCTTCAGTTTTTTTTTCGAGTTAAAACTTTACCGTCAACAACATAATACTCAGGCCTGTTATTGCTGTTATATAAATTGGAAAATTGATTTTAAGATTGAAATCAAACCCGCAACCTTTTCAAAGTCACATGCGCAGACCACTTCTAAAATCCCTAGATCAAACACGTAATGATTTTAGTATGACCAACTAAAAACACATTTTCAGAATTTGCCAATCTTATTAAAAAATATCATCCCTTCAATAAAAGCACCGGTGCTCATATTCTTCACAAAAATGGTCACGGCAACAGATTAATTTAGAAGCACTAGAAATATACAAAGCTAATAAAATTAGTAGACATATTCTTAATGAGCAGTTAAATTGGTCCAGTATTTATTATTCTTTAAGCACCTTTTCAGTTGACGTTTTGGATCTTTCATTTCATATTGTCTGTCTCTTTCTCTCTATTTCTATGTTATAATTTAAAATGTTTTCTTACTGTTCTTTTATTTTTTTATATTATGGTCTCCTGTATGTTTGTATAACCGCACACTTTGCATTTTTTTGTTTAGTTTAATTTTGTACCCTGATGATGCTTAGGCTAAGCGAAACCGGTTGGTCATAAATCGTGGTCTCATACAAAGTTATTATTTCATTTTCACTAAAAAAAACATTGCCTTGTAAATGGGTTTAACGCCTTACTCTGGTGATTAAACGTTTTGATATTATTTCAATCTACTACCATTTACTCTATTACAAAATTTCAAATACGTCAGTTAATTTTATACAGAAAGCTCAGTGAGGAAAGCACTCCAACTGTCAATTTATCCTTGAAATAAAAAGTCTAACACAGCCGATAAAATGCTTGCTGACTCCATCGCAAAGATCGCGGCAAAAACTAGCCGGTCGAGAATTGCATACAATGATCGTAAAAAAAATGCCGAGACGAAGATTGGAAAAATATCATTTGTTGAGATGAAATCGATCACAGGTCTCGTTAGCCCGTCGCGCTGGCGTCGAATGATGGTCCACGGCACATCTAACTCTCTTGTCGGAGGCTGTGAGAGTGTGTGTAAGGAATCGACAAACTAAATAAATAGCATTATGCGGCAGTGAGATATAAATCACAAGGCTGGCAGTTGACACTTAACACGAACTGAATTGCAGATAAGGAAGAAATTGTCAATGACCGCCGCACGCTGTGTTCACTTTATAAATTACCAGGAAAAACGGAAATAATATTTATTTCAAAAGTTACACTTCAATGGAAGTTGGAGGAAGGATAAGTCACATATACGAAAAAATAATATTAAAAAAATCTCAAAACGAAAAAAAGAATATGGAGATATTATAATAATTTAAAAAAATAAGAGTTAACTGTCGTCTTAACGGTCAGTAGTAAAAAATGACACTAAACGTTAGTTTCTAGCATTCTTATACAAGCAATCCTAGAAATGATGTATCTGAAAATTTTCTATGCGTACTTAGAAAAATATCTGAGGTTTGCAGTTATTACAATTTCACAACTACATTCAATTGAATTTTACGAAAAACATTCTAAAATATCAGTAAAAGGTGTGGCCTTAAAACCAAAAAAGGCATTGTTGAAGGTTTTATCAAAATTCTAGTGTTCTTTTCATTAATAATTTAAAAGATTGCTGTTTAATAATTGTATTCATTGGAAACCTCGGTCATTTTTCTAACTACCCGTATAGAATTAACAGATGAATCTTTTGTAGTATTGCTTTTACTAGAAAGCCAAAAAAAAAACAAACGATTTCGAGCGAAGAGTTTTGGAATTTTATGAAGTGCTGGATAGTTGAACGAAATTTGCATTACTTTTCTCTCAGGAACGTCTGGGTCGACGCAACTATTTTGAGCTGGCAACCTTATTTTCATAATCATCTATGGGGCTTTGAAATATTAAACTAGCTGACGAAAAAAAAAGATTAATAGTCGTATTTTTAATAATCAGGTAAATTTGTCCAGTAGTCCAATATTATGTTTATTTCCTCAATTGGCGTTTTGTCTCTTTCAATTTATGTTATCCGTTTTTTCTCCCTCTTCCTTTGTTTTAATTCAAATGTTTTTTCATTGTTTTCTCATTGTTTTGTTATTTTATTTTATAATTTGTTCTCCCTCTGTATGTATATATAACCGCACACTTTATATTTTCGTTAAGTTTAATTTCTTACCCTGATGACGCTTAGGCTAGGCGAAACCGGTCGATTGTAAAAAATAAAATAAAATTCGTCATAATTTTTTTTTATAAATAGGATTAATGACCAAAATATTCGTTCCACATTTTACTTGTACTGTCCTTACGTGTGAAAAAATGTGATAACAAGTATTGTTCATTGCATAGTTTTCAATTGTTGAACAAGTATAATCAATTGAAAATGCAACTTCGAAACTCGGACAAAGGGAGGTAAGAGCTAGCCAAAATATTTTATGTTTCTTTTAAAATAATGGGCTAATTATTTAATATTACAAAAAAAATTCTCACATATCCATATCGACTTTTAAGTTTTTGGCAGCTTTAGCGAAAAGCATGCGAGTACTTTTCTCCTTTGACTTGATTTAATAGTGAGCGTAATTTTATGCGTTTGGTAACTATTTATTTTGGGGAAGGGCTCACCTTGCGTAATTTATTTCGCTGCATATGGATTGCCCATTGTCCAAGTCACCTCGGTCGTAAGATGAGCAGAGAATATTGATAAGTTTTCGTGTGAAAGAATTGTCGGGAATATTCGGTGTTTTGTGACATTTGCATTGTTCTGCTTCTTGTTGAATATCGGCAAATACTTGGGTTAAATTGGATAAGTGCTCCAGAACGCCGCACAATAGCACTCGTTCCTTTTGTGTTGGAACTTTTATCACCGTTAAAATATGTTGATGGGTTAAATATCTAAATCGGTAGATAAAATGTAGCACATTTTTTCATTATTCACGAGTGTCTCAACTGCCTGGAGCCGGTGCACAGTTGGTAATTTTGCCAATCTAGCTTAACTTTATTATAAAATCCAATGTTTTTTTAACGGTTTTATTTTAATTTATTTAGCTAAATAAGTGTCTAATCTATATAGAATTTCAAAAATTTTGCCTTTACTAGCTGCCGGCAAAGTGTGGTAACGTCGCAAATACATAACATCCCAAAACGCGAACGAGCATTTTTATGGTAGTCGAGTTTGGATCTCTCCGCGAGTGGACGTGTGCGTTTCATAGTGATAATTCAACGATAAAAAAAGTGTTTTTTAGAATCTTCATGATGATATCTATGAATTCAGGTAATTAGTTTTAAAATTAAATATGTGATTTAGTAAGATAAAAAACATTGAAAAAATGAATATTCAAAACGTATTTTTTCTTAAACTTTATATTTTAACGAGACTTTTAAAAATGTATCCCAATGTATCCAGCCTAATTTTATCTTTTTTTGAAATCAATGAATATTGATGTTTCAAATAACGTTTACTTTCATTCAATATTATTGTATATTATAGCAACTTTTTTAATTTTTCAGCAGTAAGGCAAATTTTGACAAAAAAATTGATATTTAACCAATGGCGGGGTTCCATCAAAGGTGATCGCATTAAGGACATGTTTGCTTTTATTCTTCAATATTATGGTGTTATAGACCACAAAAAAGATGATTTTCGAGATTTTCAAGTTCAGGTCAGTGCGATTTGTTCTAAAATAAATAATAAATGGAATATTTGTAATAAAAACCCCAGAAAATTTGAAGAGCGATACAAAGAATGGCTCGATTGTGAAATAACATTACCTCACGGGTTTTTACAAGAATATTCCGTCGAGTAGCTCATCATCATTATCAGTACCTACATCCATCATCCGCCAAGGTCGCGGGCGTCCAAAGAAGTTATTTGAGGACTGCACATCAATAGTGAAAAAACGAAAAGCGAAGGAATTAACGGAAAAAATACATCCAGAATAGGTTCAGATCAGAAATTGGCCTATTGATAGATATGCTGAAACAAGGAACTGGTAATACAAATGACGGAAACACAGCCAGACGTTTTTTTAGAAATACTGCGCTTACTGCCGACATTACGGGAATAAATATACAATTAATTCACCATGTCCGTGTTATTTTAGAGGCTCTGTCAAGTGATTTCGAAATCGATGCAGAGAAATTTTCACATTATGCCAGAGAAACAAAAGACCTCTACTTAAAAGATTACTCGTGGTATCACATGCCCGCCAGTGTGCACAAAATTTTGTATCACACGAAAGAAATAATACAAACATGCATTTTGCCACTAGGGCAACTCTCAGAAGAAGCTCAAGAAGCCTGCAACAAAGAGTACAGAAGGTTTAGAGAGTACTTTAGCAGAAAAACATCAAGAGCAAATACAAATAGAGATGTACTGAATAGGTTTTTAATATCATCGGATCCAGTCATTTCTAGCAGACAATTACCTCGTCCGAGAAAGAATAATTCGAACCCACCTGACACTTTAAATTTGCTCAAATGTCCAGAACCATCTTCTCAGCTCAACCCGATGATAAACAATGATAGTGACGATGATAGTGATGATTGTGACTCGAGTGACTAAAACAGTAGTGTAAATTGTACGTGTTTTTCCAAATAAATTATTGAGTAAATTTTTCCCCAATCATAATATTATCATATTTGCCCTAAGTATGGAAATGACAAAAAAACATGTCAAATGACGTCATTTATTTTTTTAATTATTTTTCCCGTACAATAATCAATTATGTTGTCTCAAAAACATAAAAAAATAATAAAGTAAAGCTAGATGATCAAAATTACCAACTGTGCGGTGGGACCATGACGTAGAATTTTAAGGATTGGAAAGTACGGGAAAGAAAAATACGAAGTTAGTTCACACCTGCTTCTTATCACAGCTTTAGTATTTTCCTAAGAAACGTTTCAAACGTTAAAGGTGCTCTTTTATAAGACCGATGCTCTATTACTTGCAGAAGCTTTTAAAAAATCACAAAATTTACAAAAAATACTTTATTTTTATCTTCTATGAATGCCTTTGTAATGGCCAAACCAGTTGCGCACAAGTGCAACTTACTCATATCACTTACTATTGATACCAATGTCCTATTATATTTCTTAATTGCATCCTTTTATGTATTTATGCCTCATAAATTATATCGTAAGATCGCTTTCTAAACTTCTTTGAGCGTGTATTATTCTTACGCGTGACAGCTGTTTCGCCTTCTGAAGGCAAACTTTGGAGCACAGACGTCAGGTGGGAATGCTGTCCTTGTTCTACAGGTATTTCAATGGAAGATGCTCCGAGGAACTTGCGTCATTGATCCCTTCGGCACCGATGCATAGTCGGGAAACTCGCCAAACGCGCACCTAACATTTGTACACGGTTGACATTCAATACATGAGAACGGGTCGCTTTTACGACTCGTTCTTATGTTCAACAGCTCGGCTATGGAATGATTTGCCGGCCTCTGTGTTTCCTCCCTCCTTCAACATGGGTCTCTTCAAGACCCAAGTTCACTCCTTCCTTTCCTCAAAAAGACCCTCTACACAGTATCCCCAAAGATAACATAGACCCTGAGAGAAATTATTTCCCTCAAGGCCTCCTGTGTGGAGTTATTGTAAAAATATATATATATATATAAATATATATATATATATCAAACTTGATACTGTTGACACTGTTTGATACTGTCAACTGTTGATCAAACAGTTTGATAATGCCTTCAGAAGGCGAAACAGCTGTCACGCGTAAAAATAATTACCTAGCAGAACTTTTTAGTAAAAGTGTTTTTTTTTTTAAATTTAAAATAATAACTATTATTGTTTAATAAAAAATAAAAATAAAAAAACATAAAACTTGAAATGGAGTTTTACAAAATGAACTTTAAAACAATAAATAAATATTACGTATTATTCGAAAGACCACATGTTTTGACTCTGGACACTTTAAGTTTGATCATTAAGCAAAGCATTTCTGTAAAAACACTACCATTACACTCAACTATTATCACTATTCCTATTCACATCGTACTCCCGTACGGTGGTAAACCATGTTCAGGTAAAGGTTTAATTACTAATATTATATAAATTCTTCCAGTAAAAAGTATGCAAGTAAAGTGATTATATTTTATTCTACATCCCCAACCAAAAGTGCACCTTACCCAAGGAGCATCTATCGGTAGCACAGCGATCATTAACGCTTTTAAAACAATAAGTAAACAACTTTTTTTTATATAAAAGTGATCAAACTGCCCAAGTAAAAATTAACAAAACGCCTTTGAAAAAATATTATAAATTGACACTTTACCGTAGTGTTATGAACTGTTTTCCTTTTCAAATATGTATTTATTATAAATGCTATCTTCAATGTATATACCGATGCGTTTTATTAAAATTATGTTAGGAATAGTAAAAAAATTATATACTTTATTTTAATAACATATACATTAAAATTTGGAAATTTGGAACTGATGTTAGTTGAAATAATCAAATTCAAATCCTGAGCAACCTAAAAAAGTACCTACCTATAATGTATTTTAACGGACTTATATTGAATACCGCATAATGGCTGATTCACACCAACGTCCAGTTCCGCTCAATGCCGATATTGTTCCGCAAGAAAACTTATTGATATGGTATGAATATCAATCAAGGAGTATGTGCCAAGACAAATTTGTGTGGCAGTATATCCTTCTGCCCACCCTTGTGATATTTAACTACTTACTTAGTTAAATAATTAATTTGAAGTGTAAAAATACTTACAATGCAGATTTTTTTTTTAAACCATTTTTTTATCACTAAATAATATTTTTAATAATTAATGATTAATAAAAATATTATTTAGTGATAAAAAAATAGTTAAAAAAAAAAAAAAAAAATTGCGTTGTAAGTATTTTTACACTTCAAAATAATTATTTAACTAAATACGTAGTTAAATATCACAAGGGTGGGCAGAAGGATATACTGCCACACAAATTTGTCTTGGCACATACTCCTTGATTGATATTCATACCATATCAATAAGTTTTCTTGCGGAACAATATCGGCACTGAGCGGAACCGGACGTTGGTGTGAATCAGCCTTAAGAGTCCCAACTACTCCTAACCGTTTGAAGCTAGTGGAACTATGGCATCCCCAATTGGGGTATTTTGTGAGGTTAAAGGTAGTGAGGAGAGGAAAGAGATGAGGAAAGTTAAGAAGTATCTATCTTTTTAGATCTGGTCACAAAACACGGCTAAAGCCATTTCAAGCAACAAATGGGTGGAGGATTAAAACGACTAATATTTTTTCATAACAAATCAAGTAATATCTCGTATTTTTTACGAGTAACACAACTAGTTTGGATACAAATGTAACATTTAATTTACAAACACGAGTAACAACAACAGGTAGGTCATACGTAGATTAAGATATTAATACAATACGTAAAACACGTTACGTCAACCATCAATCCGATTAAATGTGAAATAGTCTAAAACATGACAGACGTTCGAGCTTGTAATCATAAATAATGTGTAAATAACAGGTATCTACAGCTATAGGTATGTTTTATCATTGGAAAAGACTACACAAGGTGATATTATATTACCCGCTTTAAATTTAAGCGAGCAAATACAAAATGGTTTGAATTATATTTTACTCTTTTATTTCACATATGTATACGGCAAAACATGTGTCTTTGGCATACAAGTAAGTGATGAAGAAGCGCAATATAACTAGGTAGTGAGAAGTTTGTACCTTAGAGTAACAATATAGAGAGACCGTCCTAATTATGAGTCAAATCGTTCATACTCATAAAATATAGCTCTCTCTTTATGCTCGTTTCTATAGACATATGAGAAAAAGAGACAAACAATTGTTATTAAGAACATATGATTTGGGGCGTGCTAAAAGCCGTGTAATTGACAGACAAAAAGCTTAAAATATATAATTACTTAAGTGAATTTAGTGCAATATTAAAAAAAACGATATGGCTATATATGCAGTTGTTGGTTGTTTCAACTGAAGTAACAAAGGACCAAAAAAATCAGTTTCCACAGGTATTTATCCAAGAATTCGTATTTTTTAGTTTGACCTCAAATATTTTACATGCCAACCTACAAAACAACTTGTAACCTTCACCAATATTTAGTCAATCTTTGCATTATTTGTTTCGATATAATAAACTCCCGTTTAAAATGAGTTTGAATGCATTCCTAATATGTTTTACTTCGATAGATATACGGGATTCTGAGGTAAATTTGAATGAATGGGGATTCCCTGATTAGTCCAACATCTGAACGTATCCATGTCTCTTTCTTTCTCATGTAGCAACTCAAAATTGTTCGCGAACAGATAAAGACGGAATAATGTTTATCTTTACGGTTTTCTTCGCATCCGATTGGCTGGAAGCATATACGTCATACCTCTTTTGGTCAATGCTCGGTCAAAAAGTAGAGTCGAAATTTCGCAAAGTTAGGTCTCTATATATTGTTACTCTAAGGTTTGTACACAATAGGTAAAAAAATTGGTAAAATTTAAAAAAAGAAATCCAAGGTACTATTGAGTAGGAGCAAATAAGAAATATATTATGGTAAACTACTAGTAACATTTTATATAATCTTGTGGAATTAATGGCAATGTGGTATTAGTATTCCAAAATATTCATTTCATTGTGCTTATATAATGTAATTATATAAGTAGTAATAAATTGGTTATATTTAACATAGTTTAGGGTAGAGATTTTTTAAATTCTACTTTTGTAAGACAATAAACTGTTTTGGATTGGATCGGAGTTTCGATAATAAAAGCAGTTAGCAAATAAATAAAAGAAATTAAATTACCATTAAAAAATTATACTCCAATCACCTCAAACTTATTTCTAAACATGGTGTGGGTTGTTTCAAACTTTCGTCAAATTTGACATCGTCACATTCGACGTCATCACATTTAACGTCGTCACATTTAACGTCGTCACATTTCAATGATTAGCGCAATTTTTTTCTTACATTTGAACAGGCCCTATTAAACGCGGATATTGGGTCCGTTTCAGTTTTTTAATAAGTTGTGATAAAAGAAAAACAGTCAAGTTATTATATTTGTCAGTTAACAACAACTTAAAATCTGTAACGGTCTTAGAATTGACGTTTAACGGGGACTAGTGAAATTTAAAAAAAGTACTTTACATACTAGTTAAAGTAGTAGTTAGGTACGTAGCATATTCGTTACAATACTTATAGAAAGGCATATGTAGAAAAATATGGTTTTTCCACTTACACATACTAATCAGACTTATTTACATTTGCACGAATCACTTTTGTAGCATACAGGCCAATCTGACGTATTCCTTATCCAAAAATGCAATGGCTTCTAAAATTATTTTATTAAGTACTGGCTTCAGTAACAATGCAGAGCATTGTTCCACTGGAGGTATTTTATACTTCACTGCAGGTGATCCAATAAAAAATATTTAAAATTCAAACCAGTAAAATATCGAACCAACAAACCTTAACCACTTTATCGAAAGATTCAATCGAGTATACATCAAACATTCAATCGAAGAAATTGAGAATTTGTATATTTTGCTCAAGTGTCTTGAGCTGCGTGATTTTTTCAGCGAATTCGATTCAAGAATATTGATCTAAATATTACCTTTGACATGCTTCTGTGTCTTCAGAAATTTGATAGATGAACTTTAAATTCAAGACGCGCATTCCTGAGCTATGAAAAAAGGTAACCG
The DNA here is from genome assembly GCA_022651775.1 of Drusus annulatus. Taxonomy (NCBI): domain Eukaryota; kingdom Metazoa; phylum Arthropoda; class Insecta; order Trichoptera; family Limnephilidae; genus Drusus; species Drusus annulatus. The sequence continues at coordinate 1,074,016 of JAGWCC010000061.1, read as the reverse complement.
AATATAAAAATAAGACGTTGTTTTTATAAATGATAGAGTCAATCTATGTCCACGGTATCTCTCTCGCTAGATTTAACATATCAGCTGGGAGATATAAAATATAATCACTAAGAAAAACTATTGACTAGATAGCGATGACTCAATCCGTTGTGAAATGAATGGATGTGTAATATAATAGTCTTGTTGATAAAGTAACATGTGCCTTTGACGGGTAACATTGCAGAAAAATATTAACAGCAGATCAAAGAACATATAGATTTTAATGAAGTATTTTTAGATGGTGAAAATGAAATAATAACTTTGTACAAATCCACAGATTTAATTTTAATTTTTAAGACCGACCGGTTTCGCTTAGCCTAGCTTTATTCAGTACGTATATATAACCGCACACTTTGTATTTTTGTTTAGTTTAATTTTCTACCCTGATGATGCTTAGGAAACGAAATCGGTCTGTCATAAAAAAATAAGATTAAATCTGTGGTCTTATACAAAGTTATTATTTCATTTTCATAAAATGTGTCAAACCACAAAGTGATTAATTTCTACGAAAATCAAAATTAATATGTAAATAATGACAAAAATGTATAATTTGCCTTATTGTAGCTTGCAAGACTAATTTTTTGTTTGTAAACATTTCTGTATTACTCCTGCCTTAAATAATAATAATAAAAACTATATGATAATCAACAAGCGTCAACTAATATTTTCAAGCTACCTAGTTGACCAAATAGCCGTTTAATTTTAATCGCCCCGATCGCCCATAATAAGTCAATGATCGGACATTTTATCTCCATAATGAAGTGCCTAGCATAAAACAAATACGACTTATGATATGAGGACATCGGACCGAATATGACTTAATTGGAATATATTGAACCACTTTAGTGATCATCATACGCGTTTATATTGTACGATCAGATGCATTTCGAGATCGTTGATAACTTTGGATAACAATTCCTATGGTACAGTACAATCTCGGAAAACAATACATTATCAGCTGTTTTTTTTTAATAATTAAAATATACCTAACTGATAATTGATTGAAAAAATTATGGAAAACGTGGTTAACACTCCTGTTCCGAACGGGGGTTCTAATCTAAACCCAAAAAAGAGTTTTGTGCGATATCTTAGATAAAGATTGCTGAAATATTATGAGTATACTTTTCGGTAAGTATTATTACAAACAAGTTGCCTCAGATTATGTCATGAAAACGCTTTAATAAGCAAGATCAAATGGGGTAACTACGTACCTCCCTTCGGATCATACGGTAGATTTTTACTTTCGGGTACGGAAATGTCAAGGAAAACGCCGCACATCATGACTTCAAAACCTTGACTGGAATAGGTAAAGATCACTTTGTCATTTTTTTGTGTTAATATTTATGTTTATTGTGTGTATTACAACTTTTATGTTATTATTATTATTACTATGTAATATTATCAATTATGGAAGGTATTGCATTGCACTACTCCTGCATATCTTCTGGATTGAAACTTTATTATTATTATTATTGAATACCGCACAGGAGTCCCAACTGTACGGAGCCAGTGGGACTATGGCATCCCCAATTAGGACATGTTGTGAGGCTTAAGGTACAGAGGAAGGGAAGGAGATAGGAAAGAGGAAGGTTGGGAAGTATCTAGTTATTTAGATCTGGTCACCAAACACGGCTAAAGCCATTTCGAGAAACGTTTCGATTCTGAATGGTGCTCTTTAATCAAGGCGATACATAGAGTATCTACCACTCTGGAACGCACCGCAAATATCCTATAAAATATTTTCTATGAACGATGTGTTATGACACATTAATTAATTAAAAGTAATTTGGATTCGTAGTCGAGCGTCTTATCACTTGACCGCGGAGGACGTCAGATAGTGAAGAGAAAGGTGGGTAAGTATCTGGCTATTCAGATCTGGTCACCAAACACGGCTAAAGCCATTTCAAACAACTTTTCAATTGATTCAAATCGGGTTCAAATCTTCAGGGGGAAGACTGATGATTGCTTACCTCCGATAGAAGAGGGCACCAGAAAAATTAATTAAGTTATGTGCTACACGAGTCCTCCTTAATTTCTAGATTCAAATATTATACTGAATTTACAATTAATTATCTTCATTGGAATAAAGATTTTGAATGTAGTAATATCAACCTCTGGTTTTCTGTGTATAGTATTTTGTGTTTTCCATTTAACAATAACGATTAACAGGGAGCAATGTGTAAGAATACAAGACATGAGATTTTAGCTTAGGTGAAAATAAAGCATAATTAATTTAAACACGGTATAGGTGTAACCAGACGTGATCGCTGATGGATTGAACATGGGTTGGATACGACCCAAATATGTCCTCCGCCACAGCTTGTGACATATATACTCGTATATACTCCTTGTTGTTGACTTCACCACGGTGCGTCAACAACTGTCAACAGAACCATCAACAGAGCTGTCAATAGACCACGTGGAACTCTCTCACTTTGACGCCTTACTTATATAATAATTAACACCGTCAATGTAAAAATTACACTTCAATTTACAGCTGTATCCAATCGGAAAGAAGATTCCCAACCTCTAGGAATCAAATATTAACATGACTGACTAATTCGTGAGAAAGTTATTCGAATACATGAATTATATTGTGAATAAGAGTTGTGAAATTTCTTTGTGAAATGGGTTTGTGTACTATGTTCCTGAATATACGTGTCTTTCTGTCCACTAAAATCTCGGTAAAGAAACACACTTGCAAGATTTTTTTTCAATCAAAAGAACGTCCCTTTGCAAATATCCACGCCAAATCATCTGGTATTTTTTAAACGCCTTGGGAATAGTTTGTCAAAGGATTTTATAACAACTAAAAAAAAACTAAAACTATCATTTTCGAGCCTAGCTACCATCCTGTTTTAATTTAACACAACAACTAAGTTAGTTATTTTTTATATTTGAATACCGCATGAGAGTCCCAGCTATGAGTTATGTTGTGAGGCTGAAGGAGGTATGAAAGGGAAGGAGATAGGTAAGAGAAAGGTTGAGACGTATTGGGTTATTCAGATCTGATCACCAAACACGGCAAACGCCATTTCAAGCAACGTTTTGATTCTTAATGGTGGTCTTTCACTAAGGCGATACTGAGAGAATCTATATCTACCACTCTAGAACGTGGCTCAAATAAATTATATGTTATCCATATGTAAAATATCATTTTTTAAATAAATAATATTCTCTTAGATCTTAACCGCTCGACCATGGAGGTCGTCTGAACAGAGATCCTGATTCATACACAAAAAATGTAATGAAATAAATAATGTATTATTACAATTAAAAATCAGTTTCATTCTAATAATAATAACGTCAGTGCATAGTCGGGAAACTTGCCAAACGCGCGCCCAACATTTGTACACGATTTACATTAAATACATGAGAACGGGTCGCTTGTACGACTCGTTCTTATGATCAACAGCTCGGCTATGGATAGATTTGCCGACCTCTGTGTTTCCTCCCTCCTTCAACATGGCCCTCTTCAAGACCCAGGTTCACTCCGTCCTTTCATAAAAAAGACCCTCTTCACAGCATCCCCAAAGATGACATAAGCCCCGAGGGAAATTATTTCCTTGATAGCCTCCTGTGTGAAGTTATTTAAAAAAAAAAAGTCAAGAAAATATTCTAAATAATTCCGTTTATAATACTTTACAAAAATATTTGTAGAAATCTTCGATTAAATTGGACAAAATGTACCTTGTTGATAAGATCAAAGAAGATTTTGTCCTCGATTGATGGGAAAATGTATTAGGTATATTCTTGAGAACTCCACCTTAACGGATTATAAGCATTAGCTCACTGATAATTGACAGGAACATGACATTTTTATAATCTATTATTGGTGTTTAGTTCGGTGTATTGAAATTGATGTAGAAAAGAATGGGAGATTAGGGTCATAAATTATTTTTTAAATAGACTTTGATTCCATTATTGATGTATCATGTTCGAAATTGAGGTATTATTTATTACGAAGGTATATATAATATATTATAGTCTGACGAGTTTGTGTATTAAGGAAGTATGTTAACAAGAGAGGGAAAGGCTGATAAGGATATTGAAATAAGGGTGAATGCAGGAAACTCCAATAATGAAGGACTGAACGCTGTTGGCGCAAATAAGAAATTGTCCTATGAAGCGAAGCTAGCAGTCCACAATGGAGTGCTTGTATCAACCCTGGTGTATGGCAGTGAGGCATGGAACTGGCAGAGGAAGGATGAAAGTAGACTGAATGCTGTGGGAAATGAGATCCTTGAGACGTATGGGCGGTAAAACCGTGTATGACCGTATTAAAAATGTACGAATACGGAAAGAATAAAAGGCTGATGTGAGCGTTATGAATAGGATCAAGAAAGGGACGCTTAGATAGTTTAGGCATGTAGAGCAAATGAACGAAGAAAGAAGTGTGAAAAGAATATATGATGCGAAAGTGAATGGAAGAAGAAGTCGAGGACGCCCCAGGAAGACATGACACGATCAAGTAAATCAAATACTTAACTCGGGTCGTGTGAAGAGTCAGAATAACAGAGAGAGTATGTATGAGACGATGTATGAATGTGAATAAAACAAGGAGTATAAAAATGTAATAGAACAGAGTTATATGGCCCTGCGGGGAAACGGCTAGATGGTCAGTTAGTTGGTTACAAACTAGGTACATTAACTATCGGTTTTGCATTGATATTTTAACGGTTTTAAATTGATTAATTTAAAAGCAAAACTGTTGAAACATATTTTTAACACTGAAAGAATGTATCGAAATCTGTTGAATTAGTTGATATCAGAAAAAAATGAAGTAACGATTCGATTCTGAACTAATATATAATACAATTTTAATTGAATTATAATTAAAGAGTCGGATTAGCCGATAATATTATTATTAAATACGTTTTTTTACACTAACATGTACATAATACACTCATATTTAACAGATGATAAATAATAACATTGTGATCGAGTGTTATTAAAAAAAAAACATTAAAGTATTACCTAAGGTTAAATTGAGCTCGATAGTTTTAATTTTTTTTTATTTATTTGTATTTAAGGAGAAAACACAGATGCAGGCAGTAATTCGTAAAAAATAAACATTTTCTGGAGAAATCGCCTGTATTCCAACTATTTCTCACGGATTTACGAGAGACATATTATATATTGCTGTACCTCAATCATCACTCTACTTATTATAGGTATCATTATCCACTGTCCACAATGTTGAGACTTGTTAACTCAAGCTACGGTCTTGATATTTTTGGTACCAGTCTAAATGATTTTTGTCATTCTTTACGACTCTACCAAAACTTTGACTTGACCCTAACTTTGACTTGAACGTTCTTTCTAATGTATATTTTTTCTTATTTTTGTCATTGCTTCATTATAATATTATATAATAATATGTGCTGTTCTTTATCTGTTGCTTTTTTCCCATTTCGTGTTATGCATTTTTTTTTTGTTATTGGACAAAAGTCCGTTAGTTTATACATAAATAAACATAAATCATTAAGCTGGTGTTATTGGTTATCTTATTAATTTTATATGGTTCGTTCCTTGTCCTTAAATTAGTTATTATTTTTGATTTTCCTTAGCAGCATGTCGTAGTTATAAATATATAAAATTATATTGATAATGAAATACATATTTTACATAACTGTCATGAAATTTAGTTCTCTTAATATAAATAACTTGCGTGTGTGAAAATGTTTTACTTTGTTGCAAAATGCTGTATTTTGAATCCAAAGATCCTCAATTGGGTCACAGTTACCTACTACCTTTATAATATAATTCCTACGCGACTGTTGGAAGTTTTTTCTCACAGGTCCCAACAGATTAGGTATATAGTTTTTTGAATGATAATGGGTGATTTATAAAGAAAAGAAATGAAATGTAAAGGCTATTTGTATTGAAAAAGATGTTCTCTCGGAACAGCCGACGAATGTTTGGACAACAATGCATTTTCGGGCAAATAATTAGATCGGACGGCAAAACTGAATATTTAAATTTAAACCCCACAGTTGATGAAAATTTTGGTATTTTTTTAATCCGTTAATGGTTTCCAAAATATTGTATAATTTAAAAAATATGTTAGTATAGCATCACGGTTTCGTTGCAAGAAAAGAAGAATACTACCACCCTTACTAAAATGAAATATTAATTAAATATGTATAGAAAACGTGTCATGTTTAATGATCGTAGGGAACTGGTCCGGACAGATGTCTCTTCTCTTATCTAGCTGCCGAGAATACATAAATAAATGTCTTAATACCTTGTAAACTGATGCTGACTTCCGCTAGATAGCCACACAATAAGATAAAGGTAGTGATAATTATATGTATCTGTATTTTTAAAGCAGAATACATGTATATACTTAAATAGTAAATAATAAATGAACGACAAATAATTTTTAAAATGCAGAGAAAAATTAGGTTAGTACTTGATATAAAAAGATTATACAAGAAAAAACATGCAGATTAAAAATGCATTGCAAATAGTGTATTATAGTATAAAAAAGAAGAAAATAATGAAGGCAGGAGAGATCAAGGTGAATAATAGAAAAAAAATACTTATGAAGAGTAGATAATAACAAAAAAAGTAGAACATATATAGATTTTGTTGATACAAGCAGATCATAAAATGAATAGTACGAAACACTTCGAACATAGTAGACAGTAAAATAATAGACTGAATTCTTTCGGAATGTTGGGTAATAAGAGAAGTAATTAAGAAAAGCGGAATAGTTTTGTAGTTAAGAAAAGTAAATGGTTTTCAAAAAGATGTATGCATGAAATATGAATTTATGATTAAAAACCTATTTCCACATATTAAAAAAATATATTCTTAAATAAAAAAACATACCGCATAAAAAGTCCACAAAGTCATACAACTAACCACTGTGTACCGTCTCTCAGAAGGTAATAAACCCACCCGAAGGTATATTCGAATGTAATTATTGTAAAGCCAATAAAACAAAATTCTAAGTCACAAATGTCAAGAGCCAATAGCGTCCATTATGGACATCTCGTAGATGTTATATGTGTCATAAATCCACTTTGAATTTTACCAGTCTGAAAATGCCCGTTGCAAGGTGAAACCGGTACGGTAACAATAAAAAAGTATAAATAACTTACAGAGGTTTTTCAATCACAAATTCATTTTCAAATGAAATTTAATCACGAATTGTCATTTTCAAAATTAGAAAAAAAAACAGTTTGCATGAAATTTAAAATAGTAGAGAATATAATATTTGTTACAATAGAGAGTTGTAAAACTTATTTTAAATTTTTAAAAGCTATCATAACAGTGTTCTTTATTTTGTAGGTTTCACAGATACATGCAATATAAAAGAATCACGTCTAGTTCTTCTTTGAGGGTTAAAACAGGTACCTACACATTACTGAACACGTCCAAAGTGCGCACAAAAAGTATTCCCATCCGAAAGCCGTAAGCCTTAAGGCTTCGCCGCTCACAGTGGCGGCGCGCGGTGAAAGGGTCCGTTCCAGAGCCTAAATTTGAAATTCAAATTTTTACACGGGCACAATCAGATGGAATAAATGAGACGTGGATTAAGTGGCCAGGTCCGGGACAATGCCCACTGCCCCCTGCCCACTGCCCATTGACCGGGGATTTGGACGCTGGTACGCCCCTGCGCATCCCGCAAAAATAAGCGAGATTAAATACAAAATGACTGTGACAAAATGAATATTTTTTTATTGAAAATAGTGATGCATCAGTTATTCACTCAATAACTGTTATTTTTTGACATCTTCTATTGGAGGTTGCATGGAATGTATCCTCCAAAAACTTATCGTAATATTACGATTGAATAGAAAACATAAAAACATTTTGTTATTAACGGAAATAAAACAGTTTTATTAAAATACGTTGAAATCAATTTCGAAGCTTTGAGTAAACTTTGTTTTCAATCTTCTTTCTCTTTTGCGTGTACATATTTCTTGTAAATGATTTTTCTTGCTTCACAGCTAATGTTAATATATACTATTTAAAACATGTTTAATTTTACTTGTATTTACAAAATGTATGTTTATATTAAAACAAAAACTATGTCCAATGTGGTCTTAGAACGGGGTACCCCAGTAAGGAGATTTTTTGAAAAGTGTAAATAAACCAAACTAATAAATAAATTATATGTCGTAAAAATAACACATCGAAAAGTTGAAGTCTAAAAATCTAAGTCTTGAGTGACGTTTTATTTAGATACATAGTGCTAAAATGTTTCCAAAAATCACATGGAACCATTTTGGCTGACACCCTTGGTTGAATCAACCTATTAGGTAGCTTGACAGTGTCCACCATCAGTGATAGTAGAATGTTGCACGTTTATTTTTTTAAATAAAATAAATCATTCTATCCCACAGCGGTTAAAATAACCCAAAAGTCTACTTTTATAATACACGTAAGTCATTTTTATTATTTTATATACTTTGTACTTTCGGCAGTGCGTGATAACAAACTCAGACAACACTGTACTGTCAAATTTCATGTCAAATGGTTATACCATTACACTACATAAGCCATAATTTAGGTTTGTATGTTTACCAAGTTTAATTTCCAAAACTAAGATTGGGAAGGTTCGAGCTTTCATTTTTATTGAAATTATTAAGTTTGTGATGAAAGATTTAAATTGAAAACCTTACTTGTGTACAGTGATGTACACAAAGTTATTGGGTATTCAATTATATTTGTTCGATCAGTTAGTAGCGTAGCAGAGACCTGTAATTGTGATGTGGAGGTTCCCACAGAAGATTCTAAGAATTAACTGAAAAAAGTTTCAGAAAAACCCCAACATGGCCCTTTCAACACACGTTAACATTTTTGTAAAACAAGTACGTAGTACAATGATACTTTTTTACGTCAAATAGTTCTTATTGTATTTTCTAAAGCCGGGAGATTGCCCAGAAAAACATGCGACATCATAAAAACCAGTTTCCCAAAGGAGGCATCTTTGAAAATTTGGAACGTGGCCTTTTTTGTGGATTTGATACATTTTTGGGAGTTGAGTTGGAAAGCAATCATCGATTTTTTACTCCGAGATTCGCAATAATACAGCGGCGTCTGTTACGCGGTGAATTGTTGCATTAATGCAACAAGAACGGAACACAGCCAATTATATTAGGTAGGCGGGTACAACGATTTTATTTCATTTCAAATTTGAAGAGAACGAATCGGTGCACCAACAAAAAAAAATAAAAATTCATCATATTTTACATTCTTCAAATATGTACTTGTTAGCAAAAATCATCATCGGGGTTTCACTCTTGTTAGTCTCCTTTGGTCGCTTTTCAATTTCTTACGTCCAAAGATGCTGAGTTCGATCGCAAACTGTTCAACCAGCAGTGTTTGGGATTTACAATGCTCCGTTCTTCAGGCTTGTCACATAGAAGCCTCTTTGGTGGTCAGCTTTCTTGCTACAAGTCATACCCAGCGAAGCCGTCTTAGTTTTAAGAAACTTGTTACTACGGATCCTCATCTCAAAATTATCCATCGCCAATTCATCGCTCTTCGTGAGAGCTCAGCACTCTTGAGCCGTAGCTTAGCACTAGTCTGATAAATATTTTATAGATATTGGATTTGTGAATACAAATAAAACTTATTAGAATTGGAATTAACTTTAAAGCATTACTGCTTATTTATTATTAATAATCTAAAACACAATTATGAAACGGAAAAATGCCAGAAACTAAAAAGAACAATGTCAATGACCAAGACTGGATCTCGGAACCTTTACTCTATCCGGGAGTTAAACTCTGGCAATTAAGCCATCAACACCCCACTGGAAAGTGACATATTTGAACGATCTCATATTCGTATTGAAAATTATTTAATATTTGAATTTTCTTTCGATTTTAGGCTGCCATCTTTTGAAGAAAATTCAAATATTAAACAATTTTCAATATAAGTATGAATGAGATCGTTTCAAAATGCCGCTTTCTAATAAGATCTTGGTGGCATTATTGAGTGTTACTCCCGGATAGAGTACAGGTTCCGATTCGAGTCTCGGTCATAACCATTGTTCTTTTTTATTTTCTGTATTTTTTCCGTTTCATATTTGTGTTTTAGATTACTAATATTATTTCAATATTTAAAAATAAAACTAATTTTAACGTGACCTCAAGGTTTTTTAAGTTAAGGGTTCATTTTCGACCGTTGCGTTATTCTAATCGTATTTATTTGTAAAATTCATCCAAAAATCTGCCTTGTGTTATCAAAAAAAAAATCACTCGGTTAAATGCTTGATGTTGTCCGTCCACTTGTTTTTAACAGAAGTCATCGTAGATGATTAATTCTTAAATGATAAATTCATACATTTTTATGATTCTTTTTGGAAAGTATGAAGAATACATTTTTACGTATGGGTCTCAACTGCTACTGTCTTAATTTGGCCATCTCTAAGAAAAATTGAAGTTCACTGGATGAAACCGAATCCCGTTAACTCAAAATATGAATACCAGCTATATCTACTATCTATAGAAAGATTACCTTCATTATAATCCACATAGAAATAAGAATAATCCGTGATAAAACGGGATATAATCGCTCCGTATTACGTCCATAAAACATACTTTTGAGGATTAACTTCACATACAGAAAGTCCGCCGATTTGACGTAGGTTTAGCTGGGCTCAGGCCGCAGCTAGGTGGGAGTACAATGGGCATTAAAGATGTCGGATATTCTTGCACATATAATATTATATGCATTTTTAAACGTTTTATCCGGCGTTGCTGTTATGAATGAACGAGAAGGTACCCGGTGATAGCGAGGGCGTGCGACTTACTGTATAGGATGGAACGAAAGAAAATTAATGTTTTTTTTTTAATATAAATGCTTTTTGCTCCATTGTTGATACTATTTTTGTTCTTCTTATTTTAAAAAAGACAAACATTCCCGGACTACAAATAATTTGAGAATATTAAAGAAAAACCCCTAATACCATCATAATAATCGGAAAATGTTGCTTGTGCAATGATGGAGGACTTAGCTAGAAGAGGAATTGAACCCACGACACCTGAGTATACGGACGCATTGGTTGGGAGCAGTTGAGACTCTTGTGCGGTATTAACTATAAAAAAAATTGAATAAGTTTTGAAATGTTACCTTCATAAGATAGATAGATCTATTGAACATGATATTAAAATAAATGTCAGTTTAAGAAAAACACTTGAGAAAGAGGGCTACTGCTGCGACCGAGATTCGAACTCGGGACTTTAAGAGAAAAAAAAATTGCAATTTTTAAATTCGGAACAAAGCGACAGTTTTATATGTTATAATACTTCACCGATAAAAACACTGTGTTCCTAAAGATAGTAGCTGACAAACAGTGTCACTTTTTGCGTCAAAGATAAAACAGGTTTATTTTCGAAGGATGGCATCACCAGCCTTGTCAAATTTTCTAGACTAGGAGTTATATCTTCTGTCCGCTGTGGTCCATCATGACATCTCGGACTGACTAGAAAATGGTTGTTTTTTTGTTGTTGTTTTCGGTCTTGTTATTGAGCGGTACTTTGTTTCTTATGTTATTTTATATAGAATGCGGACCACCGTGATACGGGCATAAACCTAGTTTGGGAGGTCGTAATACTAATATTTTTTCAAAATATTAAATGAAATAAATAAATTAATCTTTTGATAGCAATTTATTTTTATTATGTGATTGCTTGCAACACTTTTGAAGGTTGATTTTATTACTAAAGGCCAATTTTTTGCACATGGTTTACGAGAACTAGTCATATCTATGATCGATTGCGGAATCACTTGCCGGTTTCTGTTTTACTTCGATATCATTATTTGTCTCTATTGTTGTATTTCTTTGAAATACCTTTACCGCAGCAACAAAAGTAATCAAAAAGGCCAAAAATATTAAACAGTTAATAATAATAATAATAAATAGATTACTTCTATAGCGCCATATTCGTGGGAAAATCACCTGAACCAGCGCTTTACAACATAATTTACCTAACCTATAACTTATCACTTGGACTTATAACTAACAACTTACAGCTAAGATTTTCAACTAGAGACTTACAATTAAGACTTAAAGCTAGTTACTTACAACTGAGACTTATATATGTATGTATAAACTAACGGATCATTGTCCAATTACAAAAAGAAAATACATAACACAAAATGGGGAAAAAGAGCAACAGACAAAGAACAGCACAAACATAATGAAGCAACGACAAAAAAATATACATATTCGTAAAAAGCATTTACTTTGTGGCTTGCCATATTTCTAAATAAAACAGAAAACTTTGTTTAAAACTTAACTTTAACTTTTATTTTCATTATTTTGTCGACCGGTTTCGGAAGCACCCTTTTATATTCAGAACAATATTAAAATTAACCTAAAATACAAAATACTGAGGTATATATACAAATTTAGGTGTTAAACAAAGTTTATCTGTTTTATTTACAAAAATATACATTTGAAAGAACATTCAAGTATAAGTTTGAGCAGGGTTTTGGTGATGTCGTAAAGAATGAAAAAAAAACATTTATAACTAGAGACTTACTATTGACCTAGATCTAAGACCTATAGCTAGTGACTTACATCTGATACTTAAAACTAGTAACATAAGTTAATGACACAAGTATTTAAAAAGAAAACATTGGTCAGTATGAGTAGAATGACAAATTTATGAAAATGAATGCCTGAAAAAGTGAGTTTTTAGTTTGGATCTAAATTCTGTTGGAATATGAAGTATGAAGTTTATTCCAAGCCTTAGGGCCGGATACTCCGAATGCACGATCATCACACTTTGTATTCGGATTGCGTTTAGGTCCTTTCAATCTTCCGATAGCAGTTGCTGTCGTTGATCTAAGACAACAACAAAAAACTGCTAATTCGAAAAAAAAAATATTGATCCAACTAACCATTATTTACAACACGAAAACGAAGCACCCTGTATCGCCCAGTCCCTCAACCTTCGTATTAATACCATATCGGTGTGGGTTTAGGTTGATCCGTGGCAGCCTATCAGTTCTATCGATCTCTTATTGCTACATTTCCTCATTGTCGGATATTATATTCAGCTCATCTGTCGGTTGATAACTTTCCAATTTACTGGAGGAAGATTGATTTATTTAACGGGCAACTCTTTTGCGGGTTTTCTGCCTACGACCATGTCAACCATGGGCAGGGCATTAAGCGGCATCAGTGAAATTACAACAATTTGAATCTTTTCAAGCTTAATGCATTTTTTAAATATATTTTTTTAACATAACGTTGATTATTAAAACGCTATATTACTTTTGATACGGATTACTTACTACGGGCATTTTTAGAAATGCATATTTTTAACTTGCGCTAGGAAATGTGTAAAACCTGGGTTTAGTTTTATAAACTCAGTTTTAGTTTAGACTACTTTGTTTTGTAATACTTTCACGTGATATTTATAAATTTCATGAAATAAATAATCATATTTAAAAAGTTGTTAATAATTAATTGATGTTATTACCAGCTACATAGCAAAATGGTTAAGTATTGTATTCATAATATTTAACAGTAATTTATTAATTTTTTAAACATTTATTTAAAAATAGACCGTTTAATTCTGTGTGCGAAAGGGATAACGGAGTGAGTTAAAAAAAAAAAAACAAGTTTTGAGTTGAGTATGAAGAATTGTTCCTTAGATACATTTCTAGCAAAACAAAATGAGATGAGTCGGAAAATAAAATAGTTGGTTATTCTTTTTTTTTAAAAGGACATGTTACATGATTACATACAAAATTCCTAAATTTTGTTTTGGCTCTGCGTTTATAGAATCATTCCGTTATTCCTTGCGCACACATAATTCAGTGTAATTTTTTTATGCTCCTGTATTATTATTATATCTTTCGCTTTTACCTAGAAAACGAGTGTATAAAATGTGTTGGATTTGTTGACAGCTTTTAGTCTGTCTACAAACGAGGCAAACGTCATATCGGCATAATTCACAAAACAATACACAAAAATCTAAGCGAGGTTAATTGGTTAAATTCCTCAATTATAAATCCAAAGGTCATGGGTTCGGCAAAAAAGTGTTATTTCACAATTGTATCATTTTTTTTTCATTTGCGGTACGTTTCAGGGTGGAAGGTACTCTCAGTATCGCCCTTGTATATTTATTTACAGAATTAATTCTACTAGGCACTGTACATATGTATTTCTTTAAAAAGTAAGTCTCTATGTTCCTGATGACTATCTAAGATAGCGTCTTCATAGATTATTCTATCTTCCTGCCTGTAGGACCAACCTGCCAATGGTTCTGCCGGTGGGGAGAAGTATTTTGCTCCTGAACAAAATCTCTTCCGATATCGACTTATTTCATGTCAGTGAGGAGAGATTCAGAAGTGAAATCCTATTGATTCTTGAAAGAGTTTCTCCTCATTGACCTGATCATCACCACTGCCTGAAATTTTATTTTTTTGAAATTTTATTTTTTGTTACTATAATTTGTATTTATTTTGTAAAAAAATTATCTTATTTCTTATATGCATTAAATTCAAAAAATTTGTCATGTATAAGAAATTAAATAAAAATATTATTATATTATTATTATTCTTAAACAGAAAATCACTACCTATGTAAAACCAACTTAGCACAAAACCTTCTAATTCTTAAAATAAACAAAACTATCATCCTAAAAAGACTGAATTACGTGGAAATAACTCCCACAAAACACAAAACACATTAATTATCTAACTAAACAAATATCAAACTGTTGAAATGTAAACGTCGCTTGAAATGTCTAACCGTGTTTGGTGACCAGATTTGAATAGCCAGGTACTTCCTAACTTTCCTCTTCCACATCTCCTATCCCTCCGCACTACTTTCAGCTCAACAAAATATCACAATTGGGGTTGCAATATTTCTACTGGTCCCAGACGGGTGTGAGAAAATTTGTTAAACTTGTTACGAGTCAATTACTATCTATTATATTGTGTAATAGCGATGATAATGATACCTTAATATATAGATAATGATACCTTAATAATAGATAGAGTAAGTTATTGTGTAAAATGTAAATAAAAGATTTATCTGTATCAAAAGATAGCCTGATTTGTTTTTTTTATAAATTACATCATTTGAGAAAGTCTCAATTAAAATAATATGGTTATCAACAATCTACACCTCGATTAGACCAAATGAAGTACGATACAATTGCATACAAGTTCCTACACGTTTTATTCAATCCTAACACTCAAGTAACTGGTTTTAGTTGAATATAACAACAATCGTACGAATAACCCAGTTTTTAAAGTGAAACTAGATTTTAATTTGTTTTAAAAGCACACGATTTCTATAAAAGGAATCCGCGTAGGATTTATTCAATTACCTATGTCAGAAACATTATTATTTAATCCGTCGTAATTATGCGATCCCCTATATTATATCGGTGACCCCGATACGGTAATATACTATATTATGCTCTCCTCCAAATGAGCGATGGATGCAGATGATGACAACCTCGAAACCTTGGAGTAACAATGTATGGAGAGAGAAAGTTAATTATTTTCACCCAACCTATACCAATTTGGGATTAATTACTTTCTCCGTGTTTTTACGTCGTACACCATGAGAAAGAAAGAGACAGCAAAATTTCCCAAATTGTCACACTGCTTTAAAGTATTGTAAGGATGTTCTTCGTGTCACGCGTCTCCGTTGACTCCGCCCACACGTTTTGATATGCGACATAAATGTACATAAGTTAACGGTTTTTAGTTAAGATTAGATATGCTGTATTTTTGTTTACAACAATATTGTAAAAAAGTGGTTTTACGAATAAACAAAACGGTTTCGCGCCTGGGGGTGAAACTACGGTTTCACAACCCCCGCACCTATTCTCCTTCTTTTAGAAAATCATTTCCTAGCAAACGATACTTAAAAAATTCACCCATTTAATTTTTCAAAATTTCTCACACGTATCTCGATAATCATCGTATCATATTCAGTTCGATCGCTGGCGTCTATCTGAAATCAAGATTCTCTCATAGAACATAAAACCGAATCTTGAAAAGAGGCTCATCTCATCCGTAGATATTTTATGCCCCATCGAAGAATCTACATTACCGTCGCATAATGAGGATATTTCTCTTCATTCCGAATACCATCACCCAGTTAAAGTCACCTAATAGGCGATATTGATGACACATCAGTAATACATTCACGGCGTTAAATTGTCAATAAAATTAAGATAATGTTGTGCTGAAGGTTTTTTTTTTTTAATTTATGGTAGTTCTATTTCTGTCACAGACATTCCTTTTGAATTCCATTGCGGGTGTTTGGTTCATAGACACATGGAAAAATGTCCAATGGGGTAAGATTGAAATTGACATTTTGTGGGAATGTAGATCTCAAAAGGCTGTACACTATTAAATTTTGTCTAAAAACCCATTTTATGATCTACCAAACTCAGAGCATCTGGGACATTAGAAGACATCCGCTAGGGGATGGCTATTATCTCCATTGGAACCTGTTATTTGCTTTCCTCTCATGTCTACCTTAAATTAATTATAAATGCATTACAACTTCTTCTAAGTTATCTTAATGTCCTGACAGTGAGGCAGGAAACTGGCAGAGAAAGGATGAATTTAGATTGAATGCTGTGGAAATGAGATCCCTGAGACGTATGTGCGGCGAAACCACGTATGACCGTATTAAAAATGTGGATATCCGGAAAGAATGCATGGCTGATGTGAGCGTAATGAATAGGTTTGGGCATGTAGAGCGAATGAACGAAGAAATGAGTGCGAAAAGAATATATGACGCGAAAGTGAATGGGAGAAGAATTCTAGGACGCCCGAGGAAGACATGACACGATCACGTAAATTAAATATTAAAATAGGGTTATGTGAAGAATCAGAATAAAAGAAGAGTATGTATGAGACGATTATGAATGTGAATGAAGCAAGGAGTATGTGCCGAAACAGAGCTGTATGTCAGTCCGTCCTCTCTGCCTACCCGTGCCAAGAAATGGCGTGATGGTTAGTTAGTTCTATTTAGATTTTAGCCTGTAGGGAGTTTTAGGGCATTTCTACAGGTTTCTGAGTGAGCATTGGTCCTGAAGATATGCAGTACAAGGCTGTTAAAGACATTGGGTCAAAAGAAATACAGAATCGCAACTCAATGGCCTCAAAATAATTAACATTACTTAACTTTATATCATAAAAGTCTTCAAGAAATGAAGACGAAAACCTTGAACGCTTACAAGGTCAAATTAAATTACTTTTCTCACGCGTGATGTTTGTGACATCGTTAAATACCGCTAGCTGCTCGATAGATTCTTGTTGTAAGAGATAGTGATCCAAACGCTATGAGACAGCCACCGACGGACCCTACTTATAGTCAATAAACAAATTGATACAAGATTAACTCCAGGTATTATAAATGACATTCCGAGAAACTAAACCACGTGAATGTAATGCTGCTATTAATGGAAGCATTCATCTTAAATTCTTCATCGATTCAAAATCTGATAAGTTTGTATCTTCTCTCTGAACCTATTATATCCAGTATTATATAAATAAGAATGGTTTAGTGCCAGTAAATAGTGTAACTATGATATGTCTATTTATTCGAGAATTGTTGTAAAGCTGAAAAAAGTAGGGAAGGGAACAGAGACTGGAAAGAGGAATGAAGAAAAGTACCTTACTATTCAGATCTAGTTCCTCTAAATAGTGGACTCTCACCAAGGAAATACTGAGAATATGTTTCAATATATAACAAGGTGCAATAATAAATATATTTGCTACGTTTAAACTTTTTGATATTTTTCTTTTTTTAAATTAAAATTACTTTAAAACTTTGTGCTTTTTGACCGGTTTGTAGGTAAGTGAACAAACGCGTCGGATTTCCAATCGGGCGTCGTGGGCTCAATTCCTATTGCTAGGTAAGTCTTCCATCATTGCACAAGCAACATCTTCCGTTTATTATGATGGCAATAGGAGTTTTTTTTTAATATTGACAGGTAGCCCGGGAATGTTTGTTTTTCTTTAAAAAAAAGAGAAAAAGATATTAATTATTGAAAGAGTATCAATAATCTTCAACGGAAATATGAAACAGAAACCAAAAAGTACAAAGATCGCCACTGAGATGAGCGTCATTCTTTTTAGTTTCTGATATTTTTCTTTTAGAGTTCTACTCAGTTAAAGTACTATTTTTATAGGTGAAAATGAACTTTTTATTGAGTTATTACACTCGTATACTACTGCACTGTTTTATGTAACCGTGCCGAGTTTCTAACCTGTGACTTATGGGTCGAAAGTTCTAACTAGTCAAACGTACTATCAATATAGGTGGAAATAAACTACATATCATCATATTTTGTAGAAAGCATTTGTGGTTTGAAATATTTAAAGAAATTAAAAAATAACTTTGTACAAAACCACGGATATTCTTTTATTGTTTTATGACCGAGCGGTTTTGCTTAGCCTAAGCATCATCACGATAATAGTTTAATTTTTACCCTGATGATGCTTAGACTTAGCGAAACCGGTTGGTCATAAAAAAATGGTATATACAAAGTTACTTTTTCATTTCTTTACATATTAATGTTTCACGCTAGTATGCTTACACATATTTGTTTTTGTCCATGCCAGGTTTCAAACTTGTGACCTCTAGGTCCAGAGCTAAGGTGCCGCAGAGGTCATCGATAAAATTCTCAAGACAGTTTCATGGATCCATTATAGTCTCGGATAAAAAAGAGTTCTTTCGTCTTAATGAAGGCGCTCCTAGCCGTATTAAAGCAAACCCTTAACCTTGTGAAGGATCCCATTTGTCGCTAAACTAAACCCAATGATTTTAAATTACAGGCTCCCTATTTTTTTACTAATTTAAACTAAAACCTCACGTGGCCCAGACAATGCTACATTCTGCCCAAAAGTCGGTAATTTCACTCCAGGAGAATCGCTTTAAATTAATGCGCAATCGATTTTTTTTCTTGCGAGTAATTTCAACGCCTCGACGGCGGGGAAATAAAGTCCTCCCCTCTACCGAATAACGATGGGAACCTGATCTTTTCATTGTTTTTCTCACCCGATTTACGGCGTCACAAATGCCGCACTCTGATCGACAGGATCGAACTTATAAATATACTTCTTCAAAGGCCCGATTCAACTGGACAGAACTGGTAGAACTTTTGATAAATGTAATTTGAACCCTGACGGTTTTGGTTTTTTGTTTTATGGTAAATACCGCGCAAGAGTCCCAACTGCTCCCAACCGTCTAGAACCAGTGAGACTATGGCAGCCTTACGCAGGGTATGTTGTGAGGCTGAAGATAGTGGGGAGGCGAAGGAGATGGGGAGGATGAAGGTTGGGAAGTACTTAACTATTCAGATCTGGTCACCAAACATGGCTAAAGCCGTTTATAGTAACGTTTCGATTCTGAATTGTGGTCTTTCACCAGAGCAAAGCTTAGAGTATCTACCACTCTAGAACTTGCCGCAAATATCCGCAAATATGACCACGAAGGCCGTCAAATTTTATTTTATCTTATAAATACGTATTTTTTTACAAAAAAAAAACAAACATTCCTGGGTTACGACAAACCTGACAACCAGTGGCGGCTCGTGACTTTTCAGTGTGCTAGAGTGGTAAGATTGAAAAAAAACGTCATCATTGATCTTGTTGTAGCCGAAAACATTTTTCATTTTTTTCGAAATTTTAACTTTTTGTATGAAGATTTTTCAGAAATCCGTGCAGTGCACCATCAAAACTGAAAAATCCTGAAAATCTTTATACAAAAAATAAAATCTTGAAAAAAAATAAAAATCATTTTCGGCTACAACAACACTAACAATGTCGTATTTTTCAATCTAAGCACTCTAGGACACTAAAAACTTACGAGCCATCATAAAAAGTTTAAAATGTTACTTGTGCAATGATCGAAGACAAAGCTAGCAGAGGAATCGAACCCACGACGCCTGGGTAGGAACCCTAACTATTTGTCAACTCGGCTACTAACCGGTTTCAATTTGAGTATCAATAAACATTAATAAATAATGATATCTAAGTGTGAGAAATCCGCCAAATAATTAAATTTATTACAGTTTTCTACGCTTAAATTATACTAAACTTGGGTCTTCTGATTAATTATATTATATCGTCATTGTATAGCGGCATTTTGGTGAAATATCACCACAAGAGCCATTAATACTGACTGGTACAAATCAACTTGAAACTTCAAGGAAATACTTGACTGTTCATTATTTAATTGATGATTAGAACAAAACGTTAAATCGTATTTACGAATTTTTAAATATCGCGGGCTCTGAAAGAGTTCAGATGTGTCGGATCATATTTTTGAAATGAAGTAAAGAAAATAAATTCTCAGGTTAATTTATCCAGCAGTCCAATATTAGGTAAATTCATGTAAATTCATAAAATTTGTCATTATTCTTTAATCACCTTCTCAGTTCACGTTTTGTCTCTTTCAAATTCATATTATCTGTCTCTTTTTCTCAGTTTCCTTGTTATAATTTAAATGTTATTCTATTGTTTTCTTATTGTTCTGTTATTTTATTTTGTTCTCCCTCTATATGTATATATAACTGCACACTTTATATTTTTTGTTGAGTTTTATTTTGTTCCCTGATGACGTTTAGGCTAAGCGAAACCGTTCGATCATAAAAATTAAAATAATATCTGTGGTTTAATACAAAGTATTTTTTTTTATTTGTTTAAAGAAAAGATGATTCAAATTTGCATAAAAGTACAAACACGTGAGGAAATGGAAGAAATGTTAATTCTTAAGACAGATATCTATCCAAGGGTTGTAACAAATAACATTTATTTTTTCAACGGTATCTACACATTAGGGGTTTTTATAGACGTTCATCTTCTTTTCCCATCTCTATAGACTGCAGTTGATTTTTTTCCTCGCGTAGATATCAAAAAAAGCCTACTTGATCATAAACGGCCCTGCCTATGAAGGCATCTCAAATGGACCACATCGCGGTAAGAATCCCATTATCGTTTATAGCTTCTTGACTTTATCACAATTTAAACGGTTGCAGCGTAATGAGTTGTAAATTGTACCGGTACTAGCCATCGTACTAGCCACCAAGAAACCTGTTGCGAGAGAATATGCATAGGAATTGCTCCTACGATTCAGGTGTTAGGGCGTTTTTAACACAATTAAGGTCCAGTAAACTTTTGTAATTGGTAGGTATTAAACGAAATGGAAAGTGTTTCTATAGATACTTGAAATGTAGACTGTTAGCGCTTGTCTTTGCTAGAGGTTGGGAAACATTTTTGAAATAACTCACAAGTGATTACAGTTACAAAGTTACTATTATAAAAATTAAATGATAACTTTCAATGGTATTAGGCCACAGATTTAATTTTTATTTTTATGACCGACCGGTGTCGCTTAGCCTAAGCATCATCAATGTACGAAATTAAACTAAACAAAAAATATACAGTGTGTGGTTATACTGTTGTGTGGTGTGCCTGTTCAAAAGAAAAGGTGAATTTTGAATTTTCGCGGACTGTGTACATTCGATTATCGTTTTTTTTTTTTTGTTATGTTGGTACACATATGTTTATCATATGTTAGCATTATCAGCCATTTTGGATTAGTGGTTTGTTTTTGACAACTGAAAAGGTTAGTCACGTTTTTGTGTGTTCTTCGATTTTTCACTTTTAAAAAAAATCAAAAGGGAGAACAAATTATAAAATAAATAAAAAAATAGAACAGTAAGAAAACAAAAGAACAACATTTAAATTCTAACAAAGGAACAGAGAGATAGAGACAGATAATATGAAATTAAAGAGGCAAAACTTCAACTAAGAACGTGATAAAAATAATGAAAATCTTGATGAGTTTCCGGGAAATATACCTAATATTGGACTGCTAGACAATTTAATTGCTTATTAAGAATATGACTTATAATTATGGCTTTCTTTATTTTTGGTGCTTCTAAATTATTTTAACAGTTGCCATGACCATTTTCATGGAGAATATGAGCACCGGTGCTCGGCGGTTAAAGGTATGATCTTTTTCAATAATTCTAACACTGAAATTACGAGAGTTACGAATGTTACTATTTGTTTACATCAACATTATATAAAGAAGTAAAACGTTGCATGTTTGCACTTAGTTTAATACACCAACCTATGGTACGCGGCATGTTTGTATAAATCAGGTACAAACATTTTTAACTCAGCATAGCTTGTGTTGAATAAAAAGTTAGTGGGTATTCGTTGTAGTATATTGCTATTTCAATCCATCCAGGACCACCTTGCTAATGACGTTGTATTTGATTATAAATTCTAACTAACTATCACGCCGTTTCTCCGAATGGGTAGGCAGAGAGGACGGACCACCATTCATCTCTGTCTTGGCACACACTTCTTATTTTATTCACATTCATACATATTCTTCTGTTATTCTGACTCTTCACATGGCCCGACCCAAGTTTGATTCACTTGATCGTGCCATCCTTGATTCCTCGGGCGTTCCCGACTTCTTCTTCCATTCACTTTCGCATAATTTATTCTTTTCACAGTCCTTTCTTCGTTTATTTGCTCTACATGTCCAAACCATCTAAGCGTCCCTTTCTCGATCCTATTCATTACGCTTACATCATCCTTGCATTCTTTCCGGATATCCAAATTATTGTAACGGTTATAAATGGTTTTACCGAACATACGCCTCAGGGGTCTCATTTTCACAGCATTCAGTCTAATTTCATCCTTCTTCTGCCAGTTCCTTGCCTCTTTAGATAACTCTAACTGTACCCAAATACTTCAATTTTGACAGTTGACATTCAAACAATTTTGAAAGTTCTTGCGTCGCAATCATATTACCCCATTAAGTAACTTTAATCTCCACAGTAACTCTGCCGTTAAATAATATGGTCCGAGGAGTTAGTTCATTATCCAACTGTTTACCAAAAGTACTAACTCGAAAACCATAACACATCATAATTTTAACTTTAAAAGGTTGTTGAGCATTAGTCATTTAAATGAACCCCATGGCTTCCAAATTTTTGAGAGTGGTTCCGCGCTGCAATATCAATGATTTAGTTATTTTTTCTAGCATCCAATGAAAATAGAATAAAAAATAATATCAATTTATGTTCGAAATACGTTTTAAATCGTCATGGAGAAGTATTCCCAAGAGTTTAGGGATCGCGGAGGAAATTGAAAATGGTATGTAGTTTTTTTTTTTTAATTTTTGGCGTGATGAGCCATGTAGACTAGGATTATATAGGCCGACTTCTACGTCTCGTGGAAAACCCCTTCGCTTAGACAGTTATTAAATATAAAAGTAAGTGGCAGACGGAAGACAGATTAATTTAATTGGAAGCATTTTAGATAAGATCATAATAATTGTTTATTATTTGTCATTGCAAATCCCGAGCAAAGCCGTGTAATAAATCTAGTAAGGCAATGAAAAAAGTTAGAGAAGTATTATAGTTTTTAGCCAGTGGACCTTGGGGCGTTTTCTTATCATTACTTGAAATTGTTTCCCTTCCGAATGAATGCTCTTCACCAAGGTGTTTGTCTTAATTCAACTAATATCCAATTCTCTTTCAGTATGATTACCATGTTTATTCATCATAATATCGAAGGTCATCCAAAAAGGGTAAACACGTCCACTGTGTTGCGAGCACGCGTCCTTGTCCCCCAAGCTAATTTCCTTCGCGCGTGACCGAGACGGAGGCAATAATTACAGCACAGTGGCGTGGGTGGACACACTTCTGAACATTTTTCAACCTGTGGGTTAACGAGACGCGTGGTGCTGTGAACAATGACAGTTTGCAGGTTCAAAGAGTAGGGTGACCACACAGGAATTTATTATGATGAATTACAAAAAAACCCGTTCAAACACTACTAGAAAAAAGGTTTCTTCTAAACTAATGTCTAGGAGCGAAGATATTTTTTATGTATACAAAAATAAGTGAAACGAATCTTTGATTATCGTGCCAAAGGCTACTGCCGAATAAATAAGCATCGTGCAAGTCGATTTCAACAGGTGTTATAAAACATTTGACAGATTATTCCGACTCGAACATATTTTGGGTAACTAAATCGGCTAAAACGAAAGTACACCAAGTAGCGTGTCTTTTGCATGCTACTTTAAGAGCTCTACAAAACCTTTGTTTATTTATTTTATTGTTATTTGTAACAATTTCGAATAAAAAGAGAGTTGTACCAAAAATACGCGACAACATCAAGATAGCTCTCAACCCGACTTGCCAACTTCATTCCAGGCCTGTATTTTTTTCCATTAATAGTAAAAAATGTGACAAACTTATCTCATAATATAGTCATTGCAGTTATCAATTTTGGAAATTGCTGTAACCAACGATTTTTTTTTTTAAACTAACCACCGTAAGTATGAAATATTTTCGATGATTCGATTTATGTTTTAATGTCCGTCTCGTTATTTTATACCAGGTGACAATAAATAACTAAAACTATTTCACCCGTTCAAAATGCTTCCTCCTAAATAACGGAGGCTCCATCGAATTCAGAGTACAGTTAGCCTCTCAGAAGTTGGGTGTACTGTACAGGGCCAACAGATACTTTAAAAGTAAACAACTGCTGACCTTGTACAAATCTAAAGTGCGGCCCACTGTTGAATTTGGCAGCCACCTCTGGCCTGGAGCCTCAAAATACCTGAAAAAACCTAGAATCTGTGTAGAAACGGTCGATCCGTTATAGACTCTCTTATCTTAACAAAGGAATTGCAATCTTTGGGATACAGACGTCAGGTCGTCAGGTCGTCAGGTAAGAATATTATCTTTGTTATATTGGTATGCTCCAAGGAACTTGCGTCATTAATCTCTTTGACATTGCCGCATAGCCCGAAAACTCGCCAAACGCGTAATCAACATTTCTGGACGGTTGACATTCGATACATGTGAACGGGTCGCTTCTACGATTCGTTCTTGTGTTCAGCTTGGTTGTGAAATGATTTGTCAGCCTCAAAAATACCCTCTACATAGCATCCCCAAAGATGAAATAGGCTGTGAGGGAAAATATTTTCTGCAGGGTCTTCTGTGTGGAGTAAATTTAAAAAAATGTACAAACAGTACTCATATTTAAAATAAATTAAAAATGGTTATTATCATTTTTAATCATGAGCATTGGTCACCCCGCGCCGATTACTACAGCCCAGTCTCCGTGACAACATCCAACGTCTATTGTAGTCAAGTTACCATACGCCCATTGTTCTCGCAGGGGGAGGGCGCGGCGACCCACGCCCGCCGAGCCACTTCCGACACTGCGCCACTGCTCGCGAACACAGCCGCATCGCCTTACTCCCTTTTATAACATTGCATTACAGATTTAACCACTTTAATGGCAAATTAAAAATAATTATAATTTGTGAGAAATGTATTCGATTACAGATATTTTATAGCCCGTCCAAAGACGTTATAAGAAATAAAATATTACGTATAAGTTAGATTTTCGAAGGAAATTATGACTCTACTTCGTGATTTTTTTAATTAAAAGCAATTTGACAACAGCTTCCTTTTTAAAGATTGCATACAAAGTGAAGGGTAAACCAGCGTTGGGAAAAACTTCAATGTTTTGTGAATGCTTCCCGAATTGCTAGTTCTTTAAAATGAACCCTTCGCAGTGAACACTTCAATTGAAGTCGAACTCACAAAAAAGAGATTTGAATTTATTCGGTTATTTGTTCAGTTCTTTTTGGAACCGGTGCCTTGCCGAAAAAACACGTCCTAGTCGGTAGGGATTTGAAAGTGAAAAGAACTGGAACTGAAATCAAAGTAATTCAAATTGAACTTCAATGAAAGTACTTGTAATGAAGTACTTCTTTATAGGCTTTGAAGTTCAACTTCACAACTGAACTGCTGCGAATTGAAGTAGTTCTTTTTAATCTAACTTTCATTGAAGATTTGTTCAATGAAATGAATTGAATGAAGTTAATGAAATGAATGAACGCTAAAATGAACTACCAACTTCAATTAAATTATTTGTTCGGTGAACAATGAATGAAGTCTGAACTGTGCCAAAAGAAGTAGTTCTTTAAAGTAGTTCTTTCAAAGCGGTCCCAACGCTAGGGTATACCAATGTTATATACAATCAAGGCTACTATTTATACTAATAATAATTGGCTGATTTATGTAGCGCCTTTTTTTTGGACAGAAATATCAGCTCAAGGCCCATAGAAATATTTATATTATCTACAGATATTATTTTTAATGAAAAAAATATTATTTATTGGAAATCACTGAATATTTGTAATAACCAGGAATATTGATATCACAAATGTATATTTAGTTTCCTTATAAATATTATTCAATCGTATCAATTTAAAGTTAAAAGGATAAATTAAAAAAAAATAATTATGTACTCCTCACTAGAAAAATCTGTGCTGAGGCGGACTGTATTAAGTACTACTTAATACAGTCCGCCTAATACAGACTGCATAAATGCTGCTTAAATCCCATTATTTGATTTCTGAAGGCCAGTCTATTATTGATTTATTTTTAATCTTTTGCATTTTCCGTTTTGTTGGTTGCTGGTTAAAGTGAGTTATATAACTTAGTGGTTGAGGTATTTATAATTCCTCTATCCAAAATTAATTTTAAAATTTGGTGTTTTTATGATTTCATTAGCTTTTGTGTCGAGCGACCATAGTGGTATGAGTTTAATACAGTTTAAATATTCTGACAATAATGAAATTAAAATCAATTAATTACTATACGATTACAATAGCAATAAAATTATTTACTAACTAAACGCTTATACTACTAAATTAGTTTCAAAATTCGGTATAACTTAGGATTGTGTGACAAGAAAAAAAAGCTGCTTAAAGAAAAAAAGCTTTCGATGAAATGAAACAAGGATTTTGTATAAGACCACAAAATTTATTTAAATTTATGGTTTCTCTAAGACTAAGCTTCATCAAGGTATTAAATTAAAACTCGAAACCGGTCGATCATTAAAAATAAAATGATTTCCGTGGTCTTATAAAAAAGTTATTGTTTAATTTCATTTAATATGTCAAACCAC
Organism: Drusus annulatus; assembly: GCA_022651775.1. NCBI lineage: Eukaryota > Metazoa > Arthropoda > Insecta > Trichoptera > Limnephilidae > Drusus > Drusus annulatus. The sequence goes on along the minus strand of JAGWCC010000061.1, from coordinate 1,047,004 downwards.
AAAGTGGTTGCTTTCTACGAAAATAAAATGGCTATTAGTGCCAATAATTTGCAAAAGAAGCTGAAACCTTTTTGTTTCACGATATCTATATTTTTAGATATAATATTATTTTTCTTGATAAAATAAACTTAGGAATAGAACTGGAGTGAAAGTGTTAACATCGCATACAAGCTTTATAATAATGGAGATACGCCTTAAATAGCGCCTTTACTAACTTTCTGAAACCGCTTCTGGTGGCCACAATATAATGTATAAATTATAATAAGTACTGTGGGTGACCATTGCAAATGAACAATAGTTTATTGTCGTTACAAAAGCAATTGTATGACATGAAACTGCATATAATATAATCTAATCCCGCTGTTCTATTGCCTTTTCGACTTTGAGTCGGGGGGTTGCGCGATCAATTCGAAAATATAATAACGTTGGAGGAATAATAGCATTTCAAATATAATATATTAACATTCAATGTATAAAAACACTCGAGGTGTAATAACATTCGAAAAATAATAACAAGGATTAAGTATGTATTAAATGGGTTCCGCCGTGACTGGATGTTTGAATTATTTATTTATTTACGCCGTTATTTAAGGACGCATTTAACATATTGCTGTCGGAAAGTCAAAAGGGCTAAAGCGCAATTTTTGTAAGTTTACACCAGAGTAAAGTTTTTTTTCGACAAAAAATAAAATAAAATATTAATAAAATAATAAATTCGATAAAATTACTTACGTAACTCAGATTACCTGAAGCGACAAAAGTTTAAAAAAGTCTCAAACTTGTGTCGCTTGAGTCAAGCTTTCAACCAAATGGTAAGTATATTTTAGATGGCTGAAGGGCCACAAAAGTCTTCAGAATCAAACGAGAGTCAGAGCATTCGATGCAGAAAAAAAAAACTGATTAAATCTGCATATTTAACTCATTTCTGACTAAAGTGTCGCTTAAGCTTTTTTGCCTTTCCAGCGATGAAATTTCAATACAGTTCACATAATATAAAATGTAAATCCAAAGTAAAAGATAACACAGGACATTATTTAAAAAAAACACAATAGTTTAATATTATAAAGCTTGTTAGTTCTTACATAAAACTGTGAAAGAGCATTTCCAGAAAAAAAAATTAAAATTCAGACGGACTCTAATAGTCAACGAATTTCGGTCGGGAGGTTGTAACAGAAAAGTATCAAATCTTTTGTATTCGCGAATTGCCGATTTTCACATAACTAGAAAACTGTTTGCACCCGCATAGAAAAGTTTCAATTGGATTTGATTTTACAGCACACTTCATCTATTGAAAAATAACCTTTTCACATAAGAATAACAATATATTTCGAGATAGTAAAGAAACCCGACTTTTGCATCAAAATATTTTCTTGACTTAAGATAAAGTTATTTTATTATTGTAGTACCTACAGACTTTTTCACTAAGCATACATAATTCGTCTATAGCTTTATTGGCTTAGTCAAAGTGGTAGATACTCTCAGTATTGCTTTGGTGAGAAACCACCATCTAACCTTAGATGAATTAAATAATGTAGATACGTTACTGAGACAACGCGCCTGGTTGCACTAAACCAAGTCAACAAGACATACCTTCGAAACACGCTTCATATAGCTATCTCTTCCGCACACATAATTCTTTGAATGACTATCCTTTTCATACGCGGGTGAAACATTTAGTGGTGCAACATTAGTGGTGCTACATTTTTCGTAAGATTTGTATGAATATGACGTGTCTTGTATTTTATGTCTATGCATTTAACTGAACAAATATCAATCCGTTGAAATCGAAACGTTGCTTGAAATGGCTTTCGCCGTGTTCGGTGACCAGATCTGAATAGCCAGAAACTTCCCCGCCTTAATTTCAATCTCACAAAACGCTTTAACTGGAGATGCCATAGTCTTGCTGGCTCAGGGCACTAGACGGTTGAGACCAGTTGGGACTATTATGCAGAATTTACATTTAAAAAAGTATTGAGGGAAAATCAATACGCAAATACTCGACGAGTTAAGACTAGACGATACGATGTTTGAGTTCAAAGACAGAGGGCGGACTTGTTTCTGCACTCAACTCACAGGCAACCTTAAAATAAAGGTTTCAAATAGGACAACAGAACCCCAAAAACAGGTCAACTTCTTTAAGTTTCCCAAAAATTCGCAATGCAATGCAATACTGTAGGTGAAGATAATATTTTCACAATTTTTAACACGGATTATATTTTGAAGATATCTCAAAACTAAAAATTAACTTTTTTAATGAAGAATTTTCATGGATAGTAACGAAATGTGTTTGAAAGTTGTAAAACCTAGCACTGCACACTAAAAAATGCAGTGCACTCTCAGAGCAAGAATATATATTGAGAGAGAGCTAAATATTTTTACCCAACCTGTACAAATTTACGATAAATCACTTTCTCCGGGTTTTTACGTCGAAACCGTGAGAGAGAAAGAGATAAGACAAGTTGTCACATAATATCGCACCACTTTTCGGTATGTAAGCATGTTTTCCGCCTTCCGCGTCTCCGGCGACTCCGCCCACTACGTTTTATTATGCGACATAACAGGACATAACTCAACGGTTTTTTAGGTTATATCCTATATTTTTTTGGTAATAATACTGTGAAAAAGTGTTTCTACAAATAAACTAAACATTGTGTCGACAAGTGCTGTGAAGTGCTCTAGCCCTAGCCACGCCCGAGTCAGAAAAAAATCAACAATCCTGACTACATAAGTTATCTCTCCTGGTATATTATTACTCTGAGGGTGCACTCCAAGGTAGTCATATTTTCATTGGAATGCAATTTTATTTTTATTTTTATATGAATACCGCACAAGAGTCTCAACTGCTCTCAACCGTCTAGAGCCAGTGAGACTTGGCATCCCCAAATAGGGTATGTTGTGAGGCTGAAGGTACTGGGGAGGGGAAGGAGATTGGGAAGAGGAAGGTTGGGAAGTACCTGGCTATTCAGATCTGGTCATCAAACACGGCTAAAGCCATTTCAAGCAATTGTTTTTTTTCTTCATTTCATCTTACTGCCGGCAACCCGGGGGTTTATTAGGATTACATGGGTTGTTACAAATACATGAAATTTATCCGTCTAACTAAACGAAGTCTGTTCTGAGACAGGTGAAATTATAAAATTAGAAAGGAAAGGCGTTTCTACATAGAAGTCGCGCAATTAGGGTTGATAATACATACTTACGATTGTGTGTATCGGTGCATATGTATACACTTCCTACAGCAATATCCTTGTGAAAAATAACTGAGAAATACCACTTTGTCTTGCTTGCGCTTACTTATCATTATTAGTGAAAAACAAAAAAGTGTAGGCATTTAAAGAAGCATTTATGTTTTTAATATTTTAAACGTTTTCAACATAAAGCAGCCGAAAGTATTTACTAACAATATATATATATATATATTTTTTTTTTAATTTAGATGTTTTTTTTCCAAAGTCGAAAAACAAATTTTAAACATGCCGTATGCAAGTAATGCACTTATGTGAGTACTGTGTTGTGATACCTATATCCATCCCTACGAATTTCAAGGTGAAAGCAACTATTTTAAGCTCACAGTATCAATTGCGAAAATTCAAAAATTTTAAGATATTTATGTTTTCATAGAAAGCAATCACTTTGTGGTTTGACATATTTAATGAAAATGAAATAATAACTTTGTATAAGACCACATATTTTGTTTTATTTTATTTTTTATGATTGACCGGTTTTGCTAAGCCTAAGCATCATCGGGGTACAAAATTAAACTACACAACAAAATACAAAGTGTGCTGTTATATATACTCATACATAAAAAGGGAGAACACAATATAAAACAAGCAAGAGAGAAAATAAAAGAGGCAACACGTCAACTAAGAAGGTGATAAAAGAACAATGAGAAATTTTATAAATTTATTTTGCATAGTTATTTATAATAAACTTAATATTAGACTACTGGAAAAGTTAACCTGATTATTAAGAAGACGAATATTTATTCAAATGGGTCTCCTTATTTCTAGTGCTTTTAAATTATTTAAAATGTTGCCATGACCATTTTTATAGAGAATATGAGGACCAGTGCTATTATTGAAGGTATTTTTCAATAAGATGATTAAGTATATAAAACCACTCACTACAATTTTTTTGTTCAGTTTAATTTTGTACTCTGATGATGCTTAGGCTTAGCTAATAAAATCTGTTGTCTTATAAAAAGTAATTATTTCATTTTCGTTTTAATATTTGCTAAAAATAAATAAAAATATAGTAAAGTTGGTGTAACACATATATAAGACTTCGTTTTCACGTTAAATAAAGAAGATTTTACGAAAAACGCCAATAAAAGTGAAACCGAAAACTACAGGGTAGGGAAGCCGTGTTCGAAAAGCAATAAATGCATGTAAATCTTCGTTACGTACTAGAATTGAATGATACCATTCTTTTCACAACAAATAATGATACGCCAAGATTAAAAGCAAACCGTAGAATACATGAAGAATGTCATATTGCATTTCACTTTGAATTTATGGGAAATTCAGTCAGCCTTTGCGTTGTGCCTGTTTACTTGCTCGAACATGGGTATCAATAAAATGCAAAGGTACTTGAACAATTTACAAAGATATTTCATTATTCACATGCGAAGTATTCTTCGATGTTCTTCGAATTCCTCGCCACGAATCACAGATCGTTGAATACTTCTAGTTGAGAGTAATTCTGCAGAATAAAGCTACACAATAAATCGAAAATTACGTTTTTCGAAACGTGGTAGCTTTAGTAAATAAAAGTAGAAGTAATTACCGAAATAAGTTAATTAATGGTACCAAAATAAAATAGAGTGGTGGTAGCTAAAGTCGTATGAATTAGTCGTTTTCATGTGATTTCAATTACAATTTGATAAAATCAAAAAACTGGCAGAATTATACGATAATATTATTAGATTTGATTAAATTGAAAATAATATGAAAAGATTGTACACTGAAGTTCTGAAAATTTAATACAAAAACCATAGATAGTTTGTGACAAAATACAAAAAAGTAAAGCTTAAAAAGTCACTGTTTTTTATTTGTATTAATATGAGTTCATTGCATTTTTTGTTTTACTTTATAAATACAGGCTTTTAAAATACATTAATTAATTGGTGGAAAACAATCCCAAAAATTTTATTCATCGAAAGTTATATAACTTTCGATGTGTGTGTATAGACCTATCTCCTTACTTTTAAAACATGTAATTTTACCCTAGAATATGTATAGATTACTTACATTTTGTAAGCCCGCGTCATTTATAAATATTATTTAAATTAATTGGTTTTAGTCGCATACATAATTTAAAACACGTTTGACAGCAGGTACGTCGGATTTATCAAATCACTGATTGAGATTTAATAACAAACAGTATGTTAATATTTTAAATAATGTTAATACCGCACAAGAGTCCCAACAGAGATAGCGAGACTATGGCATCCTCAATTGTGTTATGTCGTTTGGCTGAAAGGAGTGGGGAAAGGACGGAGATGGGAAAAAAAAGTTTTCGTACCTAGCTATTAAGATCTGGTCATCAAAAACGCTTAAAGCCATTAGGAGCATTTTTTGTGCACGCCGGGATTTGAACCCTCGACCTATTAGTAGTCGAGGACTTTAACCGCCCGACCACAGAAGTCGTTGATTATTAATAAAAAGCTGTTTTTGATTGTATGACTTCCAAATAAAAAAAGGTTTTTTTCTGCGTAACAACATTATCTATGGTTTTCACCAAAGTGGTGATGACTTTTTTAAATACGCGTTGGCTAGCTTCATCTTGTATAACCCCGCTCAATTCCTGGCCAGTTTGAATGACAGCAATTCCTGGACTATGCATTGTTCCACCTAACTTATTACCTGTTCTCCCGTTCCCTAGTCCTCTGTTCCTCATGCCGTGGTTTATTATCCCCTGCGTCCATCCACAATGGTCTACAAGAAGCTTACACAGCTGAGCAGGTAAACACGGATAAATAACATCGGCCGCATTAACTGCAGCAGTCGATATGCCTCTCTATTCTCTGTGCAAGATTGCTACTTTTATTATTTGCTCGTTGAGGCTCCTGTAAATGCACTTTGCCTTGCATTGTATTGATGGAACGATCGACAGAAGATGGTCTTGAAAATTTGTGAGCACTACATTACATTGTTTTGCCAAAATGATAGAGACAAGTACCTAAAACCGTGTAGACCATGGGTTCAGAACCTAGGGATAATTACATCTATCCAAGGCAGTGAAGTCAGTTTTCGACTTATTTTTGATGATTTTAAACTGACTCGGCGCACCTGGGCATGGCTAAGACTAAGGCTACGATATTTATACATCCATTAATATCACATATCGACATAATGTTTTTGTTTATTCGTATAGCCACTTTTTCACAGTATTTTTATCAACAAAAATATAACATATAACCTAAAAAACCGTTTAGTTGTGTCAAGTTTAGTGGCATAATAAAAAATGTGGGCGGAGTCCCGCGGTGAACCAGGACTTTAAGATCATCCTTACAAAATATAGAAGCGGTGTATAAAATTTGTGGTCTCTTTCTCTCTAATGGTGAACGACGTAAAAACCCGGAGAAAGTGATTTATCGCAACTTTGTGTAGGTTGGGTAAAAATAATTAGCTCTCCCTCCATATATTGTTACTTTAAGGGTCATTACCCCTGCGGGGGTAAAACAGCTATTCTAGGGGGTAACAATTTTGCTAATCTTTGGTATGTACAATATAGAATTACAGACATATCAATACCATTTTCTACTGATGATGGAATTTTTAAAGACAAAGATGTGTCAGCCAACGTAGAATTTCTCTGACTACACGAGGATAGCACTTTCAAAGTGGAATTTAAAAATTATGACCTCGGTACATTTTGGCGAAAAGTAGGTGCTTAATATTCTAGTATAGCTGACAGAGCTCTAAGAATAAAAATACTTTTTGCTACCACTTATAAGTGAGAGAGTTGATTTCTCAACTTTAGTAACAGTAAAAACAAAGGCCAGAAACCGTATCAATGTGGAACATGACTTGAGGTGCGCGTTAAGTGAAGCTAAACCTAAAATAAAAAAACCTGCCAATGCAAAACAATTCCAACCTTCATATTAACTGTCGTTAATTAATTAAGGTAGTACATTGACATTGTAATTACGTATAATTTTGTGCAATTTTATGATTGATAGAGGCTATTTGTGTGCATGTGTTGTTTTCTTCGTTAACATTTTAAAGGGGGGTCAAGTCAGTTTCCTTGATAGGTCATAGGGGTAAGGAGACAGAAAAGGTTAGGAATTACTGCTTTAGACGAATGTTGTACCCGTTGCATCACATTGAATCGTCGCCGGAAAGACAAAAAGCCTGAAGCGCCATTTTGGGAAGCTTACACCAGAGCACTTCAAAGTTTTTTTTGTTTTTACAATAAAAGTCTTCAGTACTTGATTTTGAAAAAAAAAATTAACTCAGGTAACAGAATGCTCGCATTAAGTTGCCTGAAGCGACAATATTTTTTTTAAATGTCCCCACCTTGTGTCGCTTGAGTCGAGCCTTCTCCCAAATGGTACAATTATTTTAGATGACTGAAGCACCACAAGTCTTCAGAATCAAACGAGAGTCAGATTATTCGATGCAGAAAAAAAGTGATAAGAACACGCAGTTCTTAATTTAACTGATTTTTGAGTTTTTTTTTTAAACATCACAAAAATTAACATTTCAAGGCGGTTTTTAAATAAAGCGAGTAAAGCTGTATTACAAAGTCAAAAATAGAAACAATAAAACAACTCTACGAACAATGAATTAGAATAAATACCTCCGATATACCATATTTTAAATTTGCTCTCACGCCCTAAAAATGAAAAAGTAATGATAAAAAATAAATAAAAATTAAATATAAATAAAAAAAAATATATATGCAGGAATCATCTAACTTTTAAGTTTTATGATATGGTGATTGTGTCCTGCCAGGTAAGTATGTTGGTGTATACGGATGTTTACAAACTAAGAATTAATATTAAGTAGAAATTAAGATTTGTACAGCGCCCTTGAGATGATTTTTCACAAAAACGGCGCTACACAAATTATCCAAATATTATTATTAAATGGACCGGTTAGTGGCTGAGTGGACAAACGCGCCGGATTCCCACCCGGGCGTCGTAAGTTTAATCATCTGCTAGCTTCTATCATTTCACAAGCAACATCTTCCGCTCATTATGATGGCAGGAAGAGTTTTTCAAATGTTTCAAGGTTATTCGTAAGCCGGGAATGTTTGTTTTTCTTTTAAGAAAAAAAAAGAAAAAAAGTTGAGTAAGAATAGAATAAAAAAAACTTAATATTTAAGTATGATCACACAAATAACAGCAATGCTTGTTCTGATGCTTGTTTGAACGAAGCTTCATTTATGCAAAATACTAGTATGTTGACATCGCTTTAGGAGCACTATGTTACGTTGTATTACCAAAGCAATTTGTTGCAAGATGAAAATTGTATTTCAAATGTATTGTTAGTTTTGGCAAAACGGTGGGTGGGAGATGTTTATATTAGAGCAAATCATTAATTCGTGCTATATAATTGTACTGCCGAAGTTTTAAAGGTTCGATATTTAGCCCGAAACTATAATCTAAATAATGTCCAAAACTGCAAAAATGTAGGTACTGCTCGACATGGAAATAAGATAACTTTAATATTTTGGACTGACTTGTTCAAAACATAAATAACACCTGAAAAAGTATTTTTTGTTTGACTAACCTTACCACAGTTTGGTAATGACTTTCAACGCCGAAACAACTGCCACTAAAAAAAAAGAAGTTAAACTAGCAGAACTTGATAATAATAAAATAAATAAAATTATAAAAGATTATTAATTAATTGTTAAATATAAATTAATTAATTATAGAGGAAAGTGGAACATGAGCAGAATACGAGATTCACGAGAAATGATGGCATGATATGTACAAAATATAATAATAAATACGGATAGTATGATGACGAACCCTGGAGTATAACGTGCCCAAAATGTTAACGACGAATATTTAAAAATGTGAATTGTTAACAAGAGTCAGATATATGCTGAAAAAATGGCTCAGAAGTAGAAATAACTTATATTAAGCGCTAATATCAATATCTAGGATCTATTATTGATGTATTGTTGAACTATATTATGCTGCACAGTGCATGGTATGATTTTTTTTTATATTTTTTTATTTGATTTATTTTGTTACATACATTTAAAAATTACAGAAATAATAAAAATAATGTAGACATAACAAAAAAAATCCCACATAGGCAAAAGCCAGTGCGTGGGTATACTAATTCAAATCATAGTTATAGCTCTCTATAGTTACGTTTTACAGTATAAGGTACATTTCAAATTAAGTAAAAAAAAATAAATATATATATATTATTGATGATGTAATAGTAAATCAATTTCTTAAGATATGTATATTTAAAATTAATTAGATGATCTGAATTTCTATTGTATTCAAAATCCTGTTGCCAAACCACTTATGTGTAGTTTTACGGGATGATGATTTATGAAAAACAAAACAATTAAAAAATGAAAATTAAAATGTGACAATGTTTAAAAAAACTTTAGGTAAGGTTTTAGGGTGGGTAACTTTCTCATCTTCGCCGTTTGAATTTTTTGGGGAATTATTCTGTAACTTAAACACACCCATCAGTGGAAATATGTTCAAGATGTGGAGACACTGTCCCTTTGGCTGAGGTTAGGGAGAAGTTTGACAGGAGAGACTGCAGAATTTTTTCAAGAATAGGACTCCCGACGAAGAAAAATGTGCCCAAAGAGTGTTGCATAGCTCCTAAATGTTAACAAGTTGATGTTTTCTGCGTTCGCTTTGTTTCTTTACTTCTTTTACAACAAACACGGGGCAGCTTGCACCCTAAAAAATGCCAACACCAAGGCAGAATGTGTGAAACACCGAATACTTAATTCAAATGGTGGCAAGAGGAATCGGCAGAATTTCATTGTATTTCGTCTGAGAATCCAAAAAGAAAAAATGGCCTTTTGAATTTTGATTCAGGTTAGGGCTTGCACTCCTTCAGTTGGAGTGGAACTAGGTTCTATTAAAAAACTTTATTCTGCTCAAAATTAAATCACAACTAAAAATATTTTTTTTTAAACCGTCATAACAAAAATTATGTTAATCAAACGAGACACTTTTTAAGAGCACTTAAAACTCGTTGAATTGTGGATACAATGGATTGTTTAGGAAGCATTGCTGTTATATGTAATCAATTGTTTTGTTGATAATGGAGATTGATTGCTTTGTTTGTTGAACAGGTATTGTGACTAACGTTATCCATATTTTGAATGGCAATAACACAATAACCGTCTCCAAAATAGTCAATCATGCTAGATAAAATTAAAAAAATAAACTAACACTTCTTAAAAACAATATAAGTTAAGCTATCTCTGCCGCTTTCAAATCGCGTTATATCGCCTTTTTAAACGTGAATAAGAATTGTTTCTTTTAAGGTTTGTTTAATGTATCCGAACTTTGGCGTTTGTTGTCAAAAGGCAATAAAGTTACTTACATATTTCACAATGCGAAACGTTCTTTCTGCGCGGATTCAAATCCACAGAAGCAGAGGAGGAGGCTGTGAACGTGTTAAAACTAAGATTGAATCCCAACTGATCACAGTCAGTGTTATATAATTCGACGCAATTAATCAAAATTAAAGTAGTCGCTAACAAAACTGGATATATCCGCAATGCCACCCAAACTCATTAGCATATAATTGTAATTAAGATCCAATTGTAGCACAATGCGATTGATTGATATACCGCCGGCAACTAAGCCACACGTTTCTTAGAATGTTGAATGTCTCTAGACTTTCACACCAAAATGGCTATCAGCTATCGCCGGCTGCCAATCAACCCGTCTTGCCAAGCCGGAGTATAATGCTTTAAGAGAAAACAACAAAAATGAATTATTATTATCGTTTTATAATACTTAAAAGCAGGGCCGGTCCCGTGCCGGGCAATTGAAGCTGTCCGCTTCAGGCGGCGATTTTCCAAGGCCCTGTTTTTTTTAACAATACATGAATCATATTAATCTGCAAATTCAGCAGAACAAAATACTAACGCTTTGACCATGTCATTTGCTGGATATGTGGGTTTATATTTAAAATTCAAAGGGGAAACCTGCCAAAAACGAGTGGTTAACAGTGATGACATTTTGTATAAAAGTTTTGCTTTTTGTATATAATATAATACTCATGGATTCACGTGGAATACAGCAAAGATACCTTTTATTATTATACAGTTACACAATAAGCTATTTTATTAGAGCTATAAAAAAGTTTTTCGAAAATGTTAGTGTTTAAATTTAGGTTTTGACAAAGAGCGCCCAAAATTAACCTGGGCCAGGCGCCTTTAGATCCGGGCCTGCTTTAAAGGTATGTATGTTGCTTATAAAAGACACGTAGACAAGAACATAGTGGATAAATGGACTGATTTCTATCTTTTAAAGTGAATTTAATACAATCATAAAGAATTTCATATAAAAAATTTTTGATTGCTTTTGCTGGTTCTCTCTTCGCTTTAGATGATGAGATAACTTTTAAAATCAGGACCAACCACAATCTAAATCATTCACACTTCCCTTCGCATCAAGCAGCCCTCTGACATACGGGATGCCCTCTCAGATGCTACCTTCAAGGTAAAATTAATGTAAAACTATCAGTTTAAAGCCTTAAAGAATCGCTTCCACTCCCCTGAACTCCTGTCAATTTTTCAAAATACTTCTTGATTTGAAATTCTCAGTCCCAATGATTTTGGGCAGCTGGGACTTCAACGATGTTCAAGTGGATACCTTACTGGGGTTGTTTTTAAAAGATTTGCTAATTTTAAAGCTTTTAATAATTGCAATCACCAATCAGATACCGAAAAAATCACTAATGACATCGCAAATGTTTATAATCTACGGTTATTCGACGATTTCCGCGGTCGAGCGGTTAAGGTACTCGACTACGAATCCAGAGGTCATGGGTTCGAATCCCAGCGTGCGTTAAAAATATATTAATTTAATTTGGGTTGTTTTACATTTTTATTAATATTTGCGGCACGTTCCAAAAGGGAGTAGATACTCTCGGTATCGCCCTAGTGAAAGACCATCATTCTGAATTGAAACGTTGCTTGAATTTTTTAAAATATTTTTTATGGTATTAATTCCGCACAAGAGTCCTAACAGCTCTCAACCGTCGAGAACCAGGGAGACTCTGGCATCCCTTATCGGGGTATGTTATGAGGTTGAAAGTCGTGGGGAGGGGAAGAAGATGAGGAAAAGAAAGGTTGGGAAGTACCTGGCTATTCAGATCTGGTCATCAAACACGGCCAAGTCATGTCAAGCAACGTTTCAATTCTGAATGGTGGTCTTTCACCAGTGCGATACTTAGAGTATCTACCACTCTGGCTGAAAATGGCTTTAGCCGTGTTTTGTAATCAGATCTGAATAGCCAGGTACTTCCCAACTTTCCTGGCCATCCCACTCTCTTCAGCCTCACAGCATAGTCCCACTGGCTTCAGACAACCGGAAGCACATACAAAATCTATTTACTAACCATTTGAAATGTTTTGTTTAAACTGTATTAAAAAACTAAAGGCAGTGCTTAAATACTGACGGAGAATATAAAATCACTGTTGTATTTCAATAAGTTTATTTATATATTCATTAAAATTTCTAAAAATTATTCCTGATGATATTGGAATACCCTGATTAACAACTCTCGCTCACCCATCGACCGACAGAAGACACTGCATGCCTCCGAGGCTAGGGACACGTCAGATGACGTTTGAAAGCGCCCATCTGTCCCGGTCACCTTTATTCAAATCAATGCAGTCGGTGTGGTACAGTCGACAAATCAGGGATTTTCAAACCCAATTTAAAGAAGATTAAAGTGTGTTTATTTATAAAAAATCTTATCACAGTGAATTTATAATAATATGAATTCGAAAACAATCTTTTAAAGGCTTGGATAAAAGGGGTGTTCTACAGAGGCTTCCGGCATAGACATATCTGATTCTCCGAATGAAATGTTCGCTTTTATGAAAATTGTTAGATGGCGACATTTTGTCACTACCCATATCACACAATTATGATGACCTATTTTCTATTTCGCGACCTTTCTCTTCACCATCTCGTTCCCCTCCCCACTACCTTCACCCTTACAATATACCCTTATTGGTGATGCATATTCTCACTGGCTCTAGACGGTTGGTAGCAGATGGGACTTTTGTGCGGTATTCACTATTAAAAAAACCTGATAACTGTGATAACGACAATCATAAGAAAGATACATTTTAAAAAGTCATTATATACTCGTCTATGCCATTTCGCATCCCGAAAGAGATATTTTTTATACGTACTTCTCAACTGTTAAGTGAAAAAAAATCGAAGTGCGAGCTGGGGCATTATGAAATTTGCACAGATTTATCTTTCTGGAATCCCAAGGCCAAAACAATTATTTTCATCTTTTTTTAATGTTTACGTTAACTTCACACAGGGGAATAGTGGCCTTATGGGCTTTTGTCATATTTGGGGATGCTGGGTAAAGGAAGGAGTGAACTGGGTCTTAAAGAGGCCCATGTTGAAGAAGGGAGGAAACACAGAGGCCGGAAAATCGTTCCACAACCGAGCTGTTGAACATAAAAACGAGTCAACCGCATTGAATGTCAATCCTGTACAAATGTTAGGCGCGCGTTTGGCGAGTTTTCCGACTATGCACTGGTGTCGAGGGGATGAATGACGCATGTTCCTCGACCATCTTTGATCGAAATACCGGTAGAACAAGGACAGCATTCCACCTGACGTCTGTGCTCCAAATATTGCAATCCCTTTGTTAAGATAGGATAATCTATCAAACGGACCGCCCATTTCTGCACACAGTCAAGGGTTTTAATCTGGCAAAAAAATATATCATGAGCTTTGAAATACTAATCAACCGTGCATTTTCTGTCGTTTCTGAATGGAATATAAACAAAGGTTGGGAGTCGCTGTACTCATCGACACCTCCGCTGCAGGGTGTGAACACTGCGCACACCTGTCAGCCCTTCCACCCGTACCTGTCCACAGACGTGTCTACCGTTCTACCCTCAGTCTCCTCCCCACGCCCGCCTGCTGGAAGTCAGCGCTAACTGGTAACAGCCAGCAGCCAACTGGGAACAGCTTTACAGGTGTAAATCCCCGCGGCTTGTTAGCAGGCCAGGTAGCTAGCTGTCCTGAGACGTTGGACAGTGTCCGGGCGGATATCTGGACCAGTGATAGGCCGATACGTCATCTGATTGTTTGATAAAATGGCTGGCGGTGGTGTTAATGCCAAGGGATGCCACCATTTTTTTTTAAAATATCGCAATCTTGCTATAGAGAGCCTACTGTTGATTTTTTTTTAGTTTTTATTTATTAACTTTTTGTTTCTTACATTACCTACCTCACTAGGTCATTAGAACCTGTTCTGAGGTAGGTGACAGTGAGTACAAGTAGAATAATATGAAATATGTTGATATTTGTTGCACAATGCTAGATGATACAACAGACACTGACTTGATACAAAACTCTCTTGATACATTAATTATTCCATATAAGATACATTGACAGTAGGTAAAGTTGCAAGCTTGAAGTAACAATATATGGAGAGAGAGCTAATTATTTTTACCCAACTTATACAAACTTGCAATAAATCACTTTCTCCGGGTTTTTAAGTCGTACACCATGAGAGAAAAATAGACAGCAAATATAATACACCGCTTCTAAGTACTGTAACGATGATCTTGGTCTCCTGGGTCACCGCGGGACTCCGCCCACATTTTTTTATAATGCCACTAAACTTGACACAACTGAACGGTTTTTTAGGTTATATGCTATATTTTTGTTTATAACAATACTGTGAAAAAGTGGTTATACGAATAAACAAAAACATTTTGTCGATATGTGCTATGAATGGATGTATAAATACCCTAGCCTTAGTCTTAGCCACGCCCAGGTCTGAGTCCGGTAAAAATCATCAAAAACTGACTACCTTGCCTTGGATAGGTACCACTCTATGTAGTCTAAGGTTACAAGGCACTAATCCTATAATTAATGACGGTGGATACGATACAAATGTACATACATTTTACATCGTAACAATCCTACAATTATTGATAGTGAATATATTACCTGAAGAAAAAAATAAAAAAAATCGAAATTTTAAAGTAGTATATAATAATAGTGGAGCTTAAAGAATTATTATAGAATTATGATGCAATATTTATATAATATCGAATTATATAAGAGAAATGTACTTTTTTAGGGCCGGGCATTTAAAAAGCTGCTCTTGTTTGTCATGGAATAAGTGAAGAATTTCAAGTGCTATTTTTGGAGGTCTGTAGGAGATTTCTAGAAGTAATTTATATATATATATATATATATATATATATATATATATATATATATATATATATATATATATATATATATATATATATATAAATGGCTTTGCCTATGTGGGATGTTTTTAAACCTACTTAATGTTCATAAAACAAGCTTATTTTTGTAAAATTTTCTTTTTTTCAAATGGTATGTAACAAAAAATTAAATTAATATATTTATATATGTACGAGATGATGATAATCTGAACGTTAATAGTATACAGTAAAAAGTCTGTCGTACACACTCACTATAGAAACATGCACGTGCTAGTTACAAACGAAAGTGCTGCCATCTTTAATTTTCAAGGGGAAATATTCATTTAGAAGATAAAATATAAAATTTAATAAATTACCACCAATAATTTTATGGCACAGTTTTCGTGAAAGAAAATCATCTCAAGGGCGCTACTAATCACTAAGTTTTTTACGTAACAAACTGGTGTTATCCTACAAATCGTGATAATAATAATAAGCTGATTTATATAGCGCCGTGATTTCGTGAAAGAAATATGACCTTTAGGGCATTTTACAACATAATTAACCTAACCTAACCTAACAAACTGGTGATATCCTTCATATTGTGATAATAATAATTGCTTGATTTCTATAGCGCCGTTGTCGTAAAAAAATAAAACCTGTATGGCGCTTTAAAACATAATTGAACATAACCTACAACTTAATCACTAAGACTAATAACAAGTGGCTTATAAATTATTACTTACAACTATGTACATACAGCTAAAACTTATGATTAGTGACTTAAATTTTAAACTTTTAGTAAAACTTATGACTAGTTGACTAGTGACTTAGAATTCAAACTAAAAACCAAGAATTATTAATGTTTATTTATGCCTAATACTTATAACTAGTGAGATACAACTAATAAAATAATATTTACTCATCTCTGATTAATATCTCTTTCTTTAACTGTCAGCTGTTTAAATTTAAAACCTAGTAAGGGACAAAAAAAAACTGTTCAGGAAATACAAAATAACCCTTTTTCTTAGCCTCAAGTCTTTTTAGCAAAATATCTGTTGGACGTACTTGTATTTTATATTATAGAATTTTGGCAAGAGAGTTGGACCTTAAATAAATTGGAATTACTTTCTAAACATCAATTCAAAACACGAAAAAATAAATTGACAGAAATTAACATGTGTAAACTCTAAAACCAAAATACAATTCACCCAAATTGATGGAATAAAATTGTCTGGTTCTTAGTATTCGAAATTTTGTGAGGTAGCAAAATTTTAAAGAGGAGATGAAATAAAAAGAAGAAAACTTCGAATTGGGATAACCTGGCTTTTCAGATCTGACTAATAAACTCTTCGGTGTTAATTAAAAATATTTTCTCACACTGCACAATTTTGTTGGAAAAGAATGTTCAGTCGGTACACTCGATGCACAAAGGCACCACAAACAACTTAAATCGTAAGTCTTCATGGTCTTTTACCTGTAATATATAAATAATATTTTAAGGCAGATTTTGTGCAATACTGCCACTAACAACCCTAAACATACTTGTGAGATATTTCCAGCAGAACTGCGTGCGTGAGAGCTTTGTGCACTCACGACTCAAAGACCCCGATGCCCGGTGCGCTTGTTACATTATATTGTCTTACAATGGGGTAGCATTAAAACACGAATATAACGTATTTAAAGCACAAAAGCAAAGCAAATTTTTCTGCATTCTGTCAGTAGAGGGAAACGTAACGAGCACTCGCTTGTAACTTGTAAGACTGGAAGCTTCGAGCCCTTCTTACATGTGCTAGTGAACTGCCTAGCAACATGTTATGAAATGGTATTATACATAATATATAGGCATAATTTTTTTATTATTAAATTTTATTAAATTACTAAAACAATTAATGGAATTTTGCAAAATAAACCCAAAAAGTATTTGAAATCTTTTATCATATAATTTTAAACTTAAACACCTCTTGGGCAACGCGACGTAGGTACTAATCATCAAAATCACGAAACATAAAAATAACTGAGAGGTTAATTAATTTTATGAAAACACATTTTTTTTACTCGCGGAAAAAGTTGCTTTAATCCACCCATTTCAAATTTAGAAAAATGTCTGAAAAAAAAAAACATTATGGGTAGGTACTTTATTAAGTGGTAGAAATTTGAAAAGATTCGCTTTAAAATTTGATAATTTCAATTAACACTAGTTCCAAATTTGAAAAGTTCACGCACGGTCGTACGTACTCATAGATGAAATTATTTATAGTTCTTAAAAGATAATTTTCTACACAAAATTCAATGCAGTATAATAAAATATTTTAAGCTTTATGTAACAGGGGTACAGGTAACATTCTCTTATAAGTTCCCTGTAAGAGAAAAAGCATTATCCGCAAGTCCCTATAAATCCGCCCAAGAATAAAGGGCGCCGAGGAGCAACCGAATAGTGTAGCCATTGAAAAGATAGCATCCATACTGTTGGACATGCGAATAACATGACGTAAAATTAACCAAACGATTCTCCCTCATGCACAGGGTTGCCAGTTCCCATACTCATTTTCACAGGTGTTCGGACGAATTCAAAAATTGGTAGAAAATTCCAGTTTAGTTATAGTGAGTCTTTCCATGCATGCGCAGGACATATTCAATTTTTTGGGACATATAGTCGAAGGTCATAATCAGTATATCACTCTGTGAAAGGTATTGGCTATGAAAAATTTATAAAATAAAATTACTCTTAAAAAAGAATAAACGTATTAACCACGAAATTAACTAAAGTATGTCAAAATAATAATCATTTAAATAGATAATTAATCATTTTTTATTCTGTAAAAATACAAAATCAAGTTGACCAAATTTTCGACCAGTCAAAAGACAAGCCTATCAAATCAATCAAAATATTTTTTTATAGATATGTATGTGCCTTAATGAAAAATGAGGCGCTTTGTATAATAATTTATTTTTTTACATGAAAAAAAAAATACGATAATTTTGTTTTGTAAAAACAAAACAAAGAATTTTTTGTTGTCATACAACCTGCTGAGATTAAAATATTGTACGAAATATTTATGTTAGTTTGTAACTTTTTTATTGTTTCAAGTGCCCTGAAGATATAACAGTGATGAAACTAGTAGGCAATTTCAGCATATTTTAATAAATTAAAAAACCAATACAAATTAAAATATTTATCATTGATATGATTTTTTGCAAAGAATATTTATTAAGAAATTTCATTTGTATCTTAATGGTGGAATTCCATAGTATGTCACGTCTTTATTTAAAAGCGTTTTTATGTTATCGTTAGTTCGAAAATGTGCCTAAACAAATAGGCTGGCAAAGTTTTGATTAAATAA
This sequence comes from Drusus annulatus, assembly GCA_022651775.1. Lineage (NCBI taxonomy): Eukaryota > Metazoa > Arthropoda > Insecta > Trichoptera > Limnephilidae > Drusus > Drusus annulatus. The sequence goes on along the minus strand of JAGWCC010000061.1, from coordinate 1,028,264 downwards.
TAATGTTTAAATTGCATTGCATATTGGGTCCTTTACGAGTTGTGTTTTTAGGTCATCATCGAGACAATCCTACAAATACGTGAATTTCATGCTAGCTTTTAACAATCTTGAAAATTGAGTATTTATAAAATTATTGGTGTTTGAATTATTCTACTTCTCACCAAAAGCTATAAAAAAAGAATAGAAATGACAAGTGGTAAGAAGTAATGGGAAGTATCCAACTCATCATATGTGGTTACTTCTCTACATTTAAAAGCATTTTAAAATATCTCGTGATTATTTCTAATTTTTAAACTGTTAATTCGTGGTGGAATTCCATTTTAATGATTTAATAATTCAAAATATTCAACTTTTTTCCACGGTTTTTTTTTTTAACCGGACCGGTCTCACCTTTTAACGGGCATCTTCAGACTGGTACAATTTAAAGTGAATGTATAGTATACATACTATTTATTTCTGGAATGAATGCTACTATGTTTTATTACTGACAGGAGCGGCCCTACAATTACATTTGAATATTCAATTCTGTTTGATGTTAGAAAAGTAGGTAAATAAGTATTTTTATTATGCTACTTCTTTCATTTCTTTGAAAGAATACTTAAAAACCAACAAATCATGGAAAGTGGTAAAAGAGTTTTTTTTTAAATGTAACATCTTCAAAGGCACAAAGACTTGCGTGTGCATTCAGACTCCAGTATGAACGTAAGTAGGTACTCGAACAATTGAAATGAAAATAACAAAACTAGTCGGAATAACTTCTCTTGCGTTCGTTTTCTCGGGTTTTTTGTGACGCAGATTGAAGATATTAAGGTTGCGCCGCCAGTTTGTCGCTAGCGCATTTGATTTGTGCATCGCGGATGTGGCGGCCGATATGGCAGCGGTGGAAAACTGTTTCAAATCAATATCCACTGTCGATGATGATGGCCTAGAAGCAGCTCCTGTCAATACTATTTCTAATCAATTTTCCTAGTGAGGCCGGAGACCTATTGATTTGACAAGGTGCTTCACGCCTTCAAATGTGATAGGTACTATTTTAGTAGCCTCAGAACCTTTAGAACCTCAGTTCCTGTAGGTTCAGCTTTACCGCGGCCATGCACTGCAAATGCTTTTCTATTACTTTGTTTTTCGCCTCTTTTCGTCTCTTTTATAGAAATGTCTACGTTATTTTGGTTTCTTTGCACCAATTTATTTTATTTATACTAACGAACCATTGTTCAATTACAAAAAATACACAACACGAAATGAGAAAAAAAGAGCAACAGAGAAAGAGCAGCACATACCTAACATTTTAATGAAACAATGACAAAAATATACATTTGATAGAACGTTCATGTCCAAGCCTGAACAAGGTTTGGATATAGTCGATGATGTTAGTCATAAAAAATTGTATTATTCGAAGATTATAATCGGGAAGAATGACACAAATCATTTAGACCGGTACCCAAAAATTTCGTGATGTCAATTTAATTTATATTAAATAATTTTTCCCTTTTTGCACCGTACGTTCTACAATCCCTCGGCTGACCCGCGTAGCGGTGGTGGACCTAAGCCCTACATAAAGATCACTTGCGGGAAGACTATTTTTCAGGTTATACGGTCTACTTTAACGTTTTTTTCTTTATGTTGAAAGCCCGGGTCATGTTTATGTTAGGTTAGAGGTACTATCGGATATCGACATATTCTCGGTCAGTGAGACTGCCCTTAAACAGCAAACCTTGTTGCTGCTTGCTTAACTACTTTATCCATGTCCATCTTTTTTATCACTTATTTTTCTCTCTCTTGCTTTGTACTCTTTTTACGTTGTCACCCCATATACATTTTTGATATGTCTTTGCAAACGATTTAAATTATGGCTTTACATATACTTTTATATGTTTTTAAAGGGAAAAATAATTTAAATATTTGAATATTTAAATAATATTGATAATCTTAAACACAAATACGAAACAGAAAAAAGGCAGAAACTATAAAGAACAATGGTCGTAACCGAGACTGGAACTCAGAACCTCTACTCTATCCGGAATTAAAACTCTGCCAAATAAGCCACCAAGACCTCATAAGAAAGCGGCATTATTAAACAATCTCACACTTTTAATAGAAATAATTAATATTTTAATTTTCTTCCGATTTTAGGTTGCCATCTTTTGGTGATAATGTTTTTATATTTGTGTTTTAAATTATTAATATTTTTTAATATTCAATAATAAATAAGCGTTTATGCTTTAAAGTTTATTCCAATTTAAATAATAAATTTTTAAAAAATAATTTAATTGAATACAGCGTTCCCAAGAAACGTTCACAAAAATCTCTCTAAACGATTTTTAATAAATATTATCCACTTTCGTTAGTATCTCCAAACACATAATTATATTTCATCAGTGTGTATAGCAACTAATTTTAAAAATTCAACAAGAAGTTTCAGGACGATGAAACCATTTTAAGATCCTCAAAAGGCGCTTACAACTTGAGATTATTCGATACCTAATCCAACAGTAAACCCACAGTTGTTTCCTCCTGGCGAGGAATATTTCACCGTCAATACGTAGGACAGCCGACAGCTCCAGTATTCGTCGTGGGTTTGTCATTGTTTTCGCAATCATCGTTTTTTTATCGGCTAATATTTTCGTGTTGTCATTTGTAAGGCTTAAGTCCTCCGCAGCTACGCGGGTCAGCCGAGGGACCCATAAATACAGATATTTGATTTTCCTCTTTTATTCACCGACTTGTCAACGCATTTTAAAAAATATAATTGCTACGTTTTTAAATATATAAAGATTCGACTGGATCATTCGTACGGTGCTAATAAGAAAATAATTAAAATTGACATCTTGAAATTTTTGGTACCGGTCTAAATGATTTTTGTCATTCTTCCCGATTATAATCTTCAAAGAATACAAATTTTTATTTCTAACATGATTGTCTCTACCAAAACCTTAGTCGGGCTTTGACTTGAATGTTTTAATATATATTTCTGTCATTGCTTCATTCAAATATTAGGTATGTGCTGTTCTTTCACTGTTGCTCTTTTTTTTCATTTCGTGTTGCGTATTTTTTTTGTAATTGGACAATGGTCCGTTAATAGGTATAACATAAAAATAAAAAAGTATTATTTCTAGTTCTATGTCATTTTTTGCCAATTATAACGAACTTTCAGTGAACCCTTTAAAATAGTTTGTTTAATTCAAAAAATAAAACTTCTATTTCCGGAGTAGAAAAGTAGCTTTTCGGGAGTAAAAAAAAACTTCTTTTTATACTTCTGAACTGAACAACTGAATATTTATTATATTTGTATAAAATACCCACTTTTTGATTTGAAATTACGAAGAAAAAAACATCACTTAGTGCAAACTACTTATTTATTGATGAGTTTGGTTTCCTACATTTCATAAAGGTTAAATATATATACTCGTAATTGGGTGATAACATAATGTACGGCCCTGAAAGATCTTCTAGTTACGTATTAATAAGCGATACTAGTTAGCGAAAAATATATCAATTAATCAGTATTTCAATCAAAGTTACCGAATCATCATTACATGTCAATTTATTCAATTTCTAGTTGCTATCCGCGAAAAAACTTTCCAAAAAAAATATAAAAAATTTTAATGCTTTAATTCACCCATTTCAAATATAGAATAATGTCTGCTAAAATAAATTAAAGGTAGGTAATTTCTTAAGTAGGTGGGGATTTGAAAAGATTATTTTCTAAATGTGAAAATTTTAATTAACACCAGTTCCAAATTTGAAAAGTTCGCAGTCGTACAAACGTACGCACTAATAAAAAGAAAATGATTTAAAAGTAATAAATCAAAGTAACAGTATCATTACATGTGAATTTATTTAACTATACATATTCAAACACATTTTTTACAGTAATTTGAAAACCAATCGCTCTCCGCATGGGCCATTCAAAATTCAAATTTGTACCTTTTACTTGATAGTAAAAAAGGCTGCGTCGATACCCACGGGCGAGAGAAATATCAACAATGTGGTTATTTTGAATTGTAACGAGGCATATCAAAGGCTTTGTAGATTTAATTAACATTGAATTAATGTCACATTATCAAAAGGAAAATAATTATTGACGAGATCAAGACAGTGAGTAATGACCCACCGGGCGGCACCTTGCGAAAATGACACGATAATCGGCTTATCATTAGTTGGAAGTTGTCAACTTAAACAGGGGTAAGTGATTTTCCTTTCAGACTGATTACATCTGATTGCAAGAAAGTATTTGTGTTTATAAATGCTTGTGAATAGTAATTGGAAAAGGTTTGATCTCTTTCCGACTGTTTTTTTTTTCTTTAGTCGTTGCTTTTTTCGCTTACGATCGTGACCCCAACTCCAACAGCTCTGGTGACCAGTGGCGTACACAGAGTTTTCGATCAAAGTAGGCAGTAGTAAAAACAGTAAATTAATTGATAATTGAGATAGATACTAAAAAACATTTATTGCTATTGGATTCATTTTATGAAAGCATTGCCTTAGATACTTACAAAGATACTAACACAAACGAGCCACTCAAACGCGCAAGAGTTTACAGCATACACACTTTGTGTAGTCTAGTGAATATAGAATAATCTACTCGGACGACTCTACTGACGTTGGCGGTGTTTGAGCATATGTAGTTACTGCTTTTGACACGTTATAATAGGAAGGTCGGTGGGGCGCTTGCGGCGGTGCGATAAGATCAATTTCGGGTGTATTTTTGCACTAATTTCATATTATTTAATCCAATATTATAGTATATTTTATGCCAATGCAGCAGGAAAGGCAGTGCTTTTGTGCATTTATGGAGTGCACTCCTCTGCTGGTGATCAAGACTTCTCCACTTCTCGCAGTCCTGCGCTCTACTAAAACTTCAAAATCGATATTCAGCAATACCATAGGCGGGACTGCTTCTCAGAACTGGAGTTGGGTTTCATCAAATGAATAAGAATATTCAGAGCCAAAGTTATCTGAAACAGCCATATCGAAATATCGGTAAGGACCAGAATTTATTTTTACCAACCCCGATATATGGCAGTGAGGCATAGAACTGGCAGAGGAATGACGAAAGTAGACTGAATGCTGCAGAAATGAGATCCCTGAAGCGTATGTGCGGTAAAACCACGTATGACCGTGTTAAAAATGTGGATATCCGGAAAGAATGCAAGGCTGGTGTAAGCATAATTAATAAGGTTTAGAAAGGGTTGCTTATATGATTTGGACACTTAAAGGGGATGAACGAAGAAAGGAGAGTAAGAATAGAATACGACGCAAAAGCGAATGGTAGATGAAGTTGGGGAAACCCGAGGAAGATATGGCACGATCAAGTGAATCAAAAACAGGGTTATGCGGCGGTACATCCTCTCTGCCTACCCTTTAGTTAGTTAGTTGTGAATCGTTTACCCCCTGAGATATTTCGTTGTATACATTTGAAATTATAGTAATACGCATATTATAATTAATTAAAATTCCAACCACAAGTAGTTTTCTTTTCTAATTCTGCTACAGCAAACTCAACCCTTTACCCCTTATTCCGTGTGCCGAACATTCGTTGTACCATCTCGCGTTTCTGCTCTTCTTGCATCTGTACGGACGTGTATGCTGTGCCTAACGTTACGATGAATTTTGATTTAATTTTCAATGCAGTAGAAACTCAAGACAAATAAACTCTGCGAATTTCATGGCACTAGAGCACACTAGTATAAAGTGCTTAATATGTTACTAATATCATACTTAACATCCTTCGAATCTAATGAAAAGGCATCGTTAATACAGCATATCTACGCCGAAAATCAACGTATAGCACAAAACAACCGAAAATATTTAGAACCCGGTAAGCGTCCGTTCACACCGGCCTCTGCGTCCGTCGCCTACCGGGCCGCGGCGGCCGATACGCTGTGCGTCCGACAGACGGCGGCAGTGTCTGCGGAGGGATCACCCGCGGAATGCGGTCCGCATTAGCATACAATGGCCGCGGCAGCCGCGCCGCGCCGTCGCGCCACAAGCCGCACGGAGCCGCATCGCTCCGTGAAGATGAAGTAACTATGGTGAATAAAGTATAGATGGTCGATATTATAATTGGGTGTACCTGCGGTTTCAGTCACCGGTGACCGGCGAGGAACCGGTTAATTATCCAGTCCTTTTTGGAACCGGTTCCTCCAAGAATATTGATTTATTATATGGGAAAAATAAACTTTCATGGGGGGGAGGAGTTTCTATAGAAATTCTGAAAACGAAAAGAACTGGAACTAATTCCTCGCCAAAAAAATATTTCATTAGGAGGGGGGGTTGCCAGCAATTTCCTAACGAAAAGAACTGGAACCGGTTCCTCACTAAAAACATATATATAGAGAAAAAACATCGACGTTTTCAGTGACCAGCTGCTTGGAACCGGTTCCTTTTAACAGGGACAAGAATATCGACCATCTCTAGAATAAAGATATTTTGTGTGTTTTATTTTTATTTTATGTAACTACTCACAAAAACCTCCCCCGTTGGTGCAGTGCACAACCAGGGGAGTAATTTCGCTAAGATAAGTATTTGGGCGACGTTGTGAAGCGGATCGTGTCGAAGGAACGACCCGATCATATGAAATCGACTAACGTTTCGTTCTTTTCCATCGAGTGAACTATCGAGGTCTGAAGTCATACAAACAAATTTAACGGATTTTGTGGTCGAGTGGTTAAGATCCTTGACCACGAATCCACGATCGCGTGTTCAAATCCAGGCGTGCACAAAAAAAAATCATTGATTTCTGTTATTTAACAATTAAATCATTTGAAATAATACAAAGTATACTTGTGGCACGTTCCAGAGTGGTAGATAGTATCGTTCTGGCGAAAGACCACCATTTAGTGAAAAATTACTTGTAATGGTTTTTTCTCAGTTTAGTGATCAGATCTGAATATCAAAGTAGTTCCCCACCTTCCTCTTACTCATCTCGTTATCCGTCACTTTCAGCCTTACAATATATTCGAATCGGGAACGCCATAGGCCCAGACTCCAGACGGTTGGGAGCAGTTGGGACTCTTGTGAAGAGAAAGTTTAGGAAGTACCTGGCTATTTAGATCTGGTTACTGAACACAGCTTAATACTTTGAGAAACAATGTATGGAGAGAGAGCTTATTACTTTTACCCAACCGATACAAACTTGCGATAAATCATTTTCTCCGGGTTTTTAGGTCGTACACCATGAGAGAGAAAGAGACAACAAATATAATACTACGCTTCTATATACTTTCACAATGATCTTGGGCTCCTGGGTCACCGCGGGACTCCGCTCACATTTTTTATTGTGCCACTGAACTTGACACAACTAAACGGTTTTTTTAGGTTAGATGCTATATTTTTGTTGATTTCAATACTGTGAAAAAGTGGTTGTACGAATAAACAAAAACATTATGTCGATATGTGATATGAATGGATGTATAAATACCCTAGCCTTAGTCTTAGCCACGCCCAGGTCCGCTGAGTCAGGTAAAAATCATCAAAAACTGCCTACACTGCCTTGGATAGATACCATTCTATATACTCTAAGACTTAAGCTATTTCAAGCAACGGTTTCGATTCTGAATGATGGTTTTTCACCAGGGCGATACTGAGACTATCTTCAACTCCGAACGTACCGCAAATATATATTGTATTATTATAAATGAATTAATTTTGAAATAGCACAAATTCATCACAAAAATTAATTTGCGCACCCAGGGATGAGAATACGTGACCTCTGAATTCCGAAGATTTTGACTAATCACGCCACATTATTTTTATCATCAGCTTAAATACTGTGAACTCGTATTTGCCGACATAACATTGATGTGTTGAATAATAAAATTTAAAAAACATTTACAAAACTCGCCAAACGCGCGCCCAACATTTGTACACGGTTGACATTCAATACATGAGAACGGGTCGCTTTTACGACTCGTTCTTATTTTCAACAGCTCGGCTATGGAACGATTTGCCGGCCTCTGTGTTTCCTCCCTCCTTCAACATGGGCCTCTTCAAGACCCAAGTTCACTCCTTCCTTTCCTCAAAAAAACCCTTCACACAACATCCCCAAAGATGACATAGGCCCTGAGGGAAATTGTTTTCCTCAAGGCCTCCTGTGTGGAGTTATTGTAAAAAAAAAAAAAATTTGTTCATATACGTCCCGCATCCTCTCCATCTGTATAATCTGCAATGAAAACGGTGCCGATTGATTTGATGATTTTGTAAATTTGATGACGATTGTCGCGCGGCGCACGCGTCTGTGTTTGACGCACCGGCGCGTGTGAACGCTCCTTACTTAGCCGAGATTCGGCCACCGCCACCAGTGTGCCGGCTACGTGGCTCCTAATAAGGTAGGCTGGGCTGCTGTACGGGTAGGCATGTCGATTTGCATGATTAGAAGATTTTTTTATACGACACTTGAGTTTCAGCGCTTGGAACCGGTGGTATTGTGGCACCCCCTTGGTCGAGTAGTTTTTTGCGGAACGGAAGAAAAAATAACGCTGGAAAGATTTCGACTTGTAAAGACATTCAATTTTCGTATGTATCGTGAAATCAACCAACATTCCAGCTGATTGGAGCCAGTGAGATAGCGGCAGCTTCAATCATATTGCGAGATTAAAGGAACTAAAAGATAAAGGCAATGACGTTATAAACTTATAGACACGTTATAGAGCTCTCAAAGTTGCAAGCAAATATTAATTAAATTTTAAATAAAAGTAACTTAGTTTTAACACCACTTTATTGGATACATATATACATAAACCAACCGGTTTCGGCTCTACCTGAACCTTCTTCAGGGCTGAACAAATATGTATTGTTATATGTATTATATGTATTAATACATATTTGTTCAACCCTGAAGAAGGTTCAGGTAGATCCGAAACCGGTTGGTTTATGTATATATGTATCCAATAAAGTAGTGTTAAAACTAAGTTACTTTTATTTAAAATTTAATTATGTCTTTCCACAAAGTGAGTGCTTTATGTCAAAGTTTTTTTCAAATATTAATTGTTTTATTCCAGAAAGTATGCAGGATTAGTGCAATGCAATACATTCCATAATTGATAATAATTCATAAAATAAAAGTTGTAATACATATTTAAACAATAATAAAGAAAAAACATAAATTCATAAAAAAATAAAATTAAAATTAATTCATGGAGGATATAAGGTCTCATGTCTACAGAAGGCCATCAAGAGGGAGTCCATCCTGGCAGTGTTAAGATTGATGGGGACAATATCTTACTCCAATGAGCTTCTATGCTAGAATTCAAGATCTGACAGGATTCAACGATGAAGTCATTTCCAGAGTTGTTGATCCTTTCCATCATTCCTGCCGCCCTGGTTCTCACAAGGGCTGCAAATTCGGGAACTCACCCTTCGGTGAACATACTGGAAGCCCTGCAGTGCCTGCGAATACTAAACATCATGCAATAGGCGTTGTTGTACTGAACCCGAAGCCTTTCCATGCTTCTCTTTTTGAAACTGGTCCAGAGCTCGCACGTGTGTAGGGTAGTACAGAACGTCAGGAAAAGTGTCCTTTTCACTGGTGGACTACAGAGCCGACATCTTCTACTGAACATGTTTGATTTCACACTGAGTGTTCGCCTTTGCTTGTCGGTGTCGTTGACATCTATTAACTTGCTGGTGATGATGTCAAAGATACAGTAATTGCCGTACTTTCGATTTAGCGGATTTAGAATTAAACTGCCACGTGTTGCTTGAGGTTATACACAATATTAACATTTTCCGCTTATTATGATAGCAGTAGGAGTATTTATAAATTGTCAGGTTGTTTGTTACCCGGGATGTTTGTTTTTCTTTAAATATATTTAAATATTTATATGTTAACAAATTGCATACATAAGTGCCAAAATGCCCTCGTGTGTGATGAGAAAGTGTTACCATTACATTGCAAATACTAGGAAAAGCCAAGAAATAATATTTCATTCGTAAGTACACGCAAATTACTTATTATTTTTAATTAAACGATTATTTCCACTGTTTCCCGAAGATTTAAGCGCCATTAGAGAGAGCGAGATGGTGAACGTAGCAACACATATGTATAAGAAAGACAACCTACTTGCAGTAGGTCGGTTTATAGGGAGTTCCCGGTTCAGGTCCTATATATATATATATATTGTCCATACACACATATTCTTTGAATGTCTACTTTGTCATACATGACCAATGATTGAAATTTTGGGGAACGTACATGTGTTTGTTATTCGCCACATTTTGTGTAAATATTCTAGGAACAAGGAGAGTAAAACAACGTGCGTAAGTAAACTTTATTCAATTTATAATGTGTTATTTCACATTTAATTAATATAAAATAATATATTTGCGGCACGTTCCATTACTTCTTACATTCCTTTCTCATTGCGATAAGATTACTGTAACTAGAGGCGAGACATTTTTTCACATTAAAACAACTTCAACGAGTCTCGGAAAAAACTAATTCTCACTAAGAGCCTGTAATCTTTATAGTAAAAAATATGTTAATGCGATAGCTTGTTGTGCACCTTGGGGTGTTTTAAATACGTTATTAATGAAGCTTTATAATTTTATTCGTATATACATGACTTGATGACGGTCTCGGTGGTCGAGTGGTTAGGACGCTCTTCAACAATTCCAGAGGTCACGGGTTCAAATCTCGACGTGTGCAAGTATTTTGTAAAATTATTAATGTGTGTTTTCACATTAAATTAATATTCGATTATATAAGGTATATTTACGGCATGTTCCAGAGTGGTAGATACTTTAAGTATCGCCCTGGTGAGAGACCATTATTCAGAATCGAAGCGTCCCTTGAAATAAGTCGTGTTTGGTGACCAGATCTGAATAGCCAGGTGCTTTTCAATCTTCTTCTTCCCCATCTCCTTTCCCTCCCTACTACCTTCAGCATAACAAAATACCCCTATCAAGAATGCCATAGTCCACTGGCTCCAGACGGTTGGGAGCAGTTAGGACTCTTGGAAAGTCTTTAAAAAAAAAAGATGTTGGGAGGAAGATGACTAGTGTAAATTTTTGGATCTCGTTATAAAACATTTACAAATTCATTAGAAGCTATATTTTACTTACGACCGGTTATTTTTGAAAAAATGAAAAGTTAAGGAAGAATAAATGTATTTTAAAATATATTGTGTAAAATTTAAAAAAAATACACAAGAAAAATATTGAAAAAATCTACTATCTTCCACTTTGAATAAAGAATTTAAATATTCGTTGTATATAAATGTGTAAACCTCCAAATCACACAAGCAAATGTTAATTTACTCAAAATAACGGCGCTATAGAAATAATCCGATTTTTTTCATTCAAAATAATCCGAAGGATGTCAAAACCCTGTGTTTTTTTGCTCTCAACGTGTTTCGAAACCGCTACCCTCGAGACTAGAGTTATTGGACTTACGGATAAGCGATTGAGGAGTTCAAGTGTGATTTAAAACAAAATAAGGTATTTCAACGAATCGTCTCAAATGATTAGAATAATTTGGTAAATTTTTCATCTGACGTCTAATTGACAAATTAAAAATATATATTTTGTAAGCAGATCTAAATATTTATGTACTTTCCAATCGTCCATTCAACAGTCAAGAGTCGACCAAAACAACACAAACTTACACTTGAGACAGTGATGTTCTTACCAAACGTCACTGAGAAACAGTATTTTGTTTTTAGAGAATAATGAGAGAAAGGTACAAAAAGTGTTCAAGATCATCGAATTTAAATAATCGAAAAATGTTTATACAGTTACCTAATCGAAAATTTTTAGTGTGTTAAACTAACCATCACGCTGTTTCTCCGCATGGGTAGGCAGAGAAGACGGACCGCCATATGACTCTGTCTTGGCACACACTCCTTACTTCATTCACATTCATATATGGTCTCATACATACTCTTCTGTTATTCTGACTCTTCACATAATCCGATTCAAGTATTTGATTTACTTGATCGTGCCATGTCTTTCTCGGGCGTCTCTTTCTTGATCCTATTCATTACGCTCACATCAGCCTTGCATTATTTTCAAATATCCGCATTTTTAATACGGTCATACATGGTTTAGTGTGTTTTTTTATTAAATTAAAATTTTACTTTTTATCATTTTCACTGGATCATAATGTGAGGGGCTTAGAAGCAAAGGCAGCAATTTCCAAATACGGTTCTGTAGCACTGTCAACTTTTGAATGATTATTATAAAGAAATGGAGAATGAAGTGTACAAAAATGTTAGTGCACATTAAACTAGGAACAATTTGAAACAATTATCTCTAAATTTATCAACATATTCACAAAACAAAAGTGCATTAAACGTTAAATCAACTTTCTAAAAAACTATTTAAAATGAAGAAGATTTCTTCCTTTGCCCCCTCATGTATACTTTATATCTCTGGCAGCTCAGATATCTATAAACACAACTGATTTTCAAAATGTTTCGATCGAGTCGATAAAATAAACAGTTGCCGCGAACCTTTCATTCCTTATTTTAATGAGATTAAATTTCCCTTGACAAAACGAGGTTACGCAGATATCGAAAGCTATTTGCATTTCTTTTAAATGTCATCAGGGGATCGACAGCCCGAGTAGCGTGATTGGTGGGGCATCCGTTTCACGAGTACACTGGAACAATGGAAGTGTTGTGATTTTAGGTTACTCTTTACTCCACATTGTTCCCTGAGAAATCTTTTGGTAATTAGTAGAACAAAATTATCCCGATGTTGGTAAATGCAAACGAAGAGAACTGTTAGAGAACCAGCGTATCCTTTATTCGTGTCAAGGATAATGTGAGGACGTTTTTCTATTACATTATTATTTATTGAGTTTATATGGGTCTTATTAATCTAGGGGTTGTGATGTTCATTGCTAATACGAGTCTTGGGCGCATATACAAAATATAAATATTCAACCGCTTGAAGAAATGCTTTAAGCGCGTGTGCATCTGTTTGAAAAAGATTTTTTTAATTTTGTTAAAAGTTACATTCGAGGCCTGTTCAAAAGAAAAGGTGAATTTTGAATTATCGCGGGCTGTGTACATTCGATTATCGATTTTTTTTTGTTATGTTGGTACACATATGTTTGTCAAATGTGAGCATTATCAGCCATTTTGGATTAGTGGTTTATTTTTGACAACTGGAAAGGTTAGTCACGTTTTTGTGTGTTCTTCGATTTTTTACTTTTGAAAAAAATGGATCAAAGGATATGTATTAAAATTTGCGTTAAATATGGAATAAAGGGCTCCAACGCACTTAAAATGTTGACTGTGGCATTCGGCGAGTCTACTTTGTCTCAAAAAAGTGTTTATAAGGGGTGCAAGCGCTTTACAGAAGGCCGAGAAGATGTTAATGACGATGAGCGTCCTGGAGTTGTGGAAAAAGAAATCATGTATTTTATTCTTTGATCCATTTTTTCAAAAGTAAAAAATCGAAGAACACACAAAAACGTGACTAACCTTTCCAGTTGTCAAAAACAAACCACTAATCCAACATGGCTGATAATTCTAACATATGATAAACATATGTGTACCAACATAACAACAACAAAAAATCGATAATCGAATGTACACAGCCCGCGAAAATTCAAAGTTCACCTTTTCTTTTGAACAAGCCATGTATATACTACAATAAAGTTCCAACTGCTACAATAGCAGTTTGTCAACAAGTTCTATAATTGGACGTAGTTATGCAGAAAGCATCCAACCCCAAAAAGATGAAACCGAGAAAAGGGGGTTTTAAAATATGACAATAAAAGAGCATTAATATGCGTAATCGGCATTTACAAAGAGAATATCAGTGCTTTTTTTCTTATTAAAAATTTTAGTTATTCTAAATTTTAGGTTATTATGATATGGTGATTGTGTCCTGCCAGAAGTGACCTGCCAGGTAAGTATGTTGCTGTATATTTATATGAACTAAGAATTAATATTAAGTAGAAATTAAGATTTGTACAGCGCCCTTGAGGTGATTTTTCACAAAAACGGCGCCATCCAAATTATCCAAATATTATTATTATTATTAATAAAATAGGTAATTTATAATCTATCAACGTCTTTATTGATAAAATGTGTTCCTTATGTTATCCTACATTTTATAATGTTTTTAAACTTCAATTTAAGTAAAATATCTGCAATCTGGGTTACTAAAAAAAAAAATTATTTAAAAATTATTTAAAAAATCTATTGCATTTGGAACTTGGAAGTTTTCAGCAGATATAAATCTTGTATTTTCCTGTAGGAAAACACGAATAACTCGATTTCGGCAAATTTTGGCTTAGACGTTTTCTGCAAAACTACGTCCAATTAACAATCTATAAAATTATAGTTTACAAAGGAAAATATTTATAACATTTTTGTTTCAATCACAGACATCATAACTGAATATATTTAAAGAAAAACAACAAAAAATAAATAGAAAAAGAAAAGTGTTTTTTTAACAGAAATATAACCTTTCTAATAGATGAAAAACAGCATCGATAGTACGAATGAGAGAGTTAAATTTATATGTATACATATATTATTTTTCTTATGTATATTTATAAGAAAAATACGTTTACGAACAATTGAAAATGACGCCATGTATACAAACAACAAATAATAATAATATTTTTTTGTTCCAGAAGGTATGCAGGAGTAGTGCAATGCAATACCTTCCATAATTGCTAATTTTAGATAGTTAAAAAAATAATAAAATACAAGTTGGGATACACACAATAATAATAATAAAAAAAAAAATATTTAAAAAAAAAACATAAATTCGTAAGAAAAAATAAATAAAACAGTAAATATCGTTTTAATATTTTTTTAACAAAGAATATCTCACACATTTACTTACGTTAGTATTCTTATCTTACGTAGTTCTAGTTAAATTCACAGTACCAGGCCATAAAAATGAATCGAACACAGTGTTGCCACTTGGAGTTGCGTTTATCGTATCGATAAATAATAATTAATCGAACAAGCCCTCGCAAGATCGTAACTCCCTGAATAATATAGCATTCCTAAGACAATAAAACACCGAAAGCCTTTTATGTTGGCGCTTGTTTCGATATTGGCCTTCCGTTACGATATCGGCCGCGTAAATCGAGCGTCTCCTCTATAGATTAGCGCGATGCTTTATTCTTTACTTGTACCCCTTACTGCTCGTGTGCTCCTGGTGCATGGCAGATTTATTTTGAATTAATATTGCTTTGTTTTGTTTTTCTATATTTTTTTGTCCTCGTTGCACGTAATACCATGTCGACTAAATATTCAGAAATATTATGTTTATTTATTTCAATTAAAAATAGAAGTCATTTTTTTTAAGATCACATTATTGGATACATATACCAACCGGTTTCGGCTCTACCTGAACCTTTTTCAGGATTGAGTAAATATATACTTATTCTTACTATGTATATATTTATTCAACCCTGAAGGAATATCTGGCGGTCGCAATATTCTTAATACATATCAACTGTATAAGGCTTAAAATATTAAAGCCACAATTTTGGAAATTTTACTTTAAATAGTTTCACGTAGAATTGAAATAGACTTCAAGGAATTTATATATTTAAGTTTCTGAATTAGAACGAACAAATGGTATCAGCTAACTTAAGATGAATAAACAAATAATATAATATTGAAAAAAAACTTAAATCTTATATGAATTCTATGACAATCGTAATGGACAATAGGTACGAAAAGGTTTACAAAACAATTTAATTATAATAAATGGATAACTTTATAGCGCCGTTTTTGTGGGAAAATCACCTCAAGGGCGTTTATAATGTATAATGATGAATATTAAAACCAAAAAAATAAATAATTCTGCATTTATGGTAATTCGACCACGTGACAGCCGTTTCCCGTTCCATAGGCATTGTCAAACTGTTCGTCAAAAAATTCATCAACGGTGAGCTCTAACGTCATGAAATTTGCTCAGCTTTTCGGCCATACATTTTTGGGACAACGTGACTATTCTCAGATCGCAACTTTGTTTCCATCATGTGATTATTTATAAGTTATTGATTTTAAGTCGTAGGTTAGACAATAAAGGTTCTAAAGCGTCTTTGAGGTGATTTTTCACAAAAATAGCGCTGTAGAATAAAATAAAATATATCTATTAATAAGACAAAACGCCATAATGTTGGCTCAATGTAAATTAGACAAAGAATTCCGTAAAACGAATTTCGACTCGAGCAAAGCAGGGTAGTGACTATTAGTTATTTACTGATGAATTAATTCAACTGTAAGCAGATAATTTAAAAATAAACGTCATATTTGACACTTGAGCATTTTTCGGATGGCGTCATATTTGACTTCGATATAAAATCTCATGTTGATAGCAACAAAATAACATCTCGTTGTCAAACAAAATAATTTTCACTAGTATATTATTCGAAAAAAAACGACGTAGTTTTTAAGGCTTTGCGTGTTTTGCTGTGGTATAATGATGGCGCAACAATATAGCGTGGTCTAATGAAAACTTAGAATCGGATTTCGATCAAAATAACTTCTACTGTATAATATTAGATATGACTATGTCATGTGAAGTCTCCTACCTGGATTTGGAGCTGCTTTGTCCTTGCCACTATCACTTAGATTTATAATCCTTAGAGATATCACTACACTTTTTTTATATATTATTAATAGTATATGAGTTTTAATTAGTTAATTTGTAAAATTTGATGTCCAGATAACTAAAATTAAACTAAAACTAAATAATTACCACGTTTAAAATGTACACTGTCTATCTACTGTGCTACGTAAGACCGTCAAACGACCACTTTCACGGTTTTCAATGTACTGCTTGCTGTAGGTGACGCGGTAATACGGTAGGAAAAATGGAATTCGGTATTATTGACACAAAAATTACATTTTTCTCACAATTTCTCCTGTTTTTTTTTGGGCTATTCAAAATATTTTTTTATGTCCAGTATAACCAACCAAAAAAATTAAGTCCTGAAGTAAAAAAAAACTATTTCGTCGCCTGAAAGGAAAAAGGGTTGAACCGCTATTTTGGAAGGTTTACACCAGAGCACTTTTAAGTTTTTTTTTAAGTCTTCAGTAACTGGTTGTATTAAAAAAAAAATCAGGTAGTACAATGCTCTCACTGAGTTACCCGACGATACAAAAAGCTAAAAAAAGTCCCAAAGTTGTGTCACTCAAGTCAAACCTTCTCTCAAATGGTAAATATACTTTAGATGGCTGAAGGGCCACAAAAGTCTTCATAATCAAACGAGTGTCAGAGCACTCGATGCAGAAAAAAACCTTATCAAAACTGCATATTTAACTCATTTTTTACCAAAGTGTCGTTTAAGCCCTTTTGTCTATCCAGTGACGATATACTAATATACTTTGACTACAATTTAATTTCTTTAAAAAGTCAGTAATTTGCTTTGTTTCGGGTTTCCCCTTACTTGTATCCTTACAACTAAATGTCCTTACTGCCTACTGAAAACTATTTTTTTATATATTTTTTTATATGAATACCGCACAAGAGTCTCAACTGCTCCCAACCGTCTATAGCCAGTGAGACTATGGCATCCCTAAATAGGGTATGTTGTGAGGCTGAAGGTAGTGGGGAGGAGAAGGATATTGATGAGAGGAAGGTTGGGTAGTACCTGGCTATTCAGATCTGGTCACAAAATACGGCTAAAACCATTTCAAGCAACGTTTCGATTCTGAATGGTGGTCTTTCACCAGGGCGATACTAAGAGTATCTACCGCTCTGGAACATGCCGCAAATATATTTGTTTTTATTTTAATATGAAATAAATGTGTTATGACACATATTAATTAAATAAAAGTAATTGGCGCATTCCGGGTTTGAACCCGCGACCTATGGATTCGTAGTCGAGCATCTTACCACTCGACCATGGAGGCCGTCAATATACTCATTGTCATAAAATAATTATTGCTCTTTTGTGACTTACATCAACTGATGTAAAAGCCCTGACGAAGCTTGAGAAAAGCGAAACCTGTTTGGCGGTTAACTCAAATAAAGTGGTGTTTTACAAAGTTTGTTGTTATATTTAATATATTAATATAAATTCATACGTTTCAACTGGATTTTTATACCCTTAGCTTCTAGTAAATTGTCTTTTTAAAATCTGTTGATGTACACATGCACTGTTATACCCTTATCTGAACCCTTTTCTATCACGATTTATGATAACGATCCTGATTTTAGATAGTTTTAATTTTTATACATATTGTGGTATTTATTATTTTCTCCTTGTTAGTTAGTCTTATAAGCTTAATTAATTTAGTGTAAAGCGCACTTGGGGTGAAATATCACTGCGCTATATAAATTTACTGTTATTATTATATTAGCCAAATAACTATTAAGGACACTATTACTAGGCCGGATTATTTCAACTTTTAGCCGTGGCTTAACCAAATGCAGAACTAAAAAAATATTTTGAACTCCGTTGTATTAGACGTAGTTATGCAGAAAGCGTCCAACCCCAAAAAGATGATATTGAGAAAAAAGCAAATATGACGACGAAAAATCATTAAAATGCGTAATCCGCATTTATAAAGTGAATATCAGTGTTTCTTTCTTTATGTGAATTATTATAAATAGGTAATTTATTTTCATTATGTATGTACTATATTTTCGATATTAACATGTTACTATGTAGCTAAAAAAACACTTTTGCAAATTGCCATTCCTACACAGGCTTAATTAAGCCTAGTGGGATGGGCAATTATACCAACCAACAAAAAAATGTATTGTTAAGTAAAATAATAAAGAAATATAAATAAATGAAATAAATAAATAAAAATAATCTCTCAATGTGTTTATTAAAAAAATGTATTTTTTATGTTATCCTACATTGTATAATATTTTTAAAATTCAATTTAAGTCAAATATCTGCAATCTGTGTAAGTAAAAACAATAATTACCAAAGATCTATTGCCATATATCTATATTTGGAGCTTGGGTGTTTTCAGCAGATATAAATCTCGTATTTATTTATAGGAAAACATGTGAAACTCGATTTTGGCAAACTGCGAATTGGACGCTTTCTGCACAGCGACGTCCAATTAAAACCAAGCATACATGGTTAAATAATGGAAACAGTTCAAAACATTTTTTTATGTTAAGAAGGAGTTTGAAATAGAAAGTTGAAAGAACCCAGCTTAAATAGGTCAACAATGATTTAGCATTGTGCTATCAATACAATTAATCACGGTGCTTAATAAATCGATCGATTCAATAAATAACAAAGTCATGGCGCACTTACATGCAATATTGGATTAAATAAACAAATAATAAAGAAGACGAATTAAAGCAACTCTGGCATCTGAATAAAATCCACCGCAACAGATCAATTAAGCCTTGACGAGCAATCTTAATCTCAAATCCTTTTAGCAAAACGCAATCCGACAGGCGTGAAATCAATTGATATCCACGAGGAGGAGTCTTGCATTTTACTGATGAACCTGATTAAAAGTATGAAAAATTTTAACTTTTTGCAAACGAAAAAATACGTTTTTAAGATGATTTTTAAAATGACGTTTTAACTCGCTTTCCCAACTGCTCACGTCGAGGTTCCGTTGTAGCAAAAAATGATTATTTTTAAATATTTAAATAATCGAAAACATAAATGTGAAAAAGAAAAAAGGCAGAAACTAAAAAGAACAATGGCCATGACCGAGACTCAAACTCGGAACCTCTACTCTATCCGGGCGTAACACTCTGCCAATTAAGCCACCAAACCTCATTAGAAAGCGGTATTTTTAAATGATCCCATACTTCTCTTGAAAATTATTAATATTTGAATTTTCTTCCGATTTTGGGCTTCTTTAAAGTTAATTCCAATTTTAGTGAAAAATGTTTATTTACTTGTAGTTTTTGTGCTATATAATGTTGATAATGGTCTATAATGCAACGTAACGTAACAGCTGTCGTTTATAAACTAAAACTGAAAGAAGAGCATTACTGTAATATATGATTTGATCAATTTAAATTATCAAAATCGAAAAATATTTATCGTTTTGTTAATAAAAAAAGAATTAGTATAAAAATCTATGAAAGTTAGCTACAAAGTAGTAAAAATATCTAGAGATACAATATTTTATAAATGAAAACGTTTTTTTATTACAGATCTGTAATATTATTTTATGTTGGCAATAAAAAAAGGAGTGAGTTGAATTCACTGTCGTAAAAATAAATTGGCGGGAGTAGGATTCTAAAATAAATAAGTGTATATGCAAAATATGGCATATCAAAATCATTCTGCACAATAAAATCAGTTTTTCAAAACAGATTTCTGTATAAGAATACAACTTGTATTCACGTAACGAATTTGATTTCCAGCTACAATTTCGCATCACATTCAAATATCAATCAAATCTGCATTATTAATAGGTATAAATTAAAAACTTATAGTCTATCATCAATGAAAGATACTTTAATTGGTTGGGTAAAATTTCTATTTCAATTTTAGTTTCGTGTTTTATTTACTTGCCCTGAATATGTGATTAATTTTATGATTTTTTTTTAAAATGAATGCGACAAAAATTTTTTGTATTAAAATAACTTTCAGCCGTCCAATATCGAAACGAAATGAAAATAATCAGAGAAATGTTTGATAAAAAGTGAACAGCTGATAAGAAAAGCCGACATATGCGAAATGTTATAAACCCAAGGGTTTAATTTAAATTGACAATTAATTTCACTATCGGAACGTTTTGTTTAGGGATAAGTTCAAATTAAACTCACAAACCTTCTTTATCTTTTGGTGGATTCTCGCTTTATTTTGTGGCTGCTACGTTGGAGGATGCTGGTTCTTAATTCAGATTACAAAGTTGTAAATGTCTGTCAATTGCGATTGCGAAGGCGTGAGGATTAAAAGGTAAATTGTATCAACAAACTTGTTTCTGGTTTGCGGTTTGTGACCTCAGACGAAGTGAATTAATCGCATCGGCTTAGGCTACGCGAGATTAGTTTCGGGGATGCAATAAAGACCAATACGTGAAAATAATTGACCATTATTAGATATGGTTTATTTACTTATATACTAACAGACTAATGTCCAATTAAAAAATAATACGTAACACAAATGGAAAAAAGAGCAACAGAGAAAGAACAGCACATAAATAATATTTTTAAGAAGCAATGACAAAAATATACACTAAAAAGAACAGTCAAGTCAAAACCATGGTCAAGTCAAGATTTTAGTAGAGTAAAAAATATTGAGACTGGTATCAAGAATTTCAAGACCATGGCTTGAATTAACAAGTCTCGACATTCTGGACAGTGGAGAATGATACCCATAGTTAGTAGAGTGATGATTGAGGAACAAAAATGTATTGTTTCGAAGTCTACGGCAAGGAATGTTGAACTAGATGAGTTACAACAAAGAAGGTGAGTCAATAATACAATTAATAATTTAAATAATGCAAATTCAATCAAAGTCTTTCCTACGCTTTTTAATGAAGATTTTATTTATTTTTTGATCAATTTCATCATATGAACAATCGCCTCTTTCTCGCCCCAATCTCCACGTTATTCCGTGGAAGAAGCAATGTTGTACAGATGCAATATGATGAATATAATATTTAATTTCATTATTATTTTGAAATTATTTTAAAAATTGACTCGTAATTACTACTCTGCTTCCCCTGAGTTTCAAAGCTTTTTTTAGTTACTGTCAAATAAATATGCACAGTTTTACTGAAACTAGACTCGACTTTTGCAAAAAAGTAAATTTTTTTGAAGTCGAAAAGGATTGTACATTCTTAGTATTAACATAAAATTATCAGAACAAAACCCTTCCCAATATTGTTTGTGTTGGTAATTGTAATGCTTCAAATGAAAAAGTGAATTTCAAAAAAGATATTTAAACTGGGACAAAGTCAGAGGTGGCTGGCTTACTAAAAAATACTCATCTTTTTAGTACGTACGTTCGTACTAATGTCTTCTTTTAAAATTTGAAACTGATGTTAATCAAATGTTTTTAAATCTCTACCTACCTAATAAATAACCTACCTTTATTGTATTTTTGCAGAAATTATTTTTTATTTGAAATGGGCGGATTAAAGTAACTACTAGTTTTTTTTTATTAATCAAGTTACGTCCCGTGATTTTTCACGGGTGATAGATAACTGGTATTATCATAAAAAACTTCTGTATATTGAGGACAATGAAGACGTCAACCAAAATAATTTTAAAACTGACAGTTGAAACTATCTGAGAAAAAAACTTTCATGGATTACTACTTGATATTTTTCAACTGTATTAAATACAGTAATTAGGCCATAATATCAGTATAATGCGACCGTTCATTATTTTTAACTTATCGAGGTTCCTCTAGAAATATATTCCAATGGCCAATAGGCAATAAATTCATGCGTAATTTGGTTATTTTACATAAAATTGCGTCATTTCGATATTAATGTTTATATCATTACGTTACTGAATATTATGATGTGCTTTGACCATAAAAGGAAAGCGTCAGCAATGATGACGGTGCATCGATAGAAATAATTATGAGTGGGTAATTTTATAAGCACTTGCTGCTGAAATCATGTTTGCCTCCTGAAACAGTACTATTTGAACATCAAATTAAACCATTAGACGAGGTATAATGAATTGTTTTTTTTGTGTTTCATTCTCAATTTATTTAAAAACACAAAAATGGAAATCAAAATTATACAAAGATAAAGGTAAACAAAAAAAAAGGGTTTTAAGAAGTACGTAACATATGTAGAACTTAATGGCTAGTTCGTGCTTAAACTTGTTATGGGTAATTTTAAATACTCCACATTTTTTGGGAGGCAGTTAATCAACCTAGTAAGTCTTCCCAGGGGCATCACCATTGGTAAGTTAGTTCTGCACATGGGAAGAAACAGAAGCATGTGTGGGCGGCCTCGCGTGAACTTATCAGGGACATAGAATCCAATTTCCGCCAGGATCACTTACTCCTTGTATCACTGTGAAATGTACCTTTATATGTAAAAGTTCACTTTGACGTATACAATTAAATAATAAAAAATTGATCATTTTATTTTAATAAAAAATATTATTTTTAAGTTCTGCTGGTTTATATTGTTTAATTGTATCAGGAAATCTGTTTCAAGGCCATTATTAAACTGTGATAACGACTTATTTTTATGATTTTCGCTACCACCACCCAATTTTGTATTATTATTTTTGTACTGTTTAATTAAAACTTTCGGTACTTAACATAACAATCTGTTATTCCATTTTGTTAGATTTCAAAGAAATAATTTGTTACGTTCTTACTTTCATGTTTTTCTTCTAGTTCCTACATATCCAACCATTTCACAATATTCGATTTCTGTGTTCAACAACACTGTGTTCTAAACAATTGACAATCAAACAAAACACTTTTGAGTGAAAAAACGTGTAACTCGTTGGTTTTTCGCTTGTTTGTCGGTTTTGTTATTGTTCTCAAAATGATTTAAAATCAATGTGGTTTTGTGAATTAAGAAGACTTAAATTAGTGTGGTATATTTCTGTTCGTCAATAATACAATTGTTTAAGAAGATTTCAAGAACTTATAACTTCAACTTTATTGGTGAGTGAATAATTTTTCAGTTTTTTCTTTTATTCCATAACCTTTCCACAACCATAATTAGACACTAGGAGTATAGTTTATCGTTAACAATCCACTCTTTTTTTATTCATCTGAAGCTGAAAATACATTCAATGTTTTATCACAGCTTCGGATCTAACACATTAAGTGATTGTAGAATATTTGTTACTAAAGGCAGGTTTATCCGAATTGTTGTAAAATGTTAATACTACTTAAGTCGATTTCCATTAAGTAGTTCTCTATTTATCAAAATAAAGTGCTTAAGAATTTTTCAAGAACCTTTCTTGATAATTTAGTGAATAATTTAATTGAATTACATTGTTGAGCGGTTTTATTATCATTTTTTGGAATATTATACTGTAAAAAAATAATTTTATTAAAAAAGAGTTATTTAAATGCTTAGTTCTAGAAATATTTTTGAATCATCAAGATAAGCATTCTGATCCAGAGCGGAAAATGCCGTTAGTATCGGACCTGTTAGACGAGCAAGATTTGGAATTAGATCTTTACTGTACTAATATTTTTAATAGGTTAGGTAATAAAATATCGCTTTCGTTCTCCTATTAATACATTTATTTATTTTAATGAAAAATAAATGATAACTTTGTACAAGACCACAGGGTACAAAATCAAACTAAACAAAAAATACAAAGTGTGTGGTTATATATACCTATACATACAAAGGAAGAACACACTATAAAATAAAAAAAGAGAACAGTAAAAAAACAAAAGAATAACATTTAAACTTAAACAAAGGAAGAGAGAGAAAGAGACATATTATATGAAATGAAAAAGGCAAAACGTTTACTGAGAACGTGATAATAATAGTTTTATGAGTTTACGGGAAATATACCTAATATTGGACTACTAGACAAATTTAATTGATTATTAAGAATATGACTATTAATTTTCACGGCTTTCTTTATTCTAGTGCTTCTAAATTATTTCTATTGTCATAACGATTTTTATGAAGAATATGAGCACTGGTGCTTTTATTGACGGGTTATTTAAACAAATAAGAGTTCTTTGATTCTTAAATTGATATCACGGGTTGTTTTACCAATATAAATATCAACAAAAATATTTAAAAAATATGTATACGAATGACTAAATTTTTCAAACATACTTTGAAGGCATCTCAAACTTTGTCATAACAATTCAAGTCATGATGTTCACAAAAATAGCAAGTTTTATTATCATCATTTGCTACAAAAGTATCATAAAACCTCCGAGCGCATTAAACCGAGTCTAACGTCATAATTTAACAATATTATGTGGTGCATAACTTAAGCACCTACTCAAAATCTTCCAGGCATCTTAATTCAAGCTTTAAAATGCGATCAAAAGGAAATAAAAAGCTCGATCATGCTTCCTACGCTTGTCAGGTCCGATATCGAACCAATAACAGAACGACTCGGCAAAGAAAAGGGTTGTCGCTTGTCGCTTGTGGTTTGCCAGCGCTTGTAGGCTTTGAGCGCTGGACACTGGACGTTGGACACTGAAAAGCTGACCTAGCGCTGGACGTAGAGACTGTAGAGTTTTTAAAGATGCAGGGTAACAATGAAACACTGGTCGAAGAGGAAAATTATTGCGATAGCAAATTAATTAAAAGCAACATATTTAATCTGCAATGTTGCTATTTTTTGGGCTAAGCAAGTGGGTATACAATGTAATAAACAGTTGTTTTATACATGCACTGTAGTTTTAAATAGTAAAAAAATACCGCACTTTTTAATATTGACAATATCCTTGAGGTGAAAAGTAGTGTTACTGCTTCCATTTTTGTCATAGATCAAACATTTTAAGGGAATCAAATACTTGAGTCGGGTCATGTCTAGACTACTTGAGTAGACAGAGAGAGTATGATTATGAGAGTTCAAAATGATTCATGAGTTTGAATAAATAAAAGAGTATTTGATGTGGCTGTCTATCCTTTTTCCTAACCAATCCAGGAAAACGGCGTTATGGTTAGTTAGGTAGTTTAAATATATTACTTTCAGGTTTTAAAAAATATATTATGCACATGTTTATTTTAAAGCTTAGGGGTCAGCACCCAAAAAATATACACTTTTTATGTTTCTAATATAAGAAATATTACAAATGATTTATCTGTTTCTGATTCTATCCAAGTAGTTTAGTAGGGAAGTTTCCAAGGTTTTTAGTGAATACAATTCTAAAACAGTTGTCTTTTAAATTCTTTATGAAATTCTTACTGGAATTTGAGGTAAAACGTTAAAAAATGCCTCGGCTGGTTTTCAAACTGCACCTTTTACTGACATTTTAGTATGTTAACCATAGAATTTAAAGTGAAAAAATTGTATTCACTGGAAACGTCAGACATTTTTCTAAGTAACCATAGACAATTTGCAGATAAATCATTTGTGGTATTGTTTATATTAGAATGCTACAAAGTGACGTTTAGTGCCATTTTGGGTGCTGAGCCTAAATAAAAAAACTAAACTTTATTCCGGTTTCTCTATAGCCCACTTACCTGAGCTAATAATTTAAGGTTACACTAAGCATGTCAATAGAAGGTTTGTTGAGAAGGAAAGTAAATTAAGGTATAGAACTCTTTCAGGTGTATTAAAACTTAATTTGATTCGTAATTTTTATTTATTTATGAAACACAAACAAAATATTTCCATAAAAGCATAAAACAAAACATATAATATACGATCGGCGTGTTAACATCTCCATTAAAAATGTTTACAACATGTATGATAAAACTTATGAATCATTTAGCCACAAACAACAATGTCCATCTATCCAACTGAAACTCGAGGCATGCAACAACACGATAGTGACACGATGGTATTGGAAAAAAAGGTTAAAAGATCTTACCTGTTTCAATGTTAATTTAACATTTCAACTTTAATTACTAAGAAACAAAAAAATCATCAGCTATGGCCTTCTGCAATGAGAATTTAAAAGAATTTATGGAATTTGAGAAAATGACAATTCATTCATTGCTCAATCTTGTTGCTTTTGGTATAAAAATATAATATCTTGTGTCATTCAGGTGTATGTCTGTCTAGAACAAATCAAAATGTCTTGTAATCTGATGATATTTCACCTAACAAATGAAAAAGCGTATGTTGGTAAAAAAACAATCGTACAGATGATATCTTTACGCCTTTTCTGATATTTAGATCCAGAATCTGAGATGAAAGAATTGTAAAACCATTAGAACTGTTAATTATTTCTAATATTGATACTGTTTATTCGTGGTGGAACTCCATTTTAATGATTTTAATAATACCAATTTTTAAACTTTATTCCACCATTTTTTTATTTATGACCCGACTGGTTTCACCTTATGGCGGGCATCATCAGATTGTTACAATGTTAGGTAAATATATGGCATATGTACTATTAGTATACGAAATTGACGCTTATTGAGTCTCATAGTGAACATCTGTGACCTTAGGTTTTGTTTTATTGCTAACAGAGACGGCTTTACAATAACATTAAAAAATCCATTCGGGTAGATTTATTACCTTTTGAGAGACGGGTTACGTGGTGATGCGTTAGACGCGTCTGTGTTTTTTTTTAAATTTATATAATATCTGTAGTTGTCAGCTTCATTTTTAACAGTCAGGTCTTAAATAAAAAAAATAGTGGAATAAAGTTAAGGATTATTAAAATCTTTACAACTGTGCCTACAAAATCCTTTCTTCACTGTGAGATATAGTGCCTGGCTCAGTGTGTCGTTATCGGGAGTTAAGAAAGACAAAGGGCTAGTGCGACACGCACCGTAAAAGCTGCGGCCAGCGGGAAATAAATTGCAGGACGTATCGGCGGACACTTTGAAGGTTCGGGAGCACTTTAGGTGGCGAATGTTTTGTATAGCCGGTACTGTACCCTGTACGCGATACGCACACCGTGCGTAGGTACGAGTACTTAGTTCCTACTTGTTTACTGCGACATATTTCCGGAATTATTGTAAGAGGCTATAATTCATTTGCAGAAGGAAACAGGGAATGTCTTGTGAATTGTGTGTCATCTATCATGGTTATCTTATCATGGGAATTCATGGTGTATTCGACTAGATATGTGGTGGAGTGCCTAAAGCTCTCGGGGTCGTGTTTAAAAGCGGCTGGAGAGTATTTTTTTTTAATGAATTAAATAAGATATGAATGTATATATCGGAAAAATTGTGTAAATAAGTAAAGTTAAACTATTGTGAAATTCTTTATATGTGTGCTTAAAATTGATCATTTTTAGATGTGACCTTACCTTTTTCAGGGCGGT
This sequence comes from Drusus annulatus, assembly GCA_022651775.1. Classification (NCBI taxonomy): domain Eukaryota; kingdom Metazoa; phylum Arthropoda; class Insecta; order Trichoptera; family Limnephilidae; genus Drusus; species Drusus annulatus. The sequence goes on along the minus strand of JAGWCC010000061.1, from coordinate 1,000,486 downwards.
ATAATAACTGTTAGTAAAAATGTCAAATTGTAACTTTAAATTTTTTTTCAGTAAATAACTATTATCTACTAGTATAAAGAAAAATTACTATGGACACAAATAAAGAAAGTTTCAACCTTCTTCTTCGGCGAACAGACGGCCTCCGTGGTAGAATAGTTAAGACGCTTGACTACGAATCCAGAGGTCGCGGGTTTCCGACGTGCGCAAATAAACTTTATTTAATTAAAATGTGTTATTTCACATTTGATTAATATAAAATCAAAAATCTGCGAAATGTTCTTGAGCGTTAGATATTCTAAGTTTTGCCCTGGTGAAAGACCACAATTCAGAATCAAAACGTTACTTGAAATGGCTTAAGCCGTGTTTGGTGACCAGATCAGAATAGCCAGGTACTTACCGGCCTTCCTCTCTTTCGTCCCCTTCCCTCCTTTACTACCTTCAGCCTCACAACATACCCCAATCGTAGGTGCCATAGTCGCACTGGCTCCAGACAGTTGAGACTCTTACGCGTTATTAACTCAAAAATAAATAAATGAGTATGCCTTAGTTCCACTGGCTCCAGGCAGTTAAAACTCTAGTATGTTTATCACATCATAATTTAACCTTCTCCCAACCTCTTATGCGAATGTGTCGACTGTATTACATCCACTGTAGTGGCAAGATTAACGAACATGGTATAATCAACAAAATTGATATATTATCCAATTCACCTTTTAGGTTTCATCAAATCTTAAATACCATTTTTACTTAAAACATAAAACAGAAAAAGGTACACACAAATACAACTTTTTAAGGTAACGTTTTGTTTTAAAGTGTTTTTTTTCCCTAAATTTAAACTTGTGTTGATATTTCTTTTATAAACGGTTGTTTTCTTTATTTTTCTATTATTTTTATTAGTGTAATACAGTGTATTTCTAATTGCATGATGTGAACATTTTAGAAATGGATTGATGACCTACCTTTTATTTTGTATATGTCAGTATGTATGTAATGTTGTCACTCTGTCAAATGTTCCTAATAAATAAAACTAAAACAGACATCTACCTACTTAGATCCCGAGGGTAGAAATGCGATTGCATTCGGATACACGCCATTGAAGACAGGCTACTTTAACCGCTGCACCACAAGGCCGTCCGCAAATAAAATAAAACGAGAACAATTTTCAAATAAAACAAAATCGAACCCACAATAATTCCTCGTTTGCATAATAAATTGTTATTGAATGAAACAGCACCAGCCGAGGACAAAGAACCTGAAATTTCGAGGGCTTCGACAGCCGTAAACGATTGCGCTTGTTCCGCCTTACATACGGGTAGGTACCGGGCGGAATCTGTACCTACCTACGCCGCATTGTCGGGCGTAAGTTAGTGCCCGCGGTACGAGGGCGGCGGCTCTTATCTCGAAGCATACCGAGACAGAAGTAGTAGGTAACCTGCGACACCTTTACGCTCCTCTGTATTCTGTGCTCCGGATACCAACTACCGCTTGACACGGTTGCATAGACTACCAAGGGCCGTGTTTATTTTATTTACATTTTCGAATCCGACGGTTTTTGATAATAGCTGATGGTCGTTAAAAAAAAATTTACGGTTGAATAAAATAAAAATTATTTAAAGCTTACGTGATAATATTGACTACTTTTGACATCGGTCTTAAATGTGTCGACTGTATAATAAGATAAAGTTTACTAATGTAGACATTTTTACGAAAAATTTTAGTTGCAGAAAAAATGTCTTGATATTGCTTTAAAATATGAAACAATGATTGGGCTAATTATATTGCGTATCACTTTTATCTCTCTTTATATTATTTATCATTGATAGAGTTTTTGTAATTTAATGTTTGACCTATCCTTGGTGTTTGCAATTCTTTTTTTAAATTGTACCCTAACTGGATTGTTCTTACATAAGTGAGAACATCTGTTAAAACCCAGTATAAATAAATAAATTTAAATTATATAAATTTTCTTCCAGAAGAGATGAAGTTATTATCTAAAGATTAATTTAATATTGTCCTGATGATGGAAGGGTACTTCCGAAACCGGTAGACAAAATATTAAATAAAAAAGTGGTTAAAAACAAAGTATATATGTTCTATTTATAAATAAATTTAAATTTAAAGAAATGAAAACATAGCTTTGCATAAGACCATTTCTGTTCCTCTGTTATAATTTAAATGTTCTTCTTTTGTTTTCTCATTGTTCTGTTATTTTATTATATATTTTGTTCTTCCTCTGAATGTTTATTTAACCGCACACTTTGTATATTTTGTTTAGTTTAATTTTGTACCCTGATGATTATATAGATCTTAGGCTAAGCGAAACCGGTCGGTCATAAAAAAAAATATATCCATGGTCTTATACAAAGTTAGTTTTTCTTTTTTTTTATATATTTCAATCAACAAAGCGATTGATTTCAACGAAAAAAAAAAATATTTTTTCATTGTGTCATCATTTAAAAAAAAGATCAGGTTGTAACTAAGACTCAAACTTAAAAAAAAAAATTATTAATCAAATCCACACAAACCAAATCTAGATTTGCATGAAAAGCATAATTTAAAACAATAACTTTTATTTTAATATCCCGTTTACAACGACCATTTCTAAATTCAAAGAAAAATCTTAACTTTTTGATGGCCTCCATGGTCTAGTGGTAAGAAGCTCGACTACGAATCCAGATATCACGGGTTCAAACCCGGCGTGCGTAAATAACTTTTATTTATTTAATATGTGTCATAACACATTTAATTCATATTAAATAATATGAAGTATAGTATTGACCGGTCGGTAGCTGAGTGGAGAACGCGTCGGATTCCCACCCGGGCGTCGTGCGTTCAATTCTTCTGCTGGCTAAGTCCTCCATCATTGCACAAGCAACATCTTCTGCTTTTTATGATGGCAGTAGGAGTTTTTCAAATATTGTCAGGTTATTCTTAACCCGGAAATGTTTGTCTTACTTTTTAATAAAAAAAAATAAAAATATATTTGTGGCACGTTTTTCATTCATATAAAAAATAATGTACCTAGTATATTTGCGGCACGTTCCAGAGTGGTAGATACTCCAAGTATCGCCCTATTTAAAGATCACCATTCAGAATCGAAACGTTACTTCGAATGGCCCTTAGCCGTGTTTGGTGACCAGATCTGAATAGCCAGATACTTCCCAACTTTCCTCTTACCCATCTCTTTCCCTTCCCCTCTACCTTCAGTCTCACAACATACCCCAATTGGGGATTCCATGGTCTCACTGGATCTAGACGATTGGGAGCAGTTGGGGTTCTTATGCCGTATTAACTGTAGTTTTAAAAAAAAACTTCTCCAGTGCATTTAATTAATTAAAAACGTTTTTTTCTTCCAATTGATCAATTTACGAATTGAGCATTACTTTAAACGTTTCACTTAAGCCTGGAATAATAATTTGTAAAATTATAATCACAATTATTCGTTTCAATCCATATAAGGGCCTATATGAAACTAGAACCATTATTATGAGAACAATACATTAAACTTATATTACAGCCTTATATTTCCCACAGTTAATTTTGTCTCATCTCAACAAGTCTAACAATCTACAATATGTTAAACCATATATCATAGTTAAACATTAAAAAAAACGTGATGTATTTTCTAATGCACATTATGATCATAAATAATGACTTGATATTAGTAAATTTCTTTCTAGGTCCATATTCTGAATTAGGTTTTTACGTCGGGGATTATAAAAATGTTGTGTGCAGCGTTTCTTTGATAATCAGATATTGAACTCATTCTCGGTTGAAATAAAATATAATTATAATTGTTTTATTATTTTTTTTTTTAAATTCAACAAAAACAAATAAAACAATTTTTTTTAAGTATACAAAATTGTTACTTATTGGTTTTATCATCATTATGAAATTTTTCTTTTTTTTATTGTCATCTTTATGCAAATTAATGATGACAATAAATATTTGACACAATATTTCAATCTCTTACAGATTATAATCATGCTGATATAACATTTTAGTAGAAAATAATTATTGGTGGTGTTAATTGTATACTTTATTTTTTATATTGTATTTCTTTAAAGTGTCACGCAGAAGTCGTAATATACATATAACGAGAGATAAAAACATGTTATGAAGCTTAAAACAAAGTCATTGAAACATAGTCATTATTTCGCTAAAATAATAGCAGTATAATTACTATTAATAGTAATTAATTAATACTTACTTTTATCGCAGAAAGTTGTTTACGTATTTTTTTTTGTTTTTTTTTAAAATAAAAAAACATCCTATAAATCACACTTTAGAGTTTAGATTTTTCATCACTCCGAAATATCACAAAAGCTAATTAACATTATGTCACTATCAACAGACCTTACAAATATGATCATATTTTAATATGGTGGGTATTTGAACATCTTCATAATATTGACGATTATGTAAAATAAGACCCACCAACCTTTTCAAAACAATTTGACTAATTTCTTCAATCTATCTCTCGGACTCGAGGCGTCCCGCTGAGATACCCACCCAAAGAATTAGTGGTTTGCTTTAATCAACTAATACAGACAACCGACAAATAAATTATTTTGTAATGATATTTAACACCGTAATTTAGAATGTTAGTCTATTTATCTATGTAACATATCAAACACAAACGTAAAATTAAAAAGGCATGTAAACACTAACTAACTTACCGCAGGGATAGGCAGAGAAGACGGATAGCCAAACAACTCTGTCTCGGCACACACTCCTTGCTTTATTCACATACATACATCGTCTCATACACACTCCTTTGTTATTCTGGCTCTTGACATGGCATGACTCAAGTATTTGATTCACTTGATCGTCCCATGTCGTCCTCGGACGTCTCCTTCCATTCACTTTCGCGTCATATATTCTTTTCGCACTCCTTTTCTCGTTTATTCGCTCTACATGCCTAAACCATCTTAGCGTCCCTTTCTAATACCTATTTATTACGCTTACGCCAGCCTTGCATTATTTCCGGATATGCACATTTTTAACACGGTCATAGGTGGTTTTACTGCAAATACGCCTCAGGGATCTCATTTCACTGACGGCCTCCACGGTTGAGTGGTAAGACGCTCGACTACGAATTCAAAGGTCGCGGGATCAAACCCGGCGTGCGTAAATAACTTTTATTTATTTAATATGTGTCATAACACATTTAATTCATGTTAAATAATATGAAGTATATCTGTGGCACGTTCCAGAGTGTATGTAGCGTTCTAGAGTATCGCCCTGGTTAAAGACCACCATTCAGAATTGGAACGTTGCTTGAAATGACTTTAGCCGTGTTTGGTGACCAGATCTGAATAACCAGGTACTTCTCAACCTTCCTCTTCCCCATCTCCTTCCTTCTCTACTACATTCAGCCTCACAACAGTCGGAGCAGTTGGGACTCTTGTACGGTATTCACTTTAGAAAAAAATCTACAGCATTCAGTTCACTTTCATCCTGTATCTGCTAGTTACATACCTCACTGTCATAAATCAGGGTCTGTATCAGAACTCTATTGTGAACTGCTAGTTTCGCTTATTTGGACACTTTTAAAAATAGTTTCATATTATTTGATAGTACCTACAAGCTAACATCTAATGCGTAGGATAAAGTCACATAATGCACATACCGTTAACGCAATATCAAACATATTTTAACGGAATCCATTGTCTTACATAATTGAAAACAAATCAGCTCAATTCATTTCGACATAATATTTTATAATCCACTGATAAAATTATAATTACAAATCCCCTCTTACAATTAGATCATTTTTTATAGTTCAGCATTCCACTGCAGGTGTTTGAGTGGGCTCATGTTTATTTACCATACAAAAGGCTGAGCCCATTGACTCGGAGCTTTTTTTGTCACTTAAGCAGAGATATCGCATTCACTCGAGAGGCTGTATTGATAAATCAATCACACTGAGTGACCTCAGATTGATACAAATTAAAGATAAGATTTAGATGTTATTAAAATTATTACAGGTAGGTGCTTACGATTATTCTGATTACGAGGAACGTTCAAATCAACACGGGAGCAAATATTTCAAAAATATTAACAAATATATCTGTGTGCAAAAGGACGAGAGGGATGAGTCAATAAAATCGAGTTTTGAGTTGAGTATGCAGAGTTGTTCCTTAGATATATAAGTCATAAAACAAAATAATTTGCTATTTAAAAAAAAAGAACATGTGACATATGACATAATTATTTACAAAAAACAAAATTCCACAATTATGTTTCGGCTCTCCTGAATATTTGTGTTTATTGACTCATCCCTCTTTATCTTTCGCACACATATAATATGTGTACAACCTTATCTTTCCACAGCCAATCTTTCTTTGACTGTGTTTTAAAAATCAAACCTATTTAAACTGTTAACAACTTTGTATGCCCTCTCTTTGTTTGTGTTTTGTTTAACATTTGTTTACCTAACGATGACTCTCGTGGTCCAGCGGTTAAGATTTTCCACTACGAATACAAAGGTCGATTCCTGACATGCAGATATATAATTAATATGTGTTATTTCATAAATTTTAATTGACGTAATGTGTGATTTTATTATAGTATCTTTATTTGCTGCACGTTACAAAGTGCGCCCTTGAGGTAATTTTTCACAAAAAGGGGGCTATACAAATTATCCAAATATTATTATTGATAGATATACAATAGCATTACTAATGAAACGAATACACTACATTTATTTTAGTCTTTTTAATTCACAATACCACATTTATTTTATATTATTTGGAGATCAAAACAACAAACCGACGTAAAAGCGAAAAACCAACGAGCTATAAGTTTTCACATAAAAAACTCTTCTATTTGATTGTCGACTGTTTCGAACACAGTGTTGTTGAATACGCAATTCGATATAGCGAAATGGTTGAATAAGGTAGAAACTGGATGAAAAACGTAAAGGTAAGAACCTAACAAATTATTACTTTGAAATCCAACAATACTATTTTTACAAATATGCAGAATATCCACCAATGCAACTTTATTAAAACTGTGGTAATTAAATATAAGGGTTCGAGAAGAATAACATTGAGCCCGAAAATTTAAACCATCTAAAAATTATACGTATGTAGACACCACAAGTTTCAAATATTTCAAAAAAATATAGTTTTTCGCAACGGTTCGTCTCCAGCCGTCAACATTTCACCTTTTAACAATGTTTGCCATTCCGTATTGACAAGTACTACTCTTTGAACGACCATCCAATTTTAAGAGTCAAATCTTAAGTGGTTACAGTAGCATAGATTAATTCTATGAACTAGACAAGAAAGTATGCGAAGAAAAAATTAGGAATGAAACCTAGAAACTTAACATGAATGAAATAACAGGTTCATTCTATCGAACGGTACTCAAGATCAGTGAACGTTAAAAAGGAAATAAAAATAAAATCACTAATCAATTAATAATTAATCATTAATAGAGCATTCCAAACTCATCGTTATCCTCTTTCTAAACGGTAGAATGTTTTTAAAAAATTAAATAATAAACAGCTGCCGAAATTCAAAACCATGCATTTTAGAGATTTATAATTAAATCGAACGTGTTGACCCATACTTAAAGTGTTATGGTAACAAAAGTAACATGTAGAAAATGATCATCAGACAAAAACATAGCTTTGACGGCCTGCGTGGTCAAGTCAAAGACGCTGGACTACGAATCCAGAGGTCACGGGTTCAAACCCGGCGTGTGCAAATAAATTTTATTTCAATATTATGTGTCAAAACACATTTATTTAATTTAAAATAACATTAAGTTTATTTGCGGCGCGTTACAGAGTGGTAGAGATTCTATGTATCGTCCTGGTGAAAGACCCCTATTCGGAATTGAAACGTTTTTGAAATAGCTTTAGCCGTGTTTGGTGGCCAGATCTGAATAGCCAGATACTTCCCAACCTTCCTCTACCTCAACTCCTTTCCTTCCCCACCACCTTAAACCTCACAACATACCCCAATCGGGGATGCCATAGTCTCACTGACTCTAGACGAGTTGGGAGCAAGTTGGGACTCACAGTATTCACTATGGAAAGAATATTTATAAAAAGCTAAGTTACTAGAGATATTACAATAGAATAGATTTACATATTATGGCTTTCTTGTAACTACATTTAGTGCAGTTTAATATATCTACTGATACTGCAAAGGAATTACCCACTTTATTTGTACTTACGTTTCCTACAAAAAAACCTTTAAAACGCAAAGAATACGAATACGAAACCTGCAGTAGAGGTAATCATAATATTAAAGATGTAATACTATTAAACGATCTTTAACTCAGCCAGTAGTGATATCATTTAAGGCATTCTTATGGTAATTCATATCGTGTTTGTTTATTCTGCGGTTAAAAATATTAATCGACGGTCTCTTTTAATCTTGAAATCTAACAAATTGCACCCAGCGCGTCCGAATCAACGGAAATCGATAGTCGTTCTCCGCATAGGCCTTACGCTCCCGACAGCCATATTAACTGGCGAAGTTTTTATCATGTGAACTTCACACTAGCTGTACCGAAATACCGCGGGGCCAGTTCGAGCGGTCACACTTATATTCTTCGAAATACGGTTAATTAATTTTCTGCTGATCGATTGTGACTTTGTCCGATTGGAAGTTAAGTTATTGTGTGTTTCCTGTTTAAGATAATAATGGGAATGCTTAAGACAGTTGCTTATTCGTTAAACAGGATTAACAAATTCTAATCTGTAATTGATAAGAGGTAAAACAGGATTTTGACAAATGTAGCAGTGGAAGAACGTCATGTGTGAATTAATTAGTTTACGACAAACGATTAGATGATTGCGACTTTCTAAAACATACGGTAAGGGCTTAAGTTATGAATATAGAGAATAGAAGTTCGATAAGCTGTAGAAATGAGATTCCTGGGGCGTACGTGCGGTAAAACTGTGGAAAAAATGCAAGGCTGATGAATAATGGCGTAGTTAGTGGAATCAAGAAAGGGACGCTTAGATGTTTTGGTCATATAGAGCGAATCAACGAAGAGGAGACGCCCAAGAAATACATGGTACGATCAAGTGAACCAAATACTTGAGTTGGGCCATGTAAAGAGTCATATTAACAGAAGAGTATGTATGAGACGATGTATGAATGCGAATGAAGCAAGGAGTGTGTGCCAAGACAGATTTTTATGGCAGTCAGTCTTCTCTATCTACTCTTCGGTGGGGGTTGGGGGTTAAGGCGTGATGGTTAGTTAGTTAAGTTCGATATGGTATGCTTAGAATTTATTTTTAGTCAAACTTTCATTTTTAATACCGATGAACCCTACAAAAATATCGTAATGCAGTTGAAATTATTTATAAAGACAGCAATAAATATTTTAATTATACCATTCTACTGTAGTATTACTTCAAGAGCGCTTAACAAATCTAACACACTGTGCCTTAATTTACTTTTATCGTGATTATATAAGTAGATTGAACAATAACTAGAAACACCTTTAGAAATTACCTAACCTTCAATGTTACCTGTCTGAAGACGCCCGTTACAAGGTGAAACCTGTCCGGTCAAAAATAAATAAGTGGAACTAAGTTACAAAGGTTCTTCAATTTCCAAATCATATTTCCTCATAAAAGCTTAAAATCACTACTTATATTTAAATAGGACTTATCGTGAATGATTGACAATTACATATTAATTAGTCACATTAAATCGTGGGCTGTAAAGAAATTTCTCACTTTTTGTACAGCAGTAAATCGAAAATTTTCCAACCAGTGAAATGATATACATGAAACAATATTATGCAAGGCAATATACAAGTTACAAGACTGCCTGCGTGTTCCAGTGGTAAGACGCTCAACTATAAATTCAGAGGTCGCGGGTTCAAATCCGGGACGCACAAATACATTTTATTGAATTAAATGTGTAATAACACATTTAATTCATATAAAATTATAACAGTATATTTGCAGCACGTTCCAGAGTGGTAGATACTCTAAGTATCGTTTTAGTGAAAGATCACCATTCAGAATTGAAACGTTGCGTGAAATGGCTTTAACCGTGTTTGGTGACCTACCCCTCCTACTACCCTCAACCTCACAACATACCCTAATTGGGGATGCCTTAGTTTCACTGGCTGATGGTTGGCAGCAGTTGGGACTCATGTGCGATATTCACTATAATTTATTTTTTAAATTATAATTATTATTAATTACAATTCAAAGTAATAATGATAACTAAGTTTTTTTTTTCTGTCGTGGTTTTTTTGACGTCTTCAACTTAAATTTAATTTATTTTTGTATTTCACATGTAGCAGAACTAAAATATTATGCAAATGATATTTCCAAATAAATACTTTTTATCGGAAAAGACATTTTGTTCCAATTTTTACAGTTCGTCAAAAAATATTAATCACGACTTGTTTGTCTTAAGTTCACTCAAATACAGAAGTAGACTTTAGGTTCCTATGTATTAGGAAAACGATTTTACATCATAACAAATAATATTATATGACTCCGTAACCTATAAAGAAATAACATAACTGATACATACATTACATTGTAACAAACTTAATATAAATAAACCACTCAAAGGCACGTGGATATTATTTTACTTATGGTAAGGCCCATCTCAATTTACCTATTGGTCCAGATCGTTAAACAAATACATGTTTGGGTCAATCTGGACTCGCATAGCATAATAATATATTGCTTTAATAATATTTTTATTGTATTCTCTGCGTGAAGTGTGCATTGGGGCTCGTGAACACACTTATTGATTTAAAAACATGCACTCTTCCTACGTATGCCTGATTGAGAACACCACACGTCGAAAATAAATTATTTACATCCGATGCCCACTCAACTTTTAAAAAGTGCTATTTAACTAACTAACTAACTAACTAACTAACCATCACGCCGTTTCCCCGCAAGGGTAGGCAGAGAGGACGGACCGCCATACAACTCTGTCTTGGCACACACTTCTTGCTTCATTTACATTCATACATCGTCTCATACATACTCTTCTGTTATTCTGACTCTTCACACGACCCGATTCAAGTATTTGATTTACTTGATCGTGCCATGTCTTTCTCGGGCGTCCTCGACTTCTTCTTCCATTCACTTTCGCATCATATATTCTTTTCACACTCCTTTCTTCGTTCATTCGCTCTACATGCCCAAACCATCTAAGCGTCCCTTTCTTAATCCTATCCATTACGCTCACATCAGCCTTGCATTCTTTCCGGATATCCACATTTGTAATACGGTCATACATGGTTTTACCGCACATCCGTCTCAAAGATCTCATTTCCACAGCATTCAGTCTACTTTCATCCTTCCTCTGCCAGTTCCATGCCTCACTGCCATACATCAGGGTTGGTATAAGCACTCCATTGTGGACTGCTAGCTTCGCTTCTTTGGACAATTTCTTATTTGCCCCAACAGCGTTCAGTCCTCCATTAATGGAGTTTCCTGCATTCACCCTTCTTTCAATATCCTTATCAGTCTTTCCGTCTCTTGTAAACATACTTCCTAAATACACGAACTCATCCACTTGCTCCAAGTATTCATCATTCTGTTCTCGTACTCTCTCTTTCAAACACCATCACTTTGGACTTACTTACATTCATCATCAACTCATTTTGCATACATACTTGGTTCATCCTAGACACGAGAAACTGTAGATCTTCCATATTGTCAGCAATCAGCACCGCATCATCCGCATACAATAGGCAACATATTTTCACATTGTTCATTTTCGCGCCCAAGCCCACACCTTTCAATTCTTGCATACAATTATCCATGTACAAATTGAACAACCACGGTGACATTACACAGCCTTGTTTTACACCTTTTGTGATGTTAAACCACTATTTTGCTATTTAACGTTTTAATAAATTGCTTGTACACTGTAAAATTATTGATACAAAATCTAAAAAGCCTCGTATATTTTTGGTGTATTTGTAGAGTTATAACAACATATCGTCACCAGAACGGCAAAAGGGCTGAAGGGTCATTTCGGGAAGTTTACACCAGAGCGCTTTAAAAGTTTTTTTTTGTTTTACAATAAAATGTACAAGTCTTCAGTGCCTGGTTGGATTTTGAAAAAAATGTTGACTCGAGGAACTCAATGCTCTCACTGAGTTAAAAGAATAAGAAGAATCAAGCGATAAAAAGCTAAAAAAGTCCCAAACTTGTATGGCTTGAGTCAAGTTTTTTCCTAAATGATAAATATATTGTTGATGACTGAAGGCCCACAAAAGTCTTAAAAATCAAACGAGAGTCAGAGCAACTTGATCAAAACTGCACATTTAACTCATTTTTTACTAAAGATTCGCTAAAGCTCTTTTTTCTTTCGTTTGTAGGTAGAACTAAACGTATTTATGATAAATACATCTTTATCAGAGAAGTTGCGAAGTCTTATTTATAAAAGGTTGTTTTCTTTTTAGACACATAAATCATCAGATAATATCTGACACTTTTATATTCCTGTTTTTTAACAAACAAACTGATCTTTTTTAGAGGGGTTGATTTAATAAGGGTTTAACAATTCCGAATACCAACTTTGTAAAACGTTTGCAGAATAACATTTTTCTATGAGCTTGCAGTATTAGCCGGTACTAGGTTAGCCGGGCGTCGTGATTTCAATTCCTCTACTAGCTAAGTCTTATATCATTGTACAAGCCACATTTTTCGCTTATTACGGTAGGAAGAGTTTTTCAAATGTTGTTATTTATATACTAGTATACTATATACCAGTAACTTAACTGTTTATAAAGAGGGAAACAAAATGGGTAGCAGGTAATTAACTTAAACAAAGCTCATTCATTTAAAAGTTATACGTAAATCAAAAACCATAAATATTATTGACTAAAATGAAAAAAATAACGTTGTATCAGAATAGAGATTTTATTTTAATTTTAATGACCAACCGGCTTCGCTTAGCCTAAGCATCATCGGGGTAGAAAAAGAGGGAGATCATAATATAATAGCAATAGGCCATAATAGCATAAATATTTCAAAATATTACTGTTCATTTATTGCATTAAAATATTTATATTAACTTACTTATATTTTTGGGTGCTAATCATTTACTCTATAATGTTTTTACGTCACTATTATTTAATGTTATATATTTCACAGTTATGTAAAAGCCCATAAGGGCGTATATAATGAAATAAATATAAAACAAAATTACAGAACAGTAACATAGGCTTAGCGAAACCGGCCGGTCATGAAAATTAAAATAAAATCTGTGGTCTTTTACAAATTTATTATTTAATTTTTATTAAATATGTCAAACCGCAAAGTGATTGCTTTCTGCGAAATTATAAATATTATTTGATATTTTCCTGGTCGTTGGTCACCTTAAGAGCATCGAAGATCGAAGAAGCCGTATCTACATGATCTGATAATGCCTTCGAATTAACATGACTCCGTTCGATGATATGTGGGAACATAAGAAATGTCTATGATGAATCGATATTCATCTGCGATTAGAAAATTATTTTGATAAATATCTATTTAACATCTCATAACACGTTCCCGAGACGTTTACGTTTAATATCGGAGATCTTATCTAGGCTGTAGCAGGAAGCTTGCAAAGTGAAGGCTGTCTTATAATAATATATATGAAATCAATACTAAAATATTTACAGGTGCTTCTGAAAGTTATTTTGCTTAATGAGTGTGCTGAGCGTTTTTTGCCTGTTCATGGAAGGTAGATTAAAATCAATCAGATGGATGATATGAACGTCTGGCAAAAGCATGCCGCCGATAGAAGCGTTGGGACCTCCCCCTCTTTTGAATAAAATATATAAAGGTTACGATGGAGCTCTAAGCGGCAAGATCATATTTAATAATAGTAATTAATGGTTTATTTCAGCGGAATAGAACAGTTGGTGCAATACTCTGCCTGCCATATAAATAATACACATAAGTAATATTAAAAAAGAAAGAGATAACATAAAAAATAATATTACTAGAGCATGAATAAATAATAAAATGTAAATTATATGTTTACTCAATGTTTTAGATTAATAAAAACTTTTAGAAAAAAGGCGTGAATCAATGTTTTTTTTTTTAATGATAAACAATTTTTTTCTCATTAGAATCACTTTGTGGTTTAATATTATATTAAAATAAAATAACACTTTGTTTTAAATTAGGAATTTATTGTGTTTTAATGCCAACCGGTTTCGCTTAGATCAAGCTTTGTCAGGGCACATATAATAACTGATTTATTATTACCTTGCTGATTTATTTATTACTGAGTTGATTTTCCCACAAAAACGGCGCTATAAAAGTTATCCATTTATTATTATTATGTATCCTGACAAAGCTTGATCTAAGCGAAACCGGTTAACGTTATGACATAATACATTTTTGGTTTAAAACAAAGTGTTCTTTTGTTTTAATTTTGATAAATAAATAACTTAGTTAGTTGTTTTATTAATATTTTATTTCATTTTTAAAAAGTGACATCACTTTTATAACACACAGATTATGTATTTGTTAATATTCAATGATATTTAATACAACTTTTTAATCATCCACAGATTATGAAGTAACGATAATTACAACTTTTTAATTTAGTTTCACTGACACCAATAATTCTTGATTTAAGACGTTATTTTGTATGGTAATACACTTGGAGCAACAATGTATGAGAGAGAGCTAATTGTTTTTACCCAACCTATACAAACTTGCGATAAATCACTTTCTCCGGGTTTTCACGTCATACACCATAAGAGAGAAAGAGACAACAAAATTAACACACTGCTTTTATGTATTGTAAGGATGATCTTAGTCTTCCGCGTCTCCGGGGACTCCACCCACACGTTTTGATTTGCGACTAAACTGGATACAACTACACGTTTTTTTAGGTTGTATGCTATATTTTTGTTGATAACAATACTGTGAAAAAGTGATTATACGAATAAACAAAAACATTATGTCGACATGTAAAAATAATAAATAAAAGGTATAAATACCCTAACCCTAGTCTTAGCCACGCCAAGGTCTGCCCGGCAAAGAATCATCAAAAACTGACTACACTGCCTTGGATAGGTACCACTCTATGCACTCTAAGGTTATACGTGAGTATCTCATTTGCCCGAAGCCAGTGGAACTAAGGCATTCCGCAGTGAGGGTGTTGTGAGACTGAAGGAAGTGGGGAGTAGATTTGTTATAGGGGAAGGGAAAGGTTTAGAAGTACCTGACTTTTCAAAACTGGTAATTAAACATCGCATTAGTTTGAGAATGCCTTGAAATTCAGATCCAGTCTCTCCCAGAGGTTAAAATCTTAGTATTTCAATATCATAGATCTACAACCACTTTTGAATAAGCATATGCAAATACGAACTGGGAGGATCGAAAGATCCCAGCCTCCTTCGGCCTTAAGTTCAATCATGGTCATACATATTTATAGTGATTATAATAAAATGATGATATGTGAATAGGGCATAAGCTTCTTTCACACAATACCTACCGCAGTAAATAAATAATAGAGCGTTTTTTTAACGACGTAAGACTGAGTAAGAATTCTAGATTAACGATTTCTGAATGTTTAAAAACCTTACATTAATAGCCAGAAGATTTAAAAATAATTTCTTTGTATGTATATAATCTTTGTGGAAATTAATATCCATAAATAACTTTGTTTTCATTGCATTCAATTAAGAATAATACATTTGTTGCTTACTAGTTTTATCGTTGTTACGATATCTTTGTACATGTATTAATTAATTCATTTCGTTTGTAATCTGCAAAAAAATAAAATGTCTAAAATAATTAATTTTATTTGAATTTGTTTACATAGCTCTGAAATATCATAATAGTTGAAACTAGAAGGCAATAAACAATACTATTAATTATTAAAACATAATCAATAATTTTCAATAAAATATTAAACGGAAGAATTCACAGAAAATAAAGAGATTAGGTTGCGGTGAGACTCGTGATCGGAAACCAAGTTTGATTTTCAGTAGATTTTTTTAATGTTTATTTTGTTTAAAATTATTCATGTTGTCTCAATAATAAATTTCACAACAAAGCTTATCTCTTTTTTTTGTTTAACGTGAATACCGCACAAGAGTCTCAACTGCTCCCAATTGTCTAGAGCCAGTGAGACTATGGCATCCCCAATAGGGGTATGTTTTGAGACTAGGTTGTAAGGGAGAGGAGGGAGATGAAGAAGGGGAAGATTGGGAAGTACCTGCCTATTTAGATCTGGTCACCAAACACGGACAAAGCCATTTTAAGCAACGTTTCAATTCTGAATGGTGGTCTTTCACCAGGGCGATACTTAAAGTATCTACCACTATGGAACGTGGCGTAAATATACTTTATTTTATTCATATCAATTAAACTTGTTATGACACATATTAATTAAATAAAATTTATTTACGCAAGCCGGGTTCGAACCTGCGGCCTCTGGATTCGTATTCGAGCGTCTTACCACTCGACCATGCAGGCCGTCAAGTTAATTAGTACGTTAATTCTAATTTAAATAATCACACTGTTTTTTTATGAAATAAAAAAAAACAAGTATAATAAAACAAAGTTATTTATTGCACAATCAAAAGAATTTTGTTTCCAGTGAGGTGTTCAAAATTATTGCGATGTACGATCATTTAACTTGGATTTATTTTTGTTTTACGATGAACAATACGAATTTCATATTATATTCAAAGTATACACGCTCGAAAAGGTGACTATTTAATCATTCTGCATTTTTAAAAATGCCACTACATGAGGGGTCGAAAATGTATAAGATCTCCTTACCACGAAAAGATTTATGGCGATTCAGCGTCTTCAATTCAGAATCTTGTCTCTATCACAAACACATCCTTTCAACTTACAGCCATACGAGAAGCAGTAGATGACAGATCAATGATAAACATATTCTTTGCAAATTTTACAGAGAATCTTCACCAACAAGCTATTTTTCAAGGCGCCATTCCTCCCAGCGATACTGCGCCGATAGCGGAGGATGTGCAACATTTTAACTTTTCCTCATTATCTGGATATATGCACTTATTTACGAGCAACTTCCTCGTAATTTGTTTGATTTATTCCTGGCCATGGCTATTAAGTTACCGGTGATTATAACATGAGTTACGACGGAAGATAATAATGTGTTATGCTTTAAATAATACTAGAGATATTATGCGATATGAATACAGCGTGAAAGGAAAGCTTGCCGTGGACGTTTTCACGGCTATACAGCAACTAATGAAACCATTTCAGTTTATCTGAGAAGATTTATTTCTTCGATTTCATTCTCACAGAAAACTAACAAAGTAACATAATTACCAGAGTTTGATCCTTGAACTCAGGATGTTCCTTCATCTTTTTAAAATTCCAAACATGTGAATCATGGTAACAGAACACGAGTTTACATTTAATTTGATTAAATTTCATTTAATAAATAGTACAACAAATGCGAAATGAATGGTGAAGTTCTAAAATCTTCGCAGTGAAATTGTTCACATATTTGACATCGATTCGACAGATTACATTGTAAACCTAGTAATTCAAAATATGTGAAACATGGTAACAGAACACAAGTTTACATTTAATCTGATTAAATATAATTAAATAAATAGCACAACAAATGCGAAATGAATGGTGAAGTTCTAAAATCTTCGTAGTGAAATCGTTCACATATTTCACATCGATTCGACAGATTACATTGTAAACCTTGAACGCACCTTAATACCATTTTGTCATCGATGTTTTTTTCTGTGAAAATATTAGCATTCTCAGTTCGGGTGTTATGGTGTGGATTGTAAAATTAGATGACAGTTTCAAATATCGCTCAACAGTTGTTTTAAGAAATACATCGAAATATTAATAAAGAGCTTTAGTACGCACACAACTTCAACTTTCAAAGCAGTTGTCTCTGAAGTAACAACAGCCCTGGTAATGCTCAATTTAAGATAATAGAAATCTACCATCAATAAAAGAAAAAATATTAGATACTAAGAGTTTCAACACACATAATTTAATATTTGAAAGTTAATAATAAACAATATGCTACTTTGTCTTTTTTTAATAGCATGGATAGCATGGATTGATAGCATGGATTTTTAATAGTACATGGATATTTTAAAAAATCATCCCCTAAGATGACAATAGTTGCAGTGGCCTAAAAATGTCATGCACTGAAACTAATTAAAATCCGTGACACCAGAACTCACCGTTCCAGAGCTTTTTCCTGGAACATATAATTCAAACAAATATTCTGCTTCATAATTTAAGTACAATGCATGTTTTACTTGAGATAAACATTCTTTCAAAATACATTAAAAAAGCACTGCTTTATAATGTTATACCAAAACCTGATATTAGAAACGCTCACATTTTAATAAACATGAAACGTTAATCTTTTCTATTTTTTGTAACTTTGTCATCTATTTCTCTCTCCTCTATTCCATCTTATTAATTTCTCCTATGCACTATAAATCCACTCTTACTAAGTAATGTTTCGTATCTAATCACTGTATGCAGTGTGTATCTCACCGCGGGTTTAGGGGCTATTATTTAAAGCAGTATCTTGTTATTGATGGCGTCGGATTGTGAGATTACCGCCGATAAGGGGACTTACCGCATTTTCTATTTCATTAGCTGGTGCTACACAATCAGTGCGTTAAATATAACCTCCGATAGTGTTTGGTTTACGGGAACTTCCACCTGTAAGATATTGCCAGGAGCTTCGGTTTCTGTGTAATGTGTCTTTTTTAGAATTCATTTAATCACTGCATCTACGATCGATGCGCCGTGTTTGTAAAAGGTTATTTACTAGGGATCGCAATACCAGTTAAACAATCTACCGATAAAGGGCGAAATATTGTATATATTTTTAGCGGTATTTACACGATAGTAAACCATATTATTTTTTTATTAATTAATCAAACATTTATTAAAAAAAATAACCTCATAATTGGACGTAGTTGCGCAGAAAGCGTCCGGCACACAATTTTCCAAAATCGATTTTTACATTTTAGATAAATACGAAATTTCTATCTGCTGAAAACATTCAAGCTTCAAATGCAATAGATTTTTGTTGATTCATTTTTTTTATTAACCTATATTACAAATATTTGACTCAAATTGAACTTTAAAAATCATTAAAATGTAGAATAACATAAGAAATACAATTATTTTTTTAATAAATATGTCGATTATAAATTACTTATTAATAACAATTCTCATAAAGAAAAAAAACACTTCACAAATGCCGTAATATGTTTTGTACCGTCATATTTTAAAACGCCTTTTTCTTAGTTTCATCTAATTAGGGTTGGATGCTTTCTGCATAACAGTGTCCAATTGAAAGTATTAATAGAATGGTGGAAAAAAAAATACCCTAATCTGTGTTTATTTGAAGGCTTTAATAGTAATGTTTTTTTAAATAATGTATAGAGTAAGATCAATACAAATAGCTGTTTTCTATATGCGCTTATCATTCATAGCATTCTACATATAATGCACACATCGAGGACATAGCAATTATTATTTTATTTACTTGTTCTTTTTTTTTTCTTTTTTTCACTGTAGTATTCATCTTCAACTCAGTTTTTATACTTGAATTATTTTCACTCACGTGTGAACAATCTGTTAAAACCCAGTAAAATAAATATATTTCTTGAATGTTGCAAAAAACTGTGGGTCAAATTTACTGGTTTATTTTTCAAACAAATTTTTTTCTTTCTGATAAATCGTCGTAAAAAGTTTGAAATAAAAACCAACTGTTATAGTGGGAATTTAGTCTCCGATTAAAATCGGAGAGTACCACGCGGAACAAATGAAGCAAGTTTGATATTGAATAATGCGTAACAAATAATACCTACATACATTCCTAATATTTACGTGTAGGTTGTCGGATGTACCTTAGTCATTAGTCGATAATTAAGTACAGCTTAGTAGGTACGTTAATCGATTAGAGTGGGTAGAAATGCCTACGTTCAGCCATGGAGAGCAACCGATCACCGGAAGTGATAATCAGCTTTGGAATTCGGACGCCCGTGGCTCTACATTTTATCGACAGGTACCTATTTCATTTATTCTAACTATGGCAGCCTCTGTGGCTGAGTGGAAAGCGCTGGCGTTTATTTTTGGAGGTCAAGAGTTTGATATTATAAGAGGAACACTTGGTAAAGTAATATGATTTCACGAACATTTTACGTACCTACATTAAAAAAAATTAAACCGCACAAGAGTCCCAACTGCCCTAAACCTTCTGAAACCAGTGAGACTATGGCTTCTCTAATTGAGGTATAGCCAGAGTTAAGGTAATGGGGAAAGGAAGAAGATGAGAAATAGGAATGTTAGGAAGTACCTGGCTATTCAGATCTGTTCATGTCATAATAACAATAATATCAGATTATTATTCATATCATAATAACAATAATATCAGAATAATAATAATAAAAGAATAACAAATAATAATACGTGATATCAGAAAAACATTAAAATCCCAAAATTTAACACTAAGCATTCTCAAAATACCTACCTCTATCTAGGAATAACTTACTTTAACAATCTTCCTGTAAAACTAAAAACTATATTATATAATATTGATGAATTTCAGCTTAAATTGAAAAATTACATCAAACAACTTTAACAGTCTTTAATAATTGTTATTATAAATTTTCCATTTGTTTGTTTTTTTTTATTTTTTTTTTGCTGTAACCAATTTTATACAAATACTTTTATTTTTACTTTTACTTCTATTTTTCTCTGCTGTATTAACTAAACACTATTTTATTATTTTAGCGTAAATTCCCTCACCAAACACAAAAACCTTGTTATTTATGGTGAGGAACAGCTTATATGTTTATTTAAAAATACACTGTGCAAAAAATGAAACAATTACCTTAATTATTGTAAAAAAAACTTATATTAAATAAAAATATTATTATTATTTTTTTTTTTTATATATGAATACCGCACAAGAGTCTCAACTGCTCCCAACCGTCGAGAGCCAGTGAGACTATGGCATCCCCGATAGGGTATGTTGTGAGGCTGAAGGTAGTGGGAAGGATATGGGGAAGCGGAAGGTTGGAAAGTACCTGGCTATTCAGATCTGGTCATCAAACACGGCTAAAGCCATTTCAAGCAACGTTTCGATTCTGAATGGTGGTCTTTCACCAGGGCGATACTTAGAGTATCTAGCACTCTGGAACGTACCGCAAATTTACTTTTTTATTTTTTTTTATTTGAATTAAATGTGTTATGACACATATTAGGTAAATAAAAGTTATTGGCGCACGCCGGGTTTGAACCCGCGACCTTTGGATTCGTAGTCGAGCATCTTACCACTCGACTATGAAGGCCGTCATAATGATGAAACGGTTATGGTGATGAAAAGTGTAATGAATGAAGAATCGATCATTATTTGTCGGTTATTAAAAAATAACCATTAAATAAAATATTTACGTAATGCTATTTGTTTTTTTCTTGCTTCTCTACCTTTATCTAATAGCCACGAAAATATTTTTTCTCTAAATGTACGTTACTTGATGAGTGACTTTTCTCGTCAATTGTTTTTTTTAATATATATGGCAAACGCATATAGTTCCTTTGATCAAAGGAATCCTATCCGAACAGATGTCAAATACTAATAACACCGCCTATCAAAAGGTGGCAGAGTGAAATCCTAACGAAAATCCATAGCAGCCTCCGCGCGCCGTACTTATACGCGATGAAGTTCGCCGCTCGGGCAAGCACGAAACCCGAGCATCGATAGGACGCGACGCGTTCAGTGAATACAATAATATGTAATTATGATTATTTAAGGTCCACGCGCCGCTCTTGACATCCACTTTTACGGGCCGCCGGACATACTAATTGAATAATGCCCACTAACGACTTCCATAAAACATAATCTTCTATTCCAGTGGCGGGCAAACCACGAAGTGCGAGCAACGTTATGATTATACTTGATTGTTAACTGATAACGCACAGAAGTTCTATTTACCCGAAGTCAGTGGAACTATTTGAAGAAAATATGTTTTTAAAAGAAATCAAAAATTTAAGGTTGGGGAGGATCTGGCTAGTCAGTTCTGGTCACTGTTGAAACTGTATTGAAAAAAATAATTCTATTTGTAAAAAAAAACAACATTTGTAAGATGCGAAATTTATCCAAAGAGGTATTTAGAGAATTTTGTATACCACACAATACTGTGTTTCACACAATACAATATTCGTTTATTATTAATTTTATTTATTTACTTTATTCATCTTCAGTTAGATCACATCATTTTGTGTTCTAATTTAAAATATTAAATAAATATACAGACACGATTATTGCATAGGTACATATTTTTTTAATAAGATTTTATTAAAAAAATTAAAACATGTTTTCTACTACAAAAATCAAACATGCAATATGCCAACATTAATGTTTGTGGCGAACAAATATCATTATTATTTTTTTTTAAATGAATAGTATTGTCTATTGTAGTAATTACTGGTATTTTATATAATTATTTCATTAAAGTATTTTATTCAGTTAAAAAAAATAGTTAATGGCATGCCATCGATAATTTAAATATGGCCTCGTTCGAGGCACTTTATAGGTAGTATGTCAAATTTTATGTTTCACATTGCCCATTCAAAAATATTGAAAACTCCGCTCGATAAAAATGGGGAAAATTACGGGTAAATTACGGGTAATTCGCCCGTACGGGTAACGGTAGCTAAAGGATTCATGATAGGTTATGTTTATCGTTATTCAAGTAAGTTCTACTTATGAAATATATTTCCACAATTTTTTTTTTAATTTGTTTTGGTAAAACTTTTAACAATGTCTAATTTTGAAACTGTTAATTCGTAGTGGAACTCCATTTTAATGAAATTAATAACTTTAAAAAATAACTTTATTCCACAATTTTTTTTATTTAAGACCTTACTGGTTTCACCTTGTGATGGGCATCTTCAGACTGGTACTGATAACCAGTCTGAAGATGCCCGTCATAAATGAAACCGGTCGGGTCCTAAATAAAAAAAATAGTGGAATAAAGTCAAATATTTGGTATTATTAAAATCATTTTAACAATGTTTTTTGCTATGCCTGCCTAATTGTAAGTTGTTTCCATATTGAGCAAACGTTTGAATCAGATATGTTAAAATTATTTGAAAAGGTTTGTTACACCTGAAAAATGTTCTAACACCATAATACACAATCATCCAAGTATGTGGCTGAAATAACATAACGATCCGTGGTCCGTCTGCAGGGCAGAGGTCTCCAAAGCCATTTCATCTCATATGAATAGTCACAGATCATTGACGATACAAGGCTTTGTAACACTACTGCTCCAAACTTCTAATAAGTAGAATATAATAAGCTAACATGCTCATATTGTGGTGTGATTGAATGGCAACACGTTACTGTTAACTGCTATCACGATGTGTTAACAATGTGGAGAAGAAAAAATGATGTACGGCAGGTTAGGTGGTCTAGGGTGATAAAAAACACACACAAGTTTACGTACAAACAATCAAGTTCCTCTGCCTACGACTCGATTGAAGAATGTTATGAGATCAACAGAAAGGAGGACAGAGGATAAAAAGAGAAAGAGGAGGAGTAGGAAGTAGGCACTATTGAGATAATATTTTACGAAAATTGCGCTGTATAAATTGTTTCAGTATTATTATTACTATCCCAATTCGTATCAGATGTAGTCGACAGTTGAATTGGTATGCTGCTTGGTTAGTAGTGTGACGGACCGATTTCGATTATCACAGCGGGTACTGAGTAACATCATTTTCAGAACATGTAATGTTTAGTGAAAAGGTCTTAGAGCCACCGTAGCTACATCTTCACATTCATACCAATGTATAGATTGTATTAATTTTGTTATTATTTTTTTTGAATTATTTTTCCATGCAATGAAGAAACAAGAAAGCTTGAAATGGCTTTAGCCGTGTTTGGTGACCAGATCTGAATAGCCAGGTACTTCCCAACCTTCCTCTACCCAATCTTCTTCCCCTCCCCTCTACCTTCATCCTCACAACATACCCTATTTGGGGATGCCATAGTCTCACTGGCTCTAAACGGTTGGGAGCAGTTGAGACTCTTGTGCGGTATTCATTTAAAAAAATAATAAAAAACATACAAATATTACAAAATAAACAAAATATATATATATATATATATAATACTTCGACGCATAGTAATGTACAAGTGTAATTAATGTGTTAGGAGCTGAATTTCAAGAAAACTCAAAAACAATTAAATTTATAATGATGAAATAAATAAAATAAAATACTTATTTATGCAAAAAGCAAAGAATAGGTAACGAAATTTCAACTGTATCAATATAATGCACGGGCAATTGGGCATGGACGAGAAATTGTAAATGCACAAGATAACCTACAAAAAAATGTGCTGGCAAAATGCTTAACATTAACGATGAATTATATACCGCAACAAACAACTTTTTTATTTCAATTTTATTGATTTTAAAAAGTTTCCTAATGAAATCATAATTCGTTAAGCCTTAAAAATTTTTCAGTTTCATATGAAAATTTTCAAGGAGTAAGTCGGGATCAGGATGTGATTACCAATTTAAATAATAGTCCTCGGAATGTCGTTTAGGGTATTCAAATTCAAATTCATTCGTGGAGGCAAACGGAGAGATTTAATCAGAGATCTACCACTGCTTCATATCAATCTCAATCAACAATCCAATTTCTGCTTTTCAAAATATTCTATTCGTATTATTTTTTATGTGTTTTCATGGTAAAACATGCATAAAATTAATGTCCCTAAAATAAAATCTTGCACAAATTATAAGTTTAGCAAAACCCAATGGACACAAAGGCGTGCACTCCAGAAAAGCACATAAGCACAGCTTTTCATGCCGTACTTGCATTAAAATATGTATAATATTGGATTCAATAATATGAAGTTATTGCAAAAAATAAATCTTCATTTAATACGCCATAAATTTAGCTAATCGCAATGGGGCAAGCGTCTCACAGACCGTCTTACTATAACGTGTCAAAAGCAAACTACATATGCTCAAACGCCGTCAACGTCAGAGTAGATTATTCAATGATCACTAGACTACACAAAATATGTATGCTGTGACATGTTACGCGTTTAAGTAGCTCGTTTGTGCTAGTATCTTTTACAGAACTAATCTAATAGCAATCAGTGATATCGGTACTTATCTCTATTATCAATTAATCCGCTGTTTTTCCTATTGCCTACTCTGACCAAAAACTGCACGCCACTGAATGGATTAATATAACATATTGAACACATATTGAAAAACATGTACTATAGATCTGTTGGGATTTGCTCATTATTTGTGGAAGATTTTTTAAATTTTATATAGCTATGTTGCTGTTTGAAAAGTTATCCAAATCAAGAAAAAAAGGTTTGCACTGAGATGCCTAGGACTAAAATTCTTTTCAAAGAAGCGTATTGTGCTTAAACAATCCTTACTATTTTTTTTTCTTCAATAATTAATAAATAATAATAATAAACCTTAGTTTTGACCACTGTTTTTGATAATAAATGATCTTAATGTTTCAAAGTCAATGGTTTATTCTTCAGGGTACAAGTAAAGATATAAACAAAGCTGTAAAATAAGTCGCGGGAGAGGATTACAGAGCTGGGGTAACTAATTAGATAATAGTGTGAAAACAAATCGTCAAATAGTGGTCCAAACTAAGGGTTTATTACAACGTTATCACGTACCAAATATTGTTAGCAGCCGGTATTTTCGTTGTATAAAAAGCAGTTTGATTCTTTGACACAGTATTTGAGACCGCTGTAATATTAAATATGTTTCTAGCTAGCAGTTTCGTCATAAAAGATTATTGGTTAAAATTATCAGCTAGAAGAGAAAATTCACACTCACCCTTTTTCAAGGTTTTTTTCTCGTTTTACACATAAGTCTGGAAATAAACTCACCACCAATGGGGCAAGAGACTGTTCTTTTACGTATCTCCACAATTATAAAGAACATAAATTTAATGGATAGGTAAACTTTATGGGAAATTAAAGTTAATATTTGTACTTTTTAAAACACCATAATTAATCCAAAACATCGAATCAATTCAATGTTATTGGTCTTTAAAAATTAACGCCCTGAGAAATGATACTTCACAGAATTGAATGAGATAAGTCCACTCGCTACGCCCTCGCGGTGTACAGCGGAATCTTCGTAATATAAATGGTTACCTACTGTATCAATATTTAACGGTCATTTTATCTTGATAAGTACAAAAACTGACATTTAAAACAAGCTGTCGATCTCGCTTACCCCTTGGGTAATCTCGAATATCAGGTTTTATCGGTGTGTTCACGGTTCGGTTTAATAATGAAGTCGATTAAAAAATGCATTAAAAGTAATGTTGAATTTGTCGAATATTTATTTTCATGAAGTAAAAAGTTTCACTGGGTGGGAGGGGCATGTACTTTACAATTCAGTACAACTTTTTAAACGTACAACTTAAGTTTTGTTCGCAGGTGAATTGTGATGGTTTTATTTGTTATTGTTAAGTAACGTGTTACTTAGTGAGCCTTTATTACTAGAAGAAGAAGTAAAGATAAACCTGGGATTTTCTGAAGTTTTGAAAAGACATATGTCATAGACGGAAGGAAACATTCAAAGCACAATATGCTGCAAGGGGGGTTTTATGTTTTTTCAGTGAATACGAAGCAAGAGTCACCCGGAGTGAGTGGATAGACTAGGTAATAAGTACGGTTCAATAAATGTTTACCGTTACAACACTGTGTCTTTTTTATTAAAACTATTAAAAAGTTTTATTTATTTATTTGCACCTTTTATAGTTATAATTACTATGTGAAACTAAAAATAATACCCATTGCGCTGTAACTTCCCATTTACATAATACCTACAAACTAATTTTATAGTAAAACTATTGTTATTATCTTTTAAACTCAATGTGCTATGTATTATATACGTATTAACTTGAAGTAACAATAAATGGAAAGAGAGCTAATTATTTTTATCCAACCTATACAAATTTGCGATAAATAACTTTCTCCGGATTTTCACGTCGTAAACCATGAGAAAGAAAGAGACAGCAAAAAATCCCAAATTATAACAGCGCTTTGAAGTATTGAAAGAATGTTCTTCGTGTCCCGCGTCTCCGTTGACTCCGCCCACACGTTTTGATATGCGACTTAAATTGACATAACTCAACGGTTTTTGCGGTTAAATGCTATATTTTTGTTTATAACAATACTGTGAAAAAGTGGTTATGCGTATAAACAAAAACATTATGTCACATGTGCTATGAATAGATGTATAAATACCCTATCTCTAGTCCTAGCCACGCCCAGGTCTAGCCGAGTCTGACAAAACTCATAAAAACGGACTACAGCAGCGCTCCCTCTTGTATATTATTGCTCTGAGCGTATTACACTATTTTGTGAAATATACTATGATAATAATATTACTAATTGTAAGACCTTCGATATATTTATATACTTGCATTGTACAAACTATCATTTTTTTAAACTCTTGTTTTTATGTTACATTCTTCTCATTTATTTCACTCCTTTATATAACTAAAAAGATTATACGTAAAAGCCTTCAAGGCATGAATAACATAAAATAAAATTAAAATTAGAGTCTCAACTGACCGGAGCCAGCGGAACTCTGGCATCGTCTATTTGAAGACACTGTCTTGAGGGAGTGGGGAGATGGTGAAGAGAAAGAGTGAGAAGTGCGTGGCTAGTCAGATCTGATCACTAAACACAACAGAAACCATCGTTTCGATTCAGATGAAACTGAGAGTAACATGACCGTTTTGAAACGAAGTGCAAATGTATTAAACATATTCAAATTTAAATATATTATATAAGTATTTTAGATTAGATGATTCCTTGTAAAGCGCCCTAGATATAAATCATTTATGTACTATTTATACTTCGCTTTTTTTTAACAAATGGCACCACCCCGCCATCTCACGGCATTAAAAAACAATGACATGAAATACATATTATTTTTTTATACCTAAGAGAGAATGGAGCACGTCCAACAAAGCTGTTTTCGGTACAAAACTATGTGATTTTCGTTCTTCTGGCTTCAATCAACCTTCGGGGAATGCCGTCCAGAAAAAAAAAATAAAAGTAAGCCCTCCTTGAACTAGTCGAGTCTTTTGGAAAAGAGATTTTAATTGAATTTTTCCGCCGAAGATTTATTTCATTAACAGACTCCGACATTGACGAGATGAATTTGAGGCAAGATCTAATGGGTACATCACATCCCGACAACAACCTAATAAATGTAAGGATGCGTCACGTTTTTCACGAGCGGTTTGCCCTGTATCTTTATGTATTTTACGGCCTCCGTGGTCGAGTGGTAAGACGCTCGACTACGAATCCAGGGGTCGCGGGTTCAAACCTGGCGTGCGCAAAGAGGTTTTATTTGATTGATATGTGTCACAACACATTCAATTCATATAAAATATTATAAAGTATATTTGCGGCACGTTCCAGAGTGGTAGATACTCTAAGTATCGCCCTGGTGAAAAACCACCAATCAAAATCGAAACGTTGCTTGAAATGGATTTAGCCGTGTTTGGTGACCAGATCTGAATAGCCAGGTACTTTCCATCCTTCCTCTTCCTTATCTCCTTTCCATTCCTACAACCTTCAACCTCACAACATATTCCAATTGGGGATGCCAAAGTTTCACTGGATCTAGACGGTTGGGAGCAGTTGGGACTCTTGTACGGTATTAACTTTAAGATGTGTAGGGAAGAAAGCAGTGATTATACTTAATAATACTTACATCATAGATATATACATATAAGGTAT
The DNA here is from genome assembly GCA_022651775.1 of Drusus annulatus. Lineage (NCBI taxonomy): Eukaryota > Metazoa > Arthropoda > Insecta > Trichoptera > Limnephilidae > Drusus > Drusus annulatus. The sequence continues at coordinate 971,702 of JAGWCC010000061.1, read as the reverse complement.
ATACTTTGAGGGTAGATCTATTTTAGGATTTAAAAAAAACAACTTAATATAGCATTCTTTCAACTCGATACATTTAAAAAATGAGTCATCCAAAAATACGATTTGTTAATTTCTGCAAAATATACGGTTTTCGGCAATGGCCTCTGCATTCAATGCGAATCTCATCTCGCCAAGCCATTTTTTCATCTTTAGAAACTGGAAATAGTTGTAAAGATCTATCTCTTCTATTGAGTGTTATTGCAACTTTGCTAGTTTTACTCTCTGACTTCACCCAAGGTTTAAAAACTTTTTTTTTAAATATTGGTCTAATTGGACAAGTTAAATAAATAAAAAGGTATTATCATTATGGTGTTGTCTTATTTTTGAAACGTTTAATCGGTATTTCAAAACTTACTGAACCAGGGGAGTCATGTTGTGGAACCAGGAGACAACAAAAAACACTCTGTTGACCCTGGCATAACTTAATATCAGGTGTTAATGTGTGCTGGCTAAGTAATAAGGTGTATAGGTACAAGCCACCATGTGTTGACACAACTTTTATTTATTTTTTTTTTTTTTTTTTTTTATTTAGCATCTATATAAATGAGAAAAAAATGCAAATACAAAATATGATTTATGTGTAAAAATGTTAACAGAGATAGCAGTAAAGATAAATTAGGTACATTAATTATTATAATTGTAACACTCTTTGTTATTATCGTTTATTTTTTCTTTATTTTTTTTTTTTTTCTTCTTAGTCCTCCTCACTAGGGGGTCCTGTGCTGAGGCGGACTAGAGTTATGTAATTTCATGTCATCTAATTTGGTGCGTCTTCTATGTCGTTTTTAGTACTGCTTTTAATGTTATCTCATTGACTTCTTTCAGCCAGACTTTAATTCTTGATTTGTACTCGTTTAGTTTTTCTATTTGTTTTATATCCGGAGGAAGGATGTTGTGGAGTTTTGTTGCTAAATATGTACAGTTTCTTTGTCCGAATGCGGTTTTATAATATGGTATGTTTTTTATATCGTTTTGATTTGATCTAGTGTCATGGATGCGTGGTCCAGTGAGGGGTTCCTTATTTTTGAATAGTTTTAATGGTATATTTTTGGCATATATTTGTAGTACATTGGGTACATCAAAACTTTTAAAGATTTCTATCGAAGGTGTTCTTATGGGTACTTTAAGAATGGTTTTTATGATTCCCTTTTGGATGGTATTCACTTGATGTATGTACTTAGATGTTGCAGATCCCCATCCCATGATTCCATATTCGATTCGAGAGTGACATAATGCGTAGTAGACTTTTTTCATATCATTTTTATTTACCACATTTCTAAGGTTTTTAAAGAAATATATAAGACTTGTGAGTTTTTCTGTAATACCTTTGATGTGTAGGTCCCACTTAAGATTATCATCAATTACTACTCCAAGGTATTTTATGTTTTGTGATTTAGTTATAATGGGGCAGCGACATTGGATATTATTTCTTTGACATTCATGTAATTTGAGGTGTAGTGCTTGCCCTGGTTGATTCCTTGAGTCTATGGAGAACGTTAAATATTTAGTTTTGCTGAAATTGAGGGTGAGAGAGTTTATTTGAAGCCAATTTTGAAGTTCATTAAGCCCTCGTTCAGCAACGTTAAATGTTTCCGTCCAGTTTTCTTCTTGAAACATCAAAACGGTATCATCAGCAAAACTGATAATGTTTCCTTTAATGGGTAGGTTCGTGATATCATTTATGTAGATGATAAATAAAATCGGTCCCAATACACTTCCTTGAGGGACGCCGTAGTTTAAAGGCAATGGTTTGCTCTTTTGTTTGCCAATCTGTACATGTTGTTCTCGTAATTTTTGTAATTTAACTGTAATTTTTATACCTTTAAAAAAGAAAATAAAAGAAAGAGAGGTTTCACTTAAAGCATAAAGCCTGAATACCTATCTTCTTACCGAAACAAACCATCTCCGAATCAAAAAGAATAATAAAATGGGATATTTTCTTCTTTACTTTCCCACCAGTAAATATAATGATACAGATTCAAATAAGGCTTCCATAATTTGATATTTCGATATTATCAACCGTCTAGAGCCAGTAAGACTATGGCATCCCCAAATAGGGTATGTTGTGAGGCTGAAGGTAATAGAGTGGGGAAGGAGATTGGGAAGAGGAAGGTTGGGAAGTACCTGGCTATTCAGATCTGGTCACCAAACACGGCTTAAGCCATTTCAAGCAACGTTTCGATTCGGAATGGTGGTCTTTTACCAGGGCGATACTTGGAGTATCTACCACTCTGGAACGTGCCGCAAATATACTTTTTATTATTTTTATATTAATTAAATGTGTTATGACACATATTAATTAAATAAAAGTTATTGGCGCACGCCGGGTTTGAACCCGCGACCTTTGGATTCGTAGTCGAGCATCTTACCACTCGACCATGGAGGCCGTCAGAGTTGAAGTGACTTTTCAAAAATATTATATATAGTATTGTAATATCTTTTATTTTATGTCATATTTTTTATTAGTTTGTGTTTTATCTGTAGTATTTGTGTTAACATTTTTTTTGAATAGATGTTAATAAAATATTGTGCTAATATACCGTAAATAATAAATAAATAACTGTGTAAAACGTGATTCTTTCTTTCTGAAGATTTAATTATTTTTATTATTTTAATCTGAAAATATAAAGTTAAGATGGTAAAACCAACCCTCTTCAGATGTTGCTTTATTTGAGTTCCTTGAGAAGTATTTCGGTTGGATTCATTTTCAGGGAAATTCCACAAAAACGATTCTAAGATGTCGTATGACTATAATTTATTGGAATTCCAGGGAAAGGAGGCTTCTTTCTTCGTTATTGCCCTGTTCCGTCTTCAAATGAAGCTTTGATGAAACGGAATTTGGTAAAAGGGTCGCGGTGAGCTTTATTGTAACTCGTGTTCATTATTTGTTACAGCCATTTGGGCCATTTTATTTTTCCAAAATATTCTTTTTACAATGCAAGAGAAACATCAACTGCACGGATCGACTTCGCCAATAACAATATCTTTCAGCTTCTAACAAAAAAAGATTAACGATGCTGCAGCTTTGCGAGTATTTGTTTGAAATTTTTAGTTTCTTTTTTTGGAAAAGCAAGCAGCGACCATCTGTAAGGCTTCGATATTATTTTATGATAACAAATTTAAAATCAATATAATGTTGATTTTACAATATATATTTTTTTAAATCAACACATCAATTTTTAACTTAAAATTAATATAATTTGACATAAGCCTGACTAAAATTGTTACCCTTTTAACCTATTTTATATTCGTTATCTTGTCACTACTAAATAAAATCAAATATCCATTCAATTTACCGTGGAGTAGTCATTAATTTCTTAACCAGGCTAAACATTATTTAACATATTATACTGTAGGATTACTTTACTTAATATTATATACACCTATTTATATTCATGCTGACATTATTATATTTAAATCTTCGGTTAGTAGCTGAATAGTCAAAATCACAACCTGAAAACTACTCATCCAACTTGAAACTTAAAAAGTTTGTCTGTCCACAATATATATATAAATATATATATTTATTTTTTTACTTTCGATAAAAGCGATATGAATTTCATTCATCATGCTCTGCTTACAAAATCTAGATCAAAGCAATTATTTCTGCACGCAACATCGTGCATTACGTGAGCTACAATCCTTTGAAAATTTCTTTAAATATAAGTTAGTCGGCATTTACGTTCATTCCTTAGAAATGAAGACGTTTGAAATGGTGCTGATTTCATATTCCACGTATTCTATTCAATTCAGTTACTTGTAGAAATCAGTATTCAATTAATAAAAAGGGAAATAATTATATGAAAGTGCGTGTCGCCAAGTCTAGTTGATTTATTGCACGAGGCGGATCTTTTGATGTCCCGAAGAAGTTATCTACTGCCAGTAGCTAGATGTGAGATCTGCCTAGCCCTAGACATTGCTTCTGAACGCTCATATCAAGCGTTAATCATATCCTCGCGCGTGACTCGGATACTAATGGAATTTTCTGATAAAGTCATATCTGTGTAATCAACGGTGAGTGGCGTGAACCAATGGCGCCTGTGTAGGTATAAAGGCTATCCTAGTTGCTGCGTCTCTAGCGGCAAATGCTTGGTGGAAGGCAGACTGTTGATAGATTTGTTGTAACCTCTTCCAGTTTTTCATGAAATACGCATGTAACAGAAAGAGAGGTTCCAAATTTATTTGTTTTCCAATAAAACACAACCTCATTTAGTGAAAAATATGATGTCACTCTAATTGCAACGATTTTACAAATATTAAAAAAAGGTTAAGTTTTCCAGATTGTGTCGAAAATTTTTCAAAAAAGCTAAATGTTCACTCATAATAATATCCTTTTAAAAATTGACAATTTCGTTTTTTAATTAACATTGCAGCTGTATTACAAAATAAGAACTTGAGTAAATAAATCCAGCATGAAACAAATTTTATTTAAAAAAAAACTAGCGGTCATCTTGGCTGTCAGTGTCTGGGCCTTTTATACAGGTGGCTTTGCTTTCATATGCATCTTCTGAATTATTTAAATATACAATTTACCGTTCGATTCGATCCAGAAAATATGAAACTGTTTTCGGGTGTATTATCCATATTTAAAACTATAGATTTTGTTAAACCAACAGCATCAACAAACCACTAAGTACTCGTATCTAAAATCTAAACTCTTAAACGGGAAACATACAGATGTGTTTCTTTTCGAAATTGTAAATAGCATTATAAACTGCCTTAAATTACATCACATTATCACATTCCCTGCACCTAAAATAACTACAGATTCTAAAATATTATGTAAGTACAAAAAAGATATCAGAACTGCGATATAAGGATATTCGATTTGACTTAGGTTGCAAGATAAAGCCATTACATAGATTAAGAATGTATTTAACTGTCCAAAATATCGATACAAACAGACCAAATTAAAATACCTATTATGTTTATAATTTATATTTCGCGGAAGTCCTAACTATTTTCTCCTACAGTATTGGAATTGCTAAAGAATAGAAGAATAGTGCTAAAGATTAGTAGATAATACTAATAATCGAGTGATATTATTATACTCTAAGTAATAATAATATCATTATCATTTGACGGCCTACATGGTGGAGTGGTAAGACGCTCGACTACGAATACAGAGGTGACGGATTCGAACCCGGCGTGCGCAAATAATTTGAATTTGTTTAATATGTGTCATAACACATTTAATTGATATAAAATAAAAATATAGTTTATTTGCGGCACGTTCCAGAGTGGTAGATACCATAAGTATCGCCCTGGTGAAAGACCACCATTCAGAATTGAAACGTTGCTTGAAATGGCTTTAGCCGTATTTGATGATCTGATCTGAATAGCCAGGTAGTTCCCAACCTTCCCCTTCCTCATCTCTTTCCCCTCCCCACTACCTTCAGCCTCACAACATAACCCTATCGGGGATGCCATAGTCTCACTGGTTCAAGACGGTTGGGAGCAGTTGAGACTCTCGTGCGGTATTCACGTAAAAAAAAAGTTTGTTTTGTACCGTAATGCAAATATGTAGAGTTAATATAAGAACTGTAAAACGATATGTGCCTTGAAAAATTCAATTTCCGCTTCTCATACATTTCAAGTAAGGACGATTTTTTGTTAGTTATTTATAATAAATGAACACATTGAATATACATCAACTCGCATCATCCACACAAATCTACCGCCACTGAAAATCGGCAAGTTCTAAGGATCCGCCTGCAATTTATATAATTTATAAATCAAGGGATAGAACGGAACGCTGTTCTGCTGGCAGTACCTACTCCTTCCGACTTGCTATTCAGTTCTCGCTCTTGATCTGCCGACTGCTGCTTCTACCCGCAGCCGATATCATCTGATTCACGAGACGCGCCTGAGATAAACAGAGTAACTGGAAATTGATGCGAAATACTGAATAACGTAACATACTCGGGAGACATTACTTCGAGAAAAAAAATCACAATTTAAAAAAAATATATATGTTGGTAGGCTGTGTTGAGGAACTATTTAAGCATAGTAAGGATTGCGCTTGGGTCTTGAAGAGAACTACGCTGGTAAACGGGATAAACATTTACATAAACATATTTCCACAGCCTTTTATACTGCAAATGTTCAATCTTGGACTAATTGTTTTATTCCAATTTCTCGCTCACATACACTCGGGAATGAATACACCTCAAATATTGACATCTTTTATATGAATTTGCCAAAGCTTAAAAGATTTTTAAATGAAATATGTATTTGTCACCAATGTGTGTGGGAACTATTATTAATTTTTTTTTTCAATTCATTTCTCAAAACGTTTTACTTTTTACTGTATTATTTTATGTTTATTCTTTCTAAACTGTACTCATGCACTTACTTATGTTAAATTACAATGTAAAAGTCCATCAGGGCGTTAATAAATAAATAATTTTTATTTTAATTCTACTCGTATAACTTTATTTTTAATATTCTAACAATATTATCGATGTTTGCATTTAAAAATGCTTCTTAAATCTGTTGATATTATATGTCAGTATCAACGTTAGAGAAAGTAAATTATCTTACGTAATGTGTTAGTATAAAGTGCTTACACAAACATTAAAAAAAACTTAGTAAAATGTCCCTTTTTCACCTTAGAACAGGTGACCTCTTAATGTGAATACCACACAAGAGTCCCAACTGCCCGAATCCAGTGATATTATGGCACTCCCAATTGGGGTATGTTGTGATGCTGAAGAGAGTAAAGAGGAGAGGAAGTGGGGAAGAAGACGATTGGAGAGTACCTGGTTATTTAGATCTGGCTTCCAAACACGTTTATTGCCATTTCATGCAACGTTTCGATTTTAAGTGATTGTTTTTCACCAGGGTGATACTTGAAGTATCCCTTTGGAACGTCCCGAAAATACTTTTTTTTTTTTAATTTAACACTTTTAAATTTCAAGAATATGTTAAATAACACACAACTTTTTATTTGCGTACGCCGAGAGTCAAAATCTTGATCTTTTAATCCTCGGCCGAGGATCTTAACCTCTCGACCATGGAGGTCTTCCTAGTAGTTAGGTGAATACTGTGATATTAAAAATAAATAAAAACATTGACATGCCACCGCTTTCAGCAAATCATAACTCAGCGAACGCGAAGAAAAACAAACGCCTTAGCGGAGGATAATTCAAATATAAATCACCATTTGAAATTTTTTCTTGACACTGAGTGTTTAATGCTGCAAATTGGCTAGAATTTTTTCAGGTTATTGAATCGTGGGATTTAAACCTGCAGCTTTTTGACCCAGAGTGAACTGTATGTACCATTGTAGCAAGTTTTCGATCAATATGGGTGCTTTAATTAATGAACATCTTAAACCCTCTGCAAAAGTTAACTTAACTATAAGTTGTCTATCTTCAATGGCTGAACCAACCGAGCCTAGCAACAAACGGTAATTAATTTAGAGATGTCCGACAGAGAAGTGCAATAGAAATTCCTGAGCAAACGAGATTCTGCACTCGGAGAGGCTCTGCGAGGGGCTGAAGAAGGCTTAAGAGGAAAGAAGAGGAACAAGGGGGGCATCAACGGTAAGTTTTGAGAAAAATCTAAATGTCCTATTCGTATAGCTAGGAGGTTGCGGGCAATGGAGAGACTACAATAAATTTAAAGCTTTTTCTATTTGTTTGCAAGGAAACTGATAACATTTGATGGACTCCGTGGTCGAGTGGTAAGACGTCGACTACAAATCCAGAGGTCGCGGGTTCAAACCCGGTGGGCGCAAATGAGTTTTATTTGATTAATATGTGTCATAAAACAATTAATTCATATAAAATAATATAAAGTATATTTGCGGCACGTTCCAGAGTGGCAGTTACTTTTCAGTATCGCTCTAGTAAAAGACAGCTATTCAAAATCGAAACGTTGCTTGAAATGGCTTTAGCCGTGTTCGGTGACTAGATCTCTGAATAGCCAGGTACTTCGCGACCATCCTCTTCCTCATCTTATTCCCCTCCCCACTACCTTCAACCTCACAAAATATTCCAATTGGAGATGGTCACACTGGCCTCAGACCTTTAGGAGCAGTTGGGACTCTAAAATTAATAAAAAACAAATACATAATGAAAGAGCGTAAGCATTCATGAACACAATTCTCTTCTATTAAGAAAAAGTAAATAATTTAAAACATAAGTAAAGTGTCTGTACATTAACCAAGTTGTAGTACAGAACCTTGTTAATTTTGTTCAGTTTCAGTGTGGTAAAAAAAAAAACATGTTTGCTTCATTTTTTTTTTTTTTTTTTTTAGGTTTTTAAATTTTATTTAAACAATAATTATTATTATTTAAAATTTTTTTTATAAAAAACAATTTTTAGTTAAAAGCTCTGCGATGTAATTATTTTTAAGCGTGACAGCTGTTTCGCCTTCTGAGGGCATTATCAAACTATAATAAATAATAATAATTATTGTTTAAATAAAATTAAAAAACCTAAAAATTAAAATGGAGTTCTACAAAATAAACTTTAAAACCATAAATATATTTGCTTCATTTTTGGTTAGGAAAGGCCTAAACATACCTAGCTAATTAATTGACCATTACTCCGTTTACTGGATGGGTATGCAGAGAAGATAGACCGCCACATAACTCTGTCTTAGCACACACTACTTGCTATATTCAGATTCATATTCAGATTTTGTTATTTTAACTCTTGACATAACCCAACTCAAGTATTTGATTCACTTTGTCGTGTGTCATGTTTTCCTCGGGCGACTCCAACTTCTATGAATAAATACGCATAAACAACGCAAAAATAGGATGAACAAATCATATTATGAAACATCATATTTCGATTTGATTAAACTCAACGTTATAGAGTGGGAGGAGGTATGGAAGAGGGGGTAGAATGAAAAGAGGAGGATTGAGTGATACCAGACTATTCGGATCTGGTCATTAAAGGCTTTTAAAGTTACATTTTCCATCTGATCTCTCACCAAGGCGATACTGACGTTGTCTTCCACTAACTTTCGGAACAACATAAAATATAACATAAATTATTTACTATATTTTCTTCATGAATATTCATATTTATTTTTTATAAATAGAACACTTTGTTTTATTCACCTTTTATAAAAAAAAAATAAACAAAATAAAGAACTTTATTTAACCTTTCCTATGCCTGGTAGGGTCTGACAGACCCATGGAAATTTAAAAAAGGTGTAACTGTTTCAAATATTGTGCGCAAATGTCGAATGCATTGAATAAAGTTGTAATTTCTGATTTATTCTGTATTTATTTATTAGAAAATATATTCAAAAAGGAAACATCAATGTATAGTAATAAAAAAAACACCGATTTCGTATCACCGGGTCCCACAGACCCTACTAATTTGAAGGCTTATAACAATACAAAATATATTTTTATGTGAAATAATTAACATAACGACGGGTTTCGATCCCACAACTTCTAGGCTCAAAGCCAATATGCGTACTACTCTACCGCGGAGATCGTTTAATTTCTTTAACAGATATCAAAGTTAAAACTAATCATCCACATTCACCGTCACCGCTGTAACATCTGCGCAGTCCACTAATGAACATTACCATGTTTATTGGCTCAGCTCAGTCCGGCAGTCCAAATCCAGTGATCAGCAGTGCCTAGACCCTCTGAAGTTCGCCGTGGCATATCAGCCCTGTGACGGCGGTCGGTCAATTAGGACTAGCCCTTCGCTGGGCTAATCGATGTATCGCTTCCCGGCTGCTATCCCGGACGGCTGGGATACCTGTCGATCCATCTCTAGTCGGCATATTATCTTGCGAGCGGCGCAACGTTCCCACGGTCATTTGGCACGTATGCGCGAGTCGTACGCGTATTGAAAGTTGACGCGGCTACCGTCGGATATGGGCAGGAGTGGTGGCCACAACGACTTCTAGAAAAATACATGCGTGCTATTTCCTGAACCTTTTAGTATTATTCTAGGAAAATATATACGTGCCATTTCCTGAACTTTCTAGTATTTATTCTGTACCTTTAACCTACTCGGATGAAAGCAGCGTTGATAGACGATGGAAAATCATTTATCTTCTTTCTGAGCAATTCGCCATTTTTAATTCAGTTTTCGTTTGTAAATAATTAAATAAAATGAGACAAATACTCGTTCTTAAAAACATGTTTTCATGGTACAACAATATCGACGTACTAGACAAGAAAATATAATGTAGAAAATAATACGACATCTAAATATTTATGAATTATATAATAGTCAGCATTTTGTATCTAATGTTAGTTTTAAAAGTGTCTTAATGATAGGGTTCTTCCGAAACCAGGCAATAAATATATTAAAATAAAGTGCCTTGAAACAGATTTATGAGTTACTATTAATTTATTTTTTTTAATAATGTTTTAATGCGGAGTAAATAACAAATAGTTGACCATTCCAAAGGAATATTGTAAGTGAAAACAATTCTAAATATTAACTTGTATTTATACTATCGCAGTGGTTGCAAGCAGTAATGATCGATGCTGGAAAATCAATTACTTAATTTAAGACAAATGTTACAGGAAAACTTTTTTTTTAAATATGCGTTTTTGTCAACTTGGTGGCATGCTGTGCGGGGGATAGAATGTTTTTTCAGGGAAACAAAGGAGTTGAACTGAATATTGAATGTTGTAGTAGGAAAGAGTTACAAAGTATACATATACTATATTAGAACTTAACTGTCAGTGTACAAAAGTCCCCTATTTTTTAATTTTCCTTTATTCTTGGGCACGCAGTTATCCGTAAAAATGTACAAAAGCGGGAATCTTTGATAGATTCCCTTATCTTAACGGACGTATTGCAATCTTTAAAACATTGACGTCAAATGAAAATGCTGTATTTAAGAAGTCGTAGACGTCCGAGGAAGAAAATCACGATCAAGTAAACCAAATACTGAAGTCGCGTCATGCCAAGAGTCAGATAATAGAAAAGTATGTATGAGACCATGGATGCGGATGGAAGAAGGAAAGAGTGACAGGGTAGAGTTGTGTGGCGATCCATCTTCTCTGCCTATCCCTATGGAAAACGGCATGATGTTGAATTAGTTAGTTGGGTATTTCAGTAAGAATTTCAACAGTAAAAAACTAGCTCGTTAGGTCACTAACTCTTCGGCACCCGTTCCCAGCCGAAAAACAGGACAAATACGTGATGAATATTTGTTGTTCACGGTTGATACTTCCCATAATCATCGCTGATCGCCATCGCCATCATCGCCCTATCGTCGCTGGAACGTTAAAAGGGTTTAAGCGACACTTCACACGTCGAAAATGAGTTCAATGTGCAGTTTTGATCAGTTTTTTTTTTTCTGCATCGAATGATCTGACTCTCGTTTGATTCTGAAGACGTTTGTGACCGTTTAGCCACCTAAAATATATTTACCATTTGAGAGAAGGTTTAGTCTCAAGGGATACTTGTTCAGTTTTTTGTCGCTTCAAGTAACTCAGTGAGAGCATTAAGTTACCTGAGTTAACTTTTTTTCCAACCAGGTACTGAAGACTTATGCATTTTATTGTAAAACAACAAAAAAACTTTAATGCTCTGGTGTAAACTTTCCAAAACGGCGCTTCAGCCCTTTTGCCATTCCGGCGACGATATTGTATAAACTTTTTTTATAAGCTATAAAATGGCAGATTATTCTAGAGCACAGCTTTTGAACGAATTCTAGAAAACGATTCATTTTCATGTAACGTTTCTACGTTTGAATTCCGCGTTTGATGTGTCTCCTATTCCCATCCAATCTTACAAATGGTTTAATCGATCAGTTTCGATTGACATTGCAATTAAAGTGCGGGTAAAAAAATGTATATTTTAATATTTATCTCTAAAAAATTAATTTTCGATTGTGAAAGAATTGCATTCACACGGCAATAAAATAGAGACTCATGACCTGGCATCGTGTATTTTTCTGCCTATTACGAAATTGTCAGGGCTTAATTTTTTTTATAATGACAGTAATATGAGAAAGCTTGCACATGGCCTTATGCGGTAGGATAAAAGACATTGCATTAATATGTTGATCGGCTTAGGACGAGGCGAATCGCATTATAAAAGCCGATTAAAACAACGCAGAATTGTTATGACAAAATTACAAAAGATCTCTGTTTACCATCTGCAGAAAGTGTGACTGCGTGTTTTATGAACAAATGAGGAATTTTATTACGAAACTGTCCGCCTTTGATCGTTAAAATTATTTTCTGTTATTATTTAATTTAATTATTTGTGTCAATCGAAAGGTCTCACAAATCGGGATCATATAAATACTTTATTAATTCAAAACTAATTTACAACTTGCAGAATCTAATAATTATATTATTAATAAATACGATAAAAATTAATTTTCAAAAAATTCATAAATGTAATTTATAATTTAATTACGAGGCCTAAGGTTGTGAGGGGGGGAATGAGATAAGGAAGAGGAAGGTTGGGAAGTACCTGGATATTCAGATCTGGTCACCAAACACGGCGAAAGCCATTTCAAGCAACGTTTTGATTCTGAATGGTGGTCTTTCATCAGGGCGATACTTACAGTAAACTATCACTCTGGAAGGTGCCGCAATTTTTTTTTTTTGCGGTTATGTATAAACATATATAAATACATATATATATATTTTTTTTTTTTCTTTTTTTTTTTTTATTATTTTTTATTTTTTGTTACCAAACATAATACATAGTAGTGTTATACAAGTGTTATATCAATAAATATATATATATATATATATATATATATATATATATATATATATATATATATATATATATATATATATATTTAAATCTAAGCATTTCATTATAAATTATAAATTACCCTCATAAAAAAGCAATGCTTGTGAATTATAATATATATTATTTTATATGAATTAAATGTGTCATGACACATATTAATTAAATAAAAAGTTATTTGCCCACGCCCGAGTTTGAACCCGCGACCTTTGGATTCGTAGTCGAGCGTCTTACCAATCAACCATAGAGGCCGTCAATTTAATGTTAATCTGTTAATTTAATAAGTCAAATGCGATTGAGTCAGCTTTTGCAAGCGCAAGCCTTACCACCCTCCGTGTGAGCTCGGGCACGCAGAGTATCCAGCAGATAAGTGCCGGATTGAATGTATAAGATCGTCAGCATTTGAACAATTCCCATCCATTTCCCTATATATCCAATAATAATCCTTCTTCCCGCCGCTGACCCGCCCTCGGTCGGGTTTCCCAACCTCTGCCCCTTCCTCTTCCCCCCTTCCCCCGCCCGCCCCACGCGTACGGCCTGTCCACTCCATAAATGGCGGCAAAACTAAAGAGCCATTACCGCATCGCATAGTGGGGCGTAGAAAAAAGGTCGAATTACACATTTCAAGAACATATTCCATTCATAAAAAAATATTTCTTCAAAATCAAGCTAACACCTCTCTCTGTCGTATAGTATTTGAAAGTACGAAGGAATAAATATCTAGAAATGCAGAAATGCAGTGGCATAGAGTAGGCTTTTGTCCCTTAATGTAAGTATTTAAAAATGCGCTGAAACTTCCCCATAAATGACTATTCAATAAATATATTGAAGAAGTGTTAGTTTATTAGGTTTTGTTCAACAGATTTACTTAATAATAGGAACATTTTTCTTATTTTTATTTGCTTGTGTGAATACTTTTACAAAAGATAATTTACTTTATTTTCATATTCATGTTTTTCTAGTTTATTTCATCTGTTGCCTATAGACAAACTGTCAATTTTGTTTATTTTTAAAATAAAGAGAAACATTCGCGGGTTACGAAAAAATAAATATTTTAAAAACTACTCCTACTATCATCATTATATGTGGCAGATGTTGCTTGTGCAATGATGGAGGACTTAGCTAGCAGAGGAATCGAACCCACGACGCCCGGATGGGAATCCGACGAGTTTGTCCACTCAGTTACTAACCGGTCGATATAAACAATATTACGCATTTCGCCCTCTCTCATCGCAGGACCTTAACGACTACAATATTTACCTTCAATATACCGAATTAATAAGCCAGAGCCGAGTTTTAAGCTTTGGTAATAATGCAAAAACAAAATAAAAGTGTTTAATTACGAGTGTTTTTTTTTTTTATCTATTCTTGAAACACAATAATCCGTGTGCGTTAAATCCTCGACAAATACAAATCATCACGAACTCAATATTTACGAAAATGGATAAGTCGAAGACTGCCTGCACACGGGTTTGGGTATAATAAAAATGATTTAAATGTATGCACACAGTGTTAAGACAGGTGCGCAACGTAATTAGTAGATAGATTGTTTGACAAATACGGTGCCCAAGCACTACTCTACCCAAAACAACTTTATCCTACTTGGGCTTGCAGAAGATTAGACCTGTTCGTAGGAAATGTACACAAAGAACATCTTTTAAAACTCGGACTATCAACTTTTATAGAGTCTTTACTTTTATAGAATACCTAACTACTGTATATCTCCCTTTAAATTATGAATCAATAACATCTAAATGTGTCCTACAACTTTCTCTCATTAAAAAAAACCGTATAGCTAGTGAATTTATTGAATTTTGTACTGTTGCTAAAATCATTCCCGTAACTCAGCCCGGTGTCCGCAACTCTCTGTCCCTACCCCCTACACGTGTCCGCGATACAGCCTCCGATACGAATCGAGCCCGTGGACCTGCTATCTCCCATCTGATCCCCGGACCGATAGCATCGGCGTGAGAGGAGCGGCCGCGGCCTGCTAACTCAGGTGCCGATGCTACATGACTTACAATACTCCCAAAGGATTTATATTATCCACCTGTGTTTGTACAATGATGTTGTTTGTATTTATAGAGCTTTGTTTTGAATGGGCTGTGTTATGGCTGCCGCTAATTAACAGATAGGATTATTATTCAAAGTAACGAGACAAGAACATTGTGACAGTTTATACAACATGGTTAATGCTAAATGTGGGGATTCGAATCCAACCGCAAGTGAATCGTTGAATTTATTTGTAGAAAACCAATATCATTTTTAAAAAAATTCACGTATCCTTTCTTAACATATTATAGGTATGTATAGATTTGCTGTGAATAAATCGTTTTTAAGTAACTTTACGAAAGATCAGGCCATGACTTTGAAAAACGAAACAGTGTGAAACATTTATTTTTATAAAGAAAACAGATAAAATTTGTTTAAAACCACTTTTTTGTCAATATTTCGTCGACCGGTTTCGGAAACACCCTTCCATCTTCAGGACAATATTAAAATATTAATTCAAATTGTATCTGTTTTCTTTATAAATATGGCAAGCTACAGAGTTAATGCTTTTTACGAATATTTATTTGTAATTTTAAGTGTATACTGTCCCATTTGGCCTATAGCATCCCTACTAAGGTTGAAGAAGGAAATGGGTAAGATGCAGGTTGGGAGTACCTGACTTTAGATCTGGTCACTAAACACGGCTATTGCCATTTCAAGCAACGTTTTGATTCTGAATTAAGGTGTTACACCAGGGCGTTACTTAGAGTATCCAGAGTTTCCATACTAATATTAAGCATGTACGGTTTCCCAAAAATGACAAAATAAGTCATCATTTTTAAATTTGCTTAGAACACGATTAAATAAATAATGCACATCCCGGGGACATCAGTAAAGGAAATGAAATCGGGAAGGTTGTTCAGAATATAATATATTACACGTAAGATAAGCTTCTCACTATGTAAAAGAAGAAAACCTACATCCTACATCAAGCCGCAATCTCTGCGATGCAATCGGAGGAGTTATATAAAGGACTTGGTCCATTGAGAACCGGAGGATGCGTGTACAGCGCACTGTGCGGGTACAGTGACTATAAGCTTGCTTGTTGCAAACAATGTCCGTGCATAAATAACAGCGTCAGCTAATTAACCGAAGATCCGTGTTAGAAGGTGCATGGATGTGAAAGAAGCATAATCGTATGTCAACGGCTCAGTGTAGGGTCTTACCATTTTCTATGACGCCATGGCTATGACGGTTATTTACTTAGCTGCTTATTCAGCTCTTCCCAAGACTGTATCAGAACCGAAAGGTCAAAATAAACTTCGTAGAATGAAACATGAAGTGTTTTTTTTAAGATCAATCAATAATATCCAACGTTGTTTGAAACTCGTCATTTGCTTGGAGCCCCTCCCCAGCAAGGATTATTTTCATTTGTGAGAACAGATATACGTTGTGGAAGGTTTGGTCTGGTGAATTTAGGACAAAAGGAACCAAATGGAAGCCAAAAGGTTTGATTTTGTCATAGACATTTATTTATTTATTTATAAGTTAACGGACTAAAGTCCAATTACAAAAAAGGTATATAAAACACGAAATGGAAAAAAGAGCAACAGAGAAGGAATAGCACATACGTAATAATAAATGAAGCGATGACAAAAATAGGACAAAATACACAAAAGAGAAAACATTCAAGCCATGGTCTAATCAAAATTTTGGTAGAGTCGTAAATGACAAAAATGGTTTAGACTGCTACCAAAAACTTCAAGACGAAAGACTTTGAGTTAACAAGCCTTGACATTCTGGACATTGGAGAATTATACCCATAATTAGTATAGTGATGATTGGGGAACAGCAATTCATTGTTTCTGAGTCTACGGCAAGGAATGTTGAACTGGATAAGTTGGAACAGAAAAGGTGAGTATATATATATAGACATACATTTATTATATGTTCGTAGAAAGCAATCCCTTTTGTGGTATGACATTTTTAAAGAAATAACTTTGTATAAACCGAATTTGTAATTATTCTTTAATTACCTTTTCAGTTGACGTTTAATCTCTTTCTCTCTGTTCCTTTGTTATAATTTCAATGTTATTTTATTGTTTTCTCGTTGTTCTGTTATTCTATTTTATGTTTTGTTCTCCCTCTGTATGTACCTGTACATATAACCGCACACTTCGTATTTTATGCTAACTTTAACTTTGTACCCTGACGATGCTTAGGCTAAGCGAAACCAGTTGGTCATAAAAATTAAAATAATTTCCGCGGTCTTATACAAAGTTATTTTTTCATTTGTATAAAATTATTAATTCATCTAAGGATTTTAGCGGCTGTTTGTATCGATATATTAATGAGCCGCAGCATTTTCACGATGAAACATAAATGTGTAAACAGGTACTTCCCAATCTACCTCTTCCCCATCTCCTTCCCCTCCCTGCTACTTTAATCCTCATAACATACGCGATTGGCGGACGACATAGTCCCATTGGCTCTAGACGGTTGGGAGCAGTTGAGACTCTTGGGCGGTATTCGCATAAAAAAGTGTTTTATACAAGGAAATGTAAACAATTACGGAATACTCGTAAAGGGCTAGTGAAATATAGTTAAGTGAGTACTGTATTCACCTTTAACTATGCATAATTTATAACTAGTATATAAATACAATTGGCAGGTACCTGCCGGGATGCTGGGCACCTATTTATAGCATCTATCATTACGAACTACCGTCGGCGTACTTCAGTAGAATTCACTCACCACACGCCGCAGTATTCATCGTAAAACATCTTACTGCGCGTTGGGTATATTTATTATTTGAATACCTACTAGTTCCTATCTTGTTATATACGAGGAAACATACTTTGATAAATACATGCGCCGCTGCTTCTAAACGGTAAAATTATTATTTACGCGCTAAATAATTATGTCAAAGAAGCGAAGCTAGCGGTCCACAATGGAGTGCTTATACCAACCCTGATGTATGGCAGTGAAGCACGGAATTGGCAGAGGAAGAATGAAAGTAGACTGAATGCTGTAGAAATGAGATCCCTGAGACGTATGTGCGGTAAAACCATGTATAACCGTAATAAAAATGTGGATTTCCGGAAAAAATGCAAGGCTGATGTGAGCGTAATGAATAGGATCAAGAAAGGGACGCTTAGATGGTTTGGGCATGTAGAGTGAGTGAACAAAGAAAGGAGCATGAAAAGAATGTACGATGCGAAAGTGGATGGAAGAAGAAGTCGAGGACGCCCGAGAAAGACATGGCACGATCAAGTAAATCAAATACTTGAATCGGGTCATCTGAAGAGTCAGAATAACAGAAGAGTATGGACGATACGATGTATGATTGTGAATGAAGCAAGGAGTGTGTGCCAAGATAGGGTTATATGGCAGTCCGTCCTCTCTACCTACCCCTGCGGGGAAACGGCGTGATGGTTAGTTAGTTAAATAACTATGTTTTAATACCATAAATATGGTCTGTAATCAAATAAAATAAATAAGGAATTAAATTTGCAAAGTAAGGTTCCTCTTTACCTACAGATTCAAGTGTTACTTTCAACTGCTTTTGTTATTTTATTAAATAGATTACAATTCTGACAAAAGTGTTTGCTTTACGTGATTTATTAGGGGGAGTTCCTGTGACGAGACAGACGTATCACATAAATATTTTAATATTAAGTTTAAAGAAGATTTAGATAAAAAGATTTTAAAATTGAATAATATGAACAGAAAGAAAGACATGAATGAAGTAAAATAATAACAAGAACAAAGATAAATGGTAGAGGTTGAGTAATATATTGTCTTGTGAGTTTAATAATAGAAGTAAGAGTAAAGATAAAATAGAGTAGAATAAAGATAAAGGGAGATTAAAATTTGAGTAGACACATCGTAAATGTGTGTTTTATAGTAATTTGTAATTGAATAACGACCTACAATAACTTAACATTTTTTTAAAATTCGTATTTAAGTTTTGTACGAAGTTAAACATGTATTTTAAAGGATAGATTTTTTTTTAAATCGGCCTTCGTGGTCGAGTGATTAAGACGCTCGACTACGAATCTAGAGGTCGCGGGTTTAAAACCCGGCGTGCGCAAATATTTTTATTTACTTCATATGTGTCAAAACACATTTAATTTCAATTAAATAATATAAAGTTTATTTGCGGCACGTTTCAGAGTGGCATATACTTTTAAGTATCGCCCTGGTAAAAGACCAACATTTAGAATCGAAACGTAGCTTGAAACGTTTGGCGACCAGATCTGAATAGGCAGGAACGTCCCAACCTCCCTCTTCCTCTCCCCCATCAACTTCTCTTTTCTCACAGCATATCTCAATTGGGGGTGCCATAGTCTAGTCTGTTTCTAGATGGTTGGGAGCAGTTGGAACTCTTATGCGGTATTCACTTAAAAAGATAAACAATAATAGTTAATACTAGTTAAGAATAACCTGACAGCATAGAATAAAACGGAATCATTAAAAAAAATCAAGTTTTAAGTTAAGTATGCAGAATCGTTCCTTAGATACATATCTAGCAAGGAAAAATTAAAGAGTCAGAAAATAAAATAATGAGCGATTATTTTTTGAAAAAGGACATATGACATTATGACATGATTACAAACAAAAAACAAAATTCCTAAATTTTGTTTTGGCTCTCCGAAAAACCTGCGTTTTTTAACTCATTCCGTTCTCCCCCTCGCGCACAGAATCATATGGACCTACATGTTCCTATGGTCTGTAGTATCAAACGATCACTATTTTCTCGTATCTAACTGTGAAGAAAGACAGATAGGTCTCAGCATCTGCGGAGAGAGATAGCGGGTACTTAATTCGTCGAATACCACAGTCCCTCGTGCAATAACTCCCAACCCGCCCGGGGGCAGCTGGAAGTAATATCCTCGTGGCCAGATACCAGATACCCGTGACTTATGGCAGGACGGTTCCCATTCCCGATTCATCACTGCGTTCGTAATAAATGTATAAGCTTGCATAATACACAATGCCTTTATTTTAAACATGGATCTTCCCATAGTATTTCAGCCGAGAGATATCGATTTGTATTCACACAGCCCGGAACAACTGAATAACTGCACTAGCACCAGTAATGGCACTACCACGTCTTCTATCAACCTTTCCATCCATTGAATAAATAAACTGATAGAAGTGAGTTGTGGGCGTGTCCGTGTGCCCGGAGTAAGCTCATTTTTCCTTACTTCTACTGAAGTTGGTAAAATATTTTCGTATTTCGGAAATCTTTCGTTTTTTTTTTTTTATGTGAGTACAGCACAAGAGTTTTAATTGCTCCTAACCATCTGGAGCCAGTGGAACTATGGTATTACCAATTGGAGTATTTTGTGAGGCTGAAGATAGTAGGGGGAGAAAGGAGATAGGAAAGAGGACTAGGAAGGTGGGTAAGTACCTGGTTGTTCAGATCTTAAAACATGAATAAAACCATTTTTTTTACGAATAATCTGACAATATTTGAAAAACTCCTAATACCATCAAAATAAGCGGAAATTTTATGCAATGATGGAGGACTTAGCTTGCTATCAGAGGAATTGCACTTAGGACGCCCGGATGGAAATACAACAGGTTTGTCCACTCAGCTACTAACCGGTTATTTCATGCAACGTTTCGATTCTGAATGGTGGTCTTTCACCAGGGCGATACTGAGAGTCTGTGCAACTCCGGAACCTGCCGCAAATATACTATACATTTTTTTGGTTAATTTAATGAATAAATTATAAAATAACAAAAATCAATAAAATTAAATTAAATTTATCACGCCGGAATTTGAACCCTCAACCTCTGGATTCATAGTCAAGGATCTCAACCACTCTCCACGGAAGCCGTTTGGGGCTTCGCAGTCGAAAGTTTGCTTGTAAATAGGCGTCTTCAGTTTTGTTTCAAATCATAAAAACCTCACTTCTACATTTATTCGTTTTAATAGGTTTTTAACGAGTGGGTGAGGACAACCCAAATACAAAAACTCTGTTTAAAGATACATAATACAAAAGAGATACAAGATAGAGATAGAAGAAAATAGTAGAAGATCATACAACCAAGCAGAAGAGAATACAAGAAAAATAAAGGTATAAATCTTACCACCGCTATTTGCTGAGGTAAATATGCACTCAAATAAATAAACAAAAATATAAGGTCTGCATTGGATTTCATGGATACTAAAAAGGCAGGACAAGATAAAGGAGTTCGTTCATGAGTGAATGACTTACCAGACTTCACTTTAAGTTCAACCCTTAACTGATGCAAGAATCATACTGCCGTACAGATCACATTACATAACCACTTACGTCCAGATATAAAGGACCGGCCACACACCACTAAATATATCGATATGTCTTCCCGAAATCTGAACCCAAAGTAAAATTATAATCCTTAGTTCATTGATATAGAATAACCTAGATTTAGCCTTCCTCTAAAAAATCGTAATTAAAATCATAAGACTATTACCAGTTTTCTAAAACTTATCTTTTCTATAAATCAGTTAATTTAGTTATTTCTTATTATTTTAGGCATCTCATAACCTGCTTTACCAGGCAAGCCTGTGTTGAAGCAGTAATTTAACAGTTGTAAGGTTGCTGTTTATTGCAGTTTGTGAAATAATTATTGTATATGTAAATTGTAAGTTGGAATAGTACCCATCCATAGATAATTATAAGAGGAATGCAGTGAACATTGCCACGATGATAGCCAACCTTCGATAATAAATGATACTGGACGAAGAAGCAAAAAGGATTAACGACTATTTGGAACGACCTACTAAAATGATTTCAACTGTTTCACACATGAGAATTTTTTGGAAGTGATTTTTTGTCTGCAGAAGATTTTCAACTGCCTAGAAACAACGGAACTGCGACCAACCTATTTAGGGAATGTTGTGAATTTGGGGGAAGGAGGGGAGGATGTGAAATTTGTTACGTTTGCCTGATCAAAACTATGTACGTTTTATTTTTTGTATGTGATAACCGCCCAAGAGTCTGCCCAGAGCCAGTGGAATAATTGAATCTCTGGTATGGGAAATGTTGTGAGGAGGGGAAGGAGATTGGGAAGAAGAAGGTTCGAAAGTTCCCAGCTATTCAGATCCGGTAATTAAACGTGGTGAAATAAAGTAAATATTATTTCCATTAAATAAGAATTAACTTTAAAGCATTTATTCTTATTGTATTTTTGATATTAATTATTGGAATAATATCCTCAACGTAAATATGAAACAGAAAAAGCCAGAAAGTAAAAGAATAACGGTCGCGACCGGGACTCTAACTCGGAACCTCTACTCAAATCGGAATAAATTGAAAAATAATATTAATAATTTTCAAATTGAGTATGAGATCAAATGCCGGTTTCTAATAAGGCATCGTTGGCTGAATTGGCAGAGGCCTTACTCCCGGATAGAGTAGAGGTTCCGAGTTAGAGTCTCGGTCGGGACCATTATTCTCGCTTTCCGAACGCGTGACATCCACTCTGCCACTGCCACCGTCTTGGGTTGACAAGAAGAGGGCCAGACAGCATCGTCTCTTTTGTACTGCAAGTCTCAATCTAATATGTTGTATATCGCTGCCGGTCGCAATGCTTTAATGTTAATCGAAGACCATTGATCCGGGGTATAACTGTTGGGTTAATAAGTAATATCTTCGCTCGGAGCTTGTTCACGACTCAATTTATATAACGCCATTAATGGCTGGCCATAAAAAAACCATTAGTGCGATGCGAAGCCTTGCAACGATTCGCTTATGCAATATTTTTTATGCGATGCGTATTGTTACCTACCGATATTGGTGGAGAAATAAAACATGAATGTGGTTAGGGTTACTGGGATTAAGTCCTTCAAGTTGCGTTGTATTTGAAATAATATCAATTGAGACTCGAACTCGGAACCTCTTCTCAATTCAGGAGTAACGTATCTGCCAATTGAACTACCTTAATTGAAAATGACATTTCAATCGACCTCATACTTCCTTGATTTTTAAAATAATTCAATGGTATAAAATTTTAAATTACAATTTTTTTTCAATATTAAGTAAACTCGTATTTCCTGTAAATTTCTCATTATTTTTGTATCACGTTCTCAGTTGACGTTTTGCCTCTTTCATGTCATTTTATCTGTCTTTTTCTCTCTGTTCTTTTGTTATAATTTAAATGTTATTCCTTTGTTTTCATACTGTTCTCTTATTTATTTCATTTTGTGTTCTCCCTCTGTATGTATGGTATATACTCGTATAGCCCTACACTTTGTATTTTTTGTTTAGTTTATTTTTTACCCTGGTGATATAGGCTTAGGCTAAGCGAAACCATCGGTCATAAAAAATAAAAATGTAGTCTTTGGTCTTATACAAAGTTATTATTTCATTTTAATTAAATATTATTATTATTTGGTTCCGCTATTTTTTGTGGCAGCTATTTCGGCGTTCGAGGTCATTGATAAACTGACAGTTTGTTTGAATGAGTTCTACAAATTTAACACGAAAACTATAAATTACTTGAAAATGATTAATATTATTTCTCAATTTCATCCAATATTGGCCGCCATCTTTGTGTTGTTGTCAGTTTCTAATAAGGTTTCGGTAGCTCAATTGGCAGATACGTTACTCCCGGATAGTAGAGGTTTTAAGTTCGGTTCGCGTCTCGGTGGCGATTTAATTGGATTTATTTTCGGTATTTTCCTGTTTCATATTCTCGTTAGATTGTTTCAATAATAAATATCAAAATAAAAAGCATTAAGCTTTACAGGTAATTCTAGTTGAAATACATTTAATTTATTTTTTAGCATTTAACCGTCGTTTAAAAAAAATTTATATCCTCAAAGTAATGTACAAGACGTGTTTTTAAAATCGGCTTGTGAAGAAGAGTTGGTTGGACATGAAGGTGGGCTTTCTTAGAGTTAATAAATATGAAATAAAGGTAAGCCGACTGTCAAAAAATTAAAAAATTTAAGGATGGCTGAAACTTCAAAGGCGCCCAAAAACAAGGCAAGACACCATTTTTATTATTTGTATATTTTTCAAGTGTTTTTTCAAAACAGGGTGGTAACGCTAGTGATAAAAACAGTGAATTTTTCATTTGTTAGGCAAGCAACTATTGATTGACGTCAAAAAGTAAAAATGCCTTTCGTCCTCCAAGAAAATCTTCTCCATTTAAATAGTCGGCAGGTAGTGTTACCAGAGATTTACATTGTAATGAATAATTTCATTACCCTTGCTTTAGTTGTGGTGAACACCGATGAATTTAATGGATGTTCAGAATAAATTTGTTTGTCGTATAACTCGCAAAATGCGACGCCTACGAATAAATTACTTCGGATTTCATTAAAAAGTTGAATTATTTAATGAACTCAAGGGATTGCCAACGCCCCAAGGCTTGCCAATCATTATTTTCTCTTTCTCTGTGGCGCAATGGTCTACATATATACTGACAAGGAAATCTAGCAGGTTCGATAAAAAAACAGTATAATATGTTGGATTTCAAAGTGATAATTTGTTAAGTTCTTACCTATGTGTTTTTCAACCGTTTCTACCTATCCAACCATTCCGCAATATTTAATTTCCGTATTCAACAACCCCGTGTTCGAAACAATTAACAATCAAAAACAAAAGAGTTTTGATGTGAAAAAACGTGTTGCTCGTTGGTTTTTCGCTTGTTCGTCGATTTGTTGTTTTGATATCCAAATAATATAAATCAAATGTGGTGGTTTGTTAATAATAAGACATCAGTGTGTTTTATTCGTTTTCGTTAATAATACAATTGTGTACGAAGACTTTAAGAACTTATAACTTCAACTTCATCGGTGAGTGAATAGTTTCTCATTGTTTTCCTTTCACTCCAATAATCTTCCACAAGCTGTAATTAGGCAATTTCGTTTATCGTTTACAGTCCAATAACTTCGTATCTAAACGGAAAGCGTGAATCTAAAGGGAAAATAAAGATTAACCTTCCAGATGTGTCAAGTTTTTAGAATAATTTTACTTAAAAAGTGCGTATTTGATTTCGAATCTTAAGGTTAGGCCCATGTTTATAATGATTGTCTCTTTGATTAGTTAAATGTTAAAAGGAAAATATTTGACCCGCTTGCTTTTGAAAAAAAGCCTAGAGAAGAAACCCATTTCGGAAGTAAGCATCTTGCAATATTTTCGTTTTAAACGAAAGTGTTCTGGGTTAGTCTGCTATACGAATATTTTCTCCTCGATTAATCCGATTTGAAAACTTGATCCCCTGAGTAAGCCTATTTTTAAAGTTAAGCGTCCCGGATTAGTCCATTTTGATGCAGAAATTCCTGAATTAATCAATTTTTAGTTAGTCTCCTGGATTAGTCCATTTTTTCAAATTTTGTTTTCTGGAAACGTAATTATCTTTGATAAACTCGATTTTGAGAGTTGAAATTGAGTCCACTGAATAATAGTAGGTTTGTCGTTTGAATTTGGCCATTTTTTTTTTTTCCTGAATTAGTCCATTTGTAAAAGTAAATCACATGAAACAGGAGTTTTTTAAATGCCTTAAACTAGCCAGTTTTTATTTTTTGGTTCTTGATTCATTTTATAAAATAACTCCATTCAATTTTTTATGTGATTACCGCAAAAGAGTTCCAACTGCCCCCGACCTTTTGGATCCAGTCTATGCCATCCTCAATTTAGATATTTTGCGATGCTGAATGAAGTGTGGAAGGGAAGAAGGTGGAGAAGTACCTGCTATTTAATTATGGTTACCAAACACGGCTAAATCCATTTCAAGCAACGTATCTATTCTGAATAGTGGTCTTTCACTTAGGAGATAATAAGTATCTACCGAACTGAATGACAATACCGTTTTAAAAAGTTATTCTCCGAGAATAATCCATTAATTAAAGTTAATATCCTGGATTAAAATAGTGCCACCTAATTCGCCAGAGCTCCGTCACTAATATCAATAAAAGGTGTACACAATGCAAAATATGATTATTTGTAGTAAATTATCATACTCTCAATAGAATGACTTAATTCAATACACCTGTATAAATATTTATATCTTATTAAGTCATAGATACTCCATTTCCAAGACTAATTAATATTTTACGACGTTTCAAAGTACAGAAACGCGTCTTCGAATATGAATTTAGATTAAAATACTCGAATTAAAACCAGGATTTGACCCGTTAAGGGTTTTAGTATCGAATCGACTGACATTCGTAAACGTAAGACTTTTGCATAACCGGATAACCTTTAACAAGACAGTCTATGTGAAAATACCACATCGAAGTGAAACAATATCGTCACCAGAAAAGCAAAAGGGCTGAAGCACTATTTTGGGAGGCTTACACTGAAGCACTTTAAAGTTTTTTGTTTTTGTTTTACAATAAAAAATTTATAAGCACCTGGTTGGATATTGAAAAAAAAAGTTATCTCAGGTAAGTCAATGATCCCATTGAGTTACCTATAGCGACAAAAAGCTAAAAAAAACCTGTGTCGCTTGAGTCACGCCTTCTCCCAAATAAATATATTTTAGATGACTGAAAAAGGCCACTAAAATCTTCAGAATCAAACGAGAGTCAGAGTTTTCGACTGATCGAAACTGCATGTTTGACTTATCTTTGACCAAAGTGTCGCTTAAGCCTCTTTGCCTTCCCAACAACGATATATATACATATTTTCTATCTATTGCTTTAAATAATAACCCTGGATTTTTTTGTGATTCCAACACAATAATACTACTGTCAGAAACCAGTGGGATCGTGACACCTACAAATACTTGTGGATTTTATGAGGGGGTGGTAATTAAGGAGAAGAAATGGGAGGGAAAGTTTGTTTACTTTCCAATATAAAGTGATAGTTCTAGCATATTTAACACTGCAACGAACTATAGTGTACCAAGAGAGATTACATTTGTTTTTGCTTTTTCTGTGTGGTAATGAGAAGAGGGGTGGAAGCCACGAGGGCACACTGACCTGGGGCAGGTAAGACAGGCTGCGGGTGCTCTCTGCGTAGCGATTGACAGCCCCCAGTTCTCATGTGGGGGCTGAACCCACCATGAAACAACTGGCTGGAAGAGCTCCCAGACACCTAGAATAAAATAAATATGTCAACTATATTGTCAAGCTAACTGTGTTGAAGAAGATATACGTAAATGCGTAAGGCGCAAAGGCACGTCACATTACCGCCTCTAGCGTCATAAATGCAGAGATATCCGACAGAAATGCAACGCAGAAACGTACTTATTTGTTGGTATAAATTTGTCTATTTAGATCCGATAACTGAATATACTGTAAACCACTTTTCAAACATATTTCGGATTATAAAGGGTGCTATATTACCTTTGCGATACTAAATGAATCTTAACTAAGCTAAAAATGATATTTTTTCAAGTGGATACTACACAACACTCCCAACCGTTTGGAGCCAGTGGGACTATGGCATCCCCAATTGGGCTATGTTGTGAGGCTAAAGGAAATGGGAGGGGAGGAAATAGGAAAGAGAAAGGTAGATAAGAACATGGCTATTCCGATCTGGTTACCAAACACGGATAAATCCATTGCAAGCAACGTTTAAATTCTGGATGATAGTCTTTTAGTAGGGCGGTAATTAGAGTATACCATTTTATTGAATGAACACGTGAAAAACATAAACATAGAATTAAATATACTAAACATAATTTATCTGTTTATAAATAAAATGCACAAAGTCCTATGATTTATAGTACCTACTCACTAATCAAAATGAGAATAAGTCAGTACCCACTGTGAACATTAAACTCAACTCGATCGATTTTCCCAACCGAGCGTCTTACTCACCGGGCAATCGACCACCTTAAAATTTCATTTAATCGAATATTTATTTATTCATATGAGTCATGAGAAATAAAATAAAACATTAAAAAATAATTTACGTTAATCTCGAAATCCGTGGAGTTAAATACCACGATTTGTATTGAAATTGACGAATAAAAGCACACATTTTAAATTGTCGGCAAATTGAGTCACCCTTGCGTCACAATACCTCTATAAATTTTCACTCCGTTTAAGGATAATTGTCCATTTTGCAATCCGAGATTCATTTCTCTGGCCAATTCGCATCGTCGGATCATTGAACTGTAGAGGTTACAGATTGTAGAAGTCAAGTAATGTAATGTTGAGAAACTAATAGTAGCAAAAAACTTATATAAATATTATGTTGGATTTAATGCGGAGAAACCCTAATGTAGTTCTGATACCAACCCTGTGCGTGTGGGACCGGTAGACGAAAGTTGAAAGTAGACAAAACGCAGTGGAAATGTGATGACCCTTGATTTGGTAAAATTAGGTAATAATAAATAATAACAATGGGACAATTGTTTTTTTGTGGACGTAGATAGATGAAGAAAAGAAATAATTGAAAGAGAAGTCTGTGTCATCCTAAGACTTTGCACGATCAAGATTTATAGTGTGTTTCAGGTAAGAGCGTAGCGTTAAATATTCTTAACCTACTGACGATTCGCAATGGTGGTTAGCTCTTATTCAAAGAAAATGATTATTATATTTTTATACTGCACAAGAGTCTCAACTGTCCGAAACCAGTAGGACGATGGTATCCCCAATTTGGGTAAATATTTAGGTTGAATGAAGTGAGGAAGGGAAAGAAATGCGGAAGAGAGAGTTTGGGAAGTATCTGGGTATTCAGATCTGGTCACCGAATACAACCAAATCTATTGCAAGCAACGTTTCGATTCTGAATGTTGGTCTTTCATCAGGGCGATACTGACAGTATCCACCACTCTAAAACGTGCTGCAGATATAATTTACGTTATTTAAAAAAAATGTGAAATAACACAAAATAATTTTTTTTTATTGATAATTAAAATGATTTCAATAATCTTCAACGTAAATATGAACCAAAAAAAAAATAACGGTCATGACCGAGACTCGAACTCGGAACATCTACTCCATCGGAAGAAAATTTTTAATAAATGATAATAATAATTTTCAAATGAAGAATGAGACTGATTAAAAATGCCTGTTTCTTATAAGGTATCGGTGGCTGAATTGGCAGAAGTGTTACTCCCGGATAGAGTAGAGGTTCCGAGTTCGATCATCGGTCGCAACCGTTATATTTTTTCTGTTTCATATTTACGTTGAAGATTATTGATATTATTTCAAATATTAATGCGATGAATAATAAGCATAAAAGTTTTAAGGTTAATTCTAATTTAATAAATTATATTTTATTGTCATTTGCGCACGCCGAGATTCGAACCATTGACCTCGAAATCATTCGTAGCCAATGATCTTAGCCGCTCAGCAACGGAGGTCAGTAATATTACCTGCCCTACCTCCTCACATATTAATATCCACCCTATGTGATCATTCTTTCCTGCTATAATGCATGTAATCCTAAAGTAAAAAATCCATAAAAGAAGAAAGAGTTCAAAATTTCACATCTTCCACAGCTCTTCCGTCCTTGTCCGCCGCAATGTGTTTATCGCCCGATTAATCACTTTGACTGATTTACGCTATAAACATTTTCGACACTCCAAAGATCGACGATATTAGGTACAAAAGAGAAAAATCAACTGCCATAAATAAAAATGGCTTTATTCCTCGGATTTACGTTGAGTACCCATATACAGAATGACTGATACCGAGAAGTGCCAAATATTTAAGTAGGTAACCGAGGAAACATAAGTACAAGCAAAACGTTCGAGTCAACATTTAATTATGTTTACATATACATGTAAATGTAGATTATACACTATGTTTTGAAAGTTCAAAGCGAAATAGTAGCAAATAAGTGTTGGATCTTAGAGTATATAGAGTGGTATCAATCCAAGGCAGTGTAGTCAGTTTTTGATGATTTTTACCTAACTCGGCGGACCTGGGCGTAGCTAAGACCAAGACTAGGTTATTTATACATCCATTCATATCACATATCGACATAATATTTTTGTTTATTCGTATAACCACTTTTTTACAGTATTGATATCAACAAAAAATATAGCATATAACCTAAAAAACCGCCTAGTTGTGTCACGTTTAGTGGCATAATAAAAAATGTGGGCGGAGTCCCGCGGTGACCCATGAGCCCAAGATCATTGCGACAATACGTAGAAGAGGAGTATTATATTTGTTGTCTCTTTTTCTCTCATGGTGTACGACGTAAAAACCTGGAGAAAGTAATTTATCGCTAGTTTGTATCGGTTGGGTAAAAATAATTAGCTCTCTCTCCATTCATTGTTTCTCCAAGTTTTGGACACAACCGTGTCTATGTCTGGGCAGCAAAACAACTTAACCAAATATGCAGATAGTGAATGATATTTCAAAAATATAGAAAAAAATCATTTCTTTAATAAGTTATACATAAAATCAAAATACATCACATGGAAAACCAATTTTTGCATTAGATTGATTAAAATAATAATATTTAGATTCTATGTGCAGCGCCGTTTTTGTTAAAAATTACTTCGAAGGCGGTGTAAAAATCTTAATTCCTAGGCTCTATCTTATTATTAACTACATACGATCTGTCATATCAATATTTATTTATATTGTTTATAGAGATAATATACAGAAGCATACATGCGATCGGTTAGTAGCTAAGTGGACAAACGTATCGGATCCCCACCTTCAATAATTGAGAAATTATTCCTCTGTTAGCTAAGTCCTCCATCATTGCACAGGCAACATCTTACGCTTATGATTGTAGTAGGAGTTTTTAAAATATTATCAGATTATTGGGTTTTATTTAAAAATAAAATACTGACCTTACAGTTCAGTTCAGATAAACACAATTACTTTAGTTATGGGAAAATTATATTGGCAAAGTTATAGTTGGTATTTATTAAAATTATTTTCTTATTGTTCCATTTTAGGGCATGAGAATAAATTTCACTGTGGGGTTTCTGAATTTGTTGAAGAATACAGGGATTTATTTAAAATTTATATATCCAAAGGTGATTCGTCACTCGATAAGAAACAAATTGTGGTAAAAAACTTCCACTGAAATTGCACATAGGTCGATAGACTTCTCGCACTTTACATTTCGCCTGGTCAGCTAAGTGTAAATAAATGTTGTTCGGTACTATACTCTAGATCATTCATTCCCAAAGTGGTCCATATCGACCCCCAGGGGTCGATTCCAACCTGCAAGGGGTCCACGTCAGTGAACAAAAAAAATTGGAGGTGCATGAGACGTAAATGGGGGTCCACGAGAGTGGATTCCATTTAGGCAGGCCGTCACCAAAATGTTGGCTTCCCGCAAACTTCAAAGAACTACTTCCTTTTGCGGCAGTTCCAACTTCATTCAATTCTCATTGAACAAATACTTCATGTGAAGTTGGCAGTTCCGTTGGTGCGAAATACTTCATTTTGCGGCAGTTCATATATTTCGATTGAAGTTGGACTTCAATGAAGTACTTTATTTCGAGTACTTCAATGGAAGTTCGACTTCAAAGACTACAAAGAACCAAAGAACTACGAAGATTTGGCGAGGAACTGTTTCTTTCTCAGTTTCATTTTTTGTCGATTTGCTAGTACTTTTTTGGGGCGGAACTTTTGTCTATTTGGTAGTACTTTTCGATTTCAAATCTCTACCGACTAGTGCTTTTTTTCGTAGAGGTATTTTTGTTGATTTTCTAGCAGTTTTTGATTTGAAATCTCTACCGACTAGTACTATTTTTTGGCGAGTTCGACTTCAATTGAAGTGTTCACCGCGAATGATTCATTTCAAAGAACTAGCAGTTCCTGAAGCGTTCAAAAAACTTTGAAGTTTTCCCAACGCTAAAAAAAATCAATATAAGGAAAGCAGGGGGTCTATAAAAAACAGTGAAAATCGGCAAGTGGTCTACGGGACAAAAAAGTTTGGAAACCTCTGCTCTAGATGATGATTTTTTCATAAGGTTATTTATCCAATGAAAATGGGTAAAAAAAGAATTTTTAGAAAGACAGACAGCACAAAAATGGTGTCTATAATGAATTTAAGGATAGGAGATTCTGCATTTTACCACATAATTAGTAGTTTAGTAATTAAATTTTGATCGATACAATACTCTGGGACTAGACAATGATTTTTGAATAAGGTTATTTATTCAAGGATAGCTTTAAAAAAATGTTCTTTTCGTTCAATCCCGTCGAACTACAATTAAGTAGTTTGGCAACAGGATTTCAAATACAATAGAAATACAAAATAAAATATAATACAATGGAAATAGAATAGAATACAATGGAAATACAGATTATCTTATCATTTAAAATTATACATATTATTAAAATTCACACATCTTAAGAAACTGATAGACTATTACACAATACCATGAACATCTTTAGTAAACATAGTAGATATTAAATAGTTAAATAAGCTCGTAATACAAAGTATTTCTACTTAAGAGCCATTTTTTCAGCATATTCTGACTCTTGTTAACAATTCTCATTTTTGAATATTGAATGGTAACACATTGAACATTTTGGGCACGTTTTACTTCATGGTTTGTTGTACGTATTTATTATTATATTTTGGTCGAATCATGCCATCATTTCTTGTGAACCTCGTATTCTGCTTATGTTCCACTTCCTATTATATTCCGAGTCCGATATATGCTAAATCAATATTTTATACAATAATAAGTAAACGTAGTATGCGAATTCGGAAGACAAACATGTGTCAGATTAATCAATCTAAAATGAAAAGGTATTAGAGTTCGAATCCTGCTTCTTGCCAACAACCTTTTCTCATGTGTTTTCCTAGTAGGTACAAAAAAACCTGTTGAATATTTAGAAAATAAAAATATTCAAAGTTCAATCAGAACCTACCCACTTTGCTAGCATACAACAATTTCTCCAGAATGGCACTGACATAAATAACAGTATCTAAAACGAAATCCCTCATGAATTCCATTTACTCAGGCGAGCGAGAATCTCCGTCGAGATCCATTATTATTTGTGGCATGACAATATAACATAATAACCGATAATGGGTAATAGGTAACAATAATAATTGAACTGGCGCACGCTCCTCCGATAATAATGCCCCATTAACATACATTAAGATGGGAGGACCCCCTCGGTTTGTTTATTCAAACAAAGATGGAAGAGTCAAAGAGAACACTGCAGAGTTGATTGTCGGATGTTATGGTCATTCTGATTCCAGCAAGATTGATCAATAAGTAGACGTCGGATTATATGCGTTTTCATATTGGCATAGTGTATTGTTTGTGTACACTAGCACTGATATACCCATACGTGAACATTTGTTCATGGTTTATGGTAACGATCATGATTTTAGATGGTTTTAATTTGCATACATATGTGTTATTTTTATTGTTTTCTCGTTATTACCTATATTAGGTTAGGTAATTTAATGTAATGCGCACAAACTTTGTTTATATTTGAGCAATGTATCGTCATAAATACATATTTTAGCAAGTTCATTCTTAAAATATGAGGAAAACTCGTTATTTTTTTATCTTCAACGGTAGGAACCGGTTATTTTTTAATTTTGAAAATTTTGCACGATAATTTTTCGAGGAACCGGTTTTTTTCGTTTTTGGCTGAGATTTTCCACCACTCTGGAATATGCTGCAAATATACCATATGTAAAATAACACAAACGAATTAAATAAAATCTACTGGCGCACGTCAGGATTAGAACTCGCGACATCTGGATTCGTTCGGTAGTCGTCGTTTGTACGTCGAAAGTCACTATAAATAAATTATATAGTGGAAATTAAAGAATAACATTGTATAAGACCACACATTAATATAAAAAAAAAATAAAATTATAATTGATAAATCTGTAGTCTTTTGCAAAGTTATTATTTAATTTTCATTAAATACTCGTATGTCAAGCCGCAAAGTAATTGCTTTCTACAAAAACATAAATAATAATAAACATAGTATAATTCATGGAAAAAAACTTGATTCGACAAAAAAAAACTAAGTAAAAATATCACGTTCAATGTTAGATTTAATTTCATGGATATCTTTTGTCGTAGATATATTACGTTTACGCTGGATTATCTCGAACTTTCAATGTATTATGACGGCGTAGTTCGCCGTTTAAAATTTTAGTTCATAAAATCTTTAATGGGATAATAAACAACCGCTAACTCCCTAACCGCTCACTCGTGCTGAGTTCACCATATTTATGACGGATTGAATATTGGGTGGCAGGAAGAATATTTGGCTTTCTTGTCGTGTTAGTTACCGATTAGTAAGTGATTTAACGCGTTGCTCCCGAGGGGTTTTGACTTATGCTTCTCGTGATAAATATCAGTGTTATGCTGATGCCCATTTTTCCATGTCATATTTATATAAACTACGCAGTTTTACGGTAGGTTTTATGCCTACTTAGGGAAATATCTTAAGTTTCTGGTGAATGCATTTTTTTAACTGATATCTATTATACTCTATATAAAATTCATACCGAAACTTAAGGTAAAACTTTCGAAAATAGCTGCGCTAGTTTAGCGCCATTTTGGGTGCTAAACCTAAAATATCAATAATTTTCAACGATTTTATATTTTTTATATTTAATGCCGCACAAGAGTCCCAACTGCTCCCAACCGTCTGGAGCCAGTGAGACTATGGCATCCCTAATTAGGGTATGTTGCCAGGCTGAAGATAGTTGGGAAGAGAAGAAGATGTAGAAGAGGAAAGTTGGAAAGTACCTGACTATATAGATCTGGTCACCAAACACGGCTAAAGTTATTTCAATCAACGTTTCGATTCTGAATGGTGGTCTTGCACCAGGGTGATACTTTCACTAGTAACTTCCACTCTGGAAAATATGATATATTATCATATTAAACAGAAGAAGACACAAAAAAATTAAATAATAAAGTCGCGACCGAGACATAAAATAGGAAGCTCTACTCTATCCGAGAGTACGGTCTCTACCAAGTGAGCTACCGAAGCTTTTTTAGAAACAGTCATTTTTAACAATCTCATCTATATTTTCCCAATTTCTTTAGATATAGGCAGCCATCTTTTGTATTGATATGGAAAGCTCTACCCGAGCACAGTTTTACACCTAGATACTTTCTTGGATAAACTAACCATTTTTATTAGCGAAAGATCTTTTTCCTTTTAACAAAGTCTAGAATTAATGTTTTAATTAGAATTAACTTAATAAAGCTTTATGCTTATATTAATTACATAAACAATGTCAATAATTTCCAACGACACATAAAATAAATTGATTGATTTAGAAAAAGACAAAAAAATCATTTGTATTTTTATGTTTACTATTTTTTAAACTTTTTTAACTCCAACAATCTCTAGAAGGTAAGTGAAAATGTTTTCATTGATGCCATATTAAGTTTTCTGCGTAGACAGCTCATAATGTCACTATTCTGAACTCTGTGGTAACAGGCGTTAAAACGACAAGACATTATTAAATATCAAAAGCACTAGACATTTGAAAGCTACGTACACCAGTTCTAAGGATAAAGTTTAGCGTCATCCATTTTTCACCATCCTAGTGTTGTACGCAGAAAAGTCTGTAACTCAGTGATTTAGCATAGCGATTTTGGTCATGTGTTATTAAAAAAGAATATACGACAAAGTGTCAAATATTCTTTCAAAGTAGACAAAAGTGAATGAAAGAAGAAGTCGGGAACGCCCGAGGGTGACATGGCACGATCAAGTAAATCAAATACTTGAGTCGGGCCATGTGATAAATCAGAATAACAGAAGAGTATGTATGAATATGAACGAAGCAAGGAGTGTGTGCCAAGACAAGTGTGTGCCAAGACAGAGTTGTATGGCGGTCCGTCCTCTCTGCCTACCGCTGTGGGGAAACGGCGTGATGGTTAGTTAGTTAGTTAATCCATTAAGAACTCGATTGTTTAAAGGAATCTCAGCTTGCGAAGATTGATATTTTAAAATTTTGTTCACTGTTGAGCTTTTTGTTAATGTTTAATTAAATATGATTCGATTACAATGTTTCCCTTCTAATTAACTGTACATTTTTACTATTCTTTCATAAGAGCGCTACGTAAATAACTGTTTGAAGATGGCTAGTAAAATGGTCACTAAAAAAAGTCGTAATCATCTCATTAGCAACAACTAGCGTAAAAGTATTGACAGCTGTAGAAATTACAGTGATTTTAATCGAATTCGCTGCTTGGTGCGGAGCGCCCTTGAGGTGACATTTCACAAAAAAGGTGCTATAAAAATTAACCAAGTACTATTGGTAGGTATAAGATTTTTCTGATGATAGCCAACCTTGAGAGAATAGATAGCGGGAAAAATAATATGTTTTACATAAAAAATAAAACGAGCAAGCTATCGAGAAAACAGGTATATGCGCACCAAACAAATAATAAATTAATGTTGTTTGTTGGAACAATTTCAATGTAATATGAAACAAAAGTAGACACAGAAAATGAAAAAAAAAAAAAGTTCCGACCAGGACTTGAACCCAAAACCTCTACACATTTAGGAGTAACATCTATTGAGCTATCTTTTTAAATACTGTAATTTTAATCAATCCCATATATCTTTGAAAATTATTTATTTTATTAATTTAACTAATTACTCAATTGACAGAAATGTTACACCCAGATAGTGTAGAGGTTCAGAAGTCGAGTCTCGGTCGCAACCTAATTTTAATTTTCTGTCCATATTTTTCCATTTCATATTTCGTTGAAAATTATTGATTTTATTTCAATTATGTACATATAATCAAATAAAGCATAAGGCTTTGATAAATTAATAATCAATAACATCGTCGTTGGAAAGGCAAAAAGGCTTAAACGGAATTTTAGTAAAAAATGGGTTAAACATGCATTTTTTATCAATTATTTCTTCTGCATCGAAAGCTCTGACTCTCGTTTGATTCTGAAGACTTTTGAGGCCCTTCAGCCATCCAAAATATATTTACCATTTGGGAGAAGACTTGACTCAAGCGACACAAGTTTGGGACTCTTTAAGCTTTTAGTTGCTTCAGATAACTCAGTGAGAGCATTGAGTTACCTGATTTTTTTTTTTCAAAATCTAACCAGGTACTGAATACTTATGAACTTTATTGTAAAACAAAACAAACTTTAAAGTGCTCTGGTTTAAACTTCCCAAAATGGCGTATCAGCTCTTTTGCCTTTCCGGCAACGATATAATCTTTATAGAAATGCGGTTTAAAATAATAACTAATAACATATAAAGGTGCACAATGATCAATATTTTTAATATAGAGATTGATTCATTAGAAACAATATATAAATATGTATATGGTGATTAAAAACATGTAAAGACTATTGTTCGTTTTCAATCCATTTAAATATGTATTTTACATTAATTCTACGCAGGAGACCTTGAGAAAGTAAATTTTCCTCAGGACCTATCATTGAGAATATTGTGTGGACGAAACTTAACTTTTCCATAAATTAATTAATTTAGTTATTGATTATTAGTTTAGGCTTCTCATAACCTGCCTTACTGAGCGACGACGATATAATAATAAGCAAAACGCTATTTGAATGTTCACAAAATATTATGCGGTGAGAATGGTGCATTTTTTCATATGACTAGTGGAAAAAATATTTTATCACTATGAAGAGGAGATTCGAGAAATAGGATATTAGGTTAGCAAGTTTAACAAGTTTTCACGCCGTATAGCTATTTTTTTCAATATCAGTATATTCCTGAACTTTGATCACCTCTTCAGAATAACCCGTCTAGTAGATCGTGCCGGCCATTATTAACCAGGAGAAATTCAGCGTGGAGCTTTTCACAATACATTATAATAACGCTTAGTTAAAAATGAGTTGACACACGCGTATAAGGCCTCGGGACACGGAGATAGATTGCTCCGTCATTGTCAGATGATGGATGTCGGATCGTGCCTAGGCTGCCTATGCCCTTTTCTGTCGGCTCACAAACCGAGCGCTCCTTTTCCGATGAGCTGAGAATCGTTTCGTTCTATTTAAATCAGGCTCCGTTTTATATAAACACTTTTTTTTCCTTGTTGTCAAATGGGATAATTTGTTGAGTGTTGCCATTTTCTGGTTCAATTAAATGTTTTTGATGATAACAACATCATCTTTCTCAATTAAGGGTCAGCACACAAAAATGACGCTAAACGTCACTTTTTAGCATTCTTTTACAAGCAATACTACAAATGAATTATCTGCGAATTTTCTATGGGTAATTAAAAAATGTCTGAGGTTTTGAGTGAATACAATGTTTTACTGTAATCCTTTAAATTCTATGAAAATCATAAAAATGTCAGTAAAAAGTGCAGTTTAAAAACCAGTGAAGGATTTTTTTAACGTTTTACCTAAAGTTCCAATATGCGTTTAATAAATAATTTGAACGATTACACTTCAAAAACTGTATTCACTGAAGACCTTAGTCACTTTTCTAACTGCCTGAATATAATTAATAGATAAATAACTTGAAGTTCGGCTTGTACTGGAAAGCCAAAAAGTGTGCTTTTGGCTTTCTAGTGCAAGGAAAACTACAAATTATGTACCTGTCAATACTATATGGGTAGTTAGAAAAATGTCTAAGGTTTCAAGTGAATACAATTCTTAAACAGTAATCTTTTAAATTTTGTGTGATATGCGTACTAGGATTTTAGGTAAAACGTTAAAAAATGCCTTTGCTGGTTTTCAAACTGCACATTTCACTGACATTTTGGTACATTTTTCATAGAATTTAAAGTGTTATATTTAAAAAAATGTATTCACTTGAAACCTCAGTGATTTTTCTAACTACCCATAGAAAATTAACAGATAAATCATTTGTAGCATTGCTTGTATTAGAATGCTAGAAAGTAACGTTTAGCGTCATTCTTGAGTGCTGACCTTTAACTCCACACAGAAAGCCCTGAGGAAAATAATTTCCTTCAGAACCTATGTCATCTTTTATGATGCTGTGTGGAGAGTGTTTTTGATGAAAATAAGGATTGAACCTACGCTACTAACCGGTCGGCCGTGTTATTGCTATCCCCCCTTTTTTAATTTGTGTTTAACGCACACGCTAAATTGTAACCAAAGTTATGTATAAAAAGGGTCAGGGGTGCATTTATTGGTAGTCTAAATGTGGGCATGAAAAAAACCTGAGAAGTTGAAATGAATTGATTTTAAAAATATTATATTTATCGTTATCACTTGAGGTGAACTATCACAAAACTGCGCTATATAAGTTTACGGTTATTATTATTATAAATGCAATGAGAAAAAACGTGTTTGAAGATTCCCATCGCAAACATTTAACTTTTAATTTAAAGATATTTGACTTTGAACACAAACATTTTTTTGCTGTCGTCATTTTTTTTTCCTTTGGTTGGGGGGGGGGGTATTGAATAAAAATAATATTGAAGGTATAAAAGAGGGCGTTGAGTCAAATTAGCGTGGGAAACACTGATCTTATATAAGGAATGAGCTACATATTAAAGAAATTAAAAAAAAAAACTGTCATTAGAAATAATTCCTACAACACGTTATATAAATTAATCCTTTTATAGTAAATAGTCAATGAACTATGGAATCGTCGAATATTTTCTTAATATTAACGACGCGGAAGGTACCTCGAAAGATCTGATGACTATTTAATCCATTTAATTTCCACTACACAATTTCCACCATTTAGGGAGCCATAGTTCCATCGGCTCTCGTTTCGCTAACAACTTACATCGTTGTCAAGCACATTGTTACAATCGAACAACGAATTATTGCTCTATAATTTACGAATTATACTACTCCTAGCAATAATACGTTAGTTATGATAAGTAGTCGGCGGTTGCATTTACGATTGAGCACGCTTTTGTAAGTAAGCCTTTACTAAAGCCTTAAGGCTCCTCCCCTTGGTTACATCACAACGTACCTCCATTGCCTACCGCAAACGGACTGTGAAATGAAGTGGACAACATTATTTGCTTGTTATGTACCTAAATTAATGTATTTCGACGTTATGTCTAAAAAGTTAAATTATTCCAGTCCTACGTAACTTCGTCCTCTTGAATTGTACAGCGCCCTTGAGGTGATTTTTCACAAAAACGGCGCCATGCAAATATTATAAATATAATAATCATTGATAACAGTTTTTCCACGGCTTTACCTTAAGATTTAAACTTTCATTTGTCTTATTAAAACAATTTAACAATTAAATGGATATTACAAATTTATAAATAAAACAGATAAACTTTGTTTAAAACCACTTTTATTTTTAATATTTTGTCGACCGGTTTCGGAAGCACTCTTCCATCTTCAGAACAATATTAAAATAATAATGATAGACATTAAGACAATATTAAAATTTTAATAATTTCCTAAGGATAGAAAGGTGCTTCCGAAACCGGTCGACAAAATATTGAAAATAAAAGAGATATATTATAAATATGGTAAGCGACAAAGTTAATGCTTTTTACGAATATGGGATTTTACAAAGATCGTGACGAGCTGAATTTTTTTGCGATATTCTATACATTTTATAAAATAAAATGCAGAGCTCACCGTTCGAGACCTTTTTTATGCCAAAGCAATTACGGTTTGATTAAATTCTACTTTTGTCGACTCCTACGAAATCTAGGGAAAAAAATGCGTCTTTGAAATTTATTAATAATATTAAGTTTCACTATATCTAAATAGCCAGGTTTCCAACTATATTTTTCTTTTCCCCAAGTCCTGCTAGATCGAAATCGATAAGCTTCTGGAAGATGTGCGGTGACCCTCTTTGTTTTCAAACTTTAATCAACATTCTGTTGAAAAATCCATCGGCAAAAAGGCTAACTTGTTGTATTTGTGTATTTTTACATAAACAGGTAGAAAATCTTTATTATTCCACGTTTTTATTTACAGTTGGGTATCCAATAAATGCATCTCCACAACATCCAAGCCAATTGCATGTATCACATACAAATATCCGTAATGTAATATCTTATTTATGAAATTATGGAACGATTCATGTTTTATTCAATTTGTGATATATTGATCGAGTTTAATTGAATTGAATCGGCTGTAATTGTTAAAAGAGCATTCTTCCTCATGGCATTCTGAGTTATTTGGCTGTCGCGTTCTCGGAGCAGGGGATTTATTGAGTATGGATGCCTCTGGAATTGTAATTATTAATAAAGCATTGATATCACGACGGTTTTATATGAATCGTGATGTCATTTAAACCAGTTAAACGATTATTAGATTATGGGGTTTTTGCGAAGTTACGCCTTTAATTATTAGAACGTGATTCTTGAATGAATGAGAGATATGAATAATTATCTAATGGTAGCAAAGTAAAGAGACAGAAGTATGTTTATTTTGTAGAAAATTTTAACATTTTTTTAAAGAAATCTAAAGATAAAAATCAGCAAAAAATCGAGAACATTTAATTTTGGTGTTTTGAAAAAATGTGCAGATTTTTTCCGTAGATTTTTGGGGTCAACAAAGACTATTTTCTGTTTACAACGTCATTTTCACTATGAGCTTTCGAGCTCTAAAATTTCTAATTTAACTGTCAAAAAATAAGTTAAGACACAATTTGTTTCTCTCACATTAGGTATTAAATAATTCTCTTAGAGAGAAGTTTTCCCAAAAAGTACGTTTAAAATCGTGCAAAATCGGGTAGTAACGAGAAAGGATTAAAAATAAGTACAAAAAATTACAATATTTTTTTGTGTATCACACAAAAGTCTAAATAAAATAAGTTATTTTTATGTTTACACAAGAGTTCCTAATTTTTTTAATAAGAACGAAAGTCTTTTGACATTTAATGAGATATTAAGTAACTCAGGCACGAGGATCCCATAAAAGCCAGATTTAAACTAGTCTCCCGGAAACTGAGCGTGCTGCAATACTCATATCATGTAATAGAGATCAATCGATTTTCAGTTGCTTGTAAAATGCTAGCAATTATGAAAAATAAACCCTTTTACCCTACTCCCGCAATAGTGCAAACCTCACCAAATGTTCACTTAATTGAACGATGTTAAAGATTCAGCCCTCCATATTAATATATCATCATATAAATAAATTTCTACCGAATGAAATCTTACAATTCAAAAACATAAAAGAGCCAGGAAGAAGAAATCACCTGATACTATCGCAATATGTTTATAACACGTATCATTCCAGCAGCGATTTATTATTTCGAGTCATACAACATCTCTGGAGGAGGCTTTATCTTAAGGCTTTAGGGCTCGCGTTAAGTCGAGGGAATAAAGGAGTCTTTGTGCCACACAAAACCAACAATGAGCGTCAGCTGAGTCATATTTTACCTGTCTAATAAATAATTTGATATCACAATGGGCTCTACTAAAAAGTTTGAAGTATTAAACCGTGTGTAGATAGGCTCTATGATGATTCCTGAAGGACCACCTACGAATTATGTGTTTGTATTTTACAGCATCAATTATTTATCAAGGAAATTTTGTGATAAGATTAATTGCAGGCAATTCATCTTTTTGGTCGTAAACCTTCGATTATCACAAAAACACCAGTATTTTTGAAATTACGATTGCGAGATAAATGAGGTATTGTAATTCGATAACTCAAAACAAATCAGAAGTTTCATTACGTAGGCCTGTAGCTTCAATAAGATCCACATTTATTAATACGTGTACAACTTTTGCATTACATTACATTGGATGTAATGCAAAATTAGTAATAAATAGGCAATTATGTAATAACTTTTGGAACTAGAATTTTTCAAGATAAACTAATAGTGGTATATTTTTAGGCGAATATTTTTCAACATCTCTTCTTGAAAATGAAATTTTTTTTTTAACTCACTATTTTTGAAGCATTTCCTCTGCAAGGGTAGGTAGATAAAAATTACGTGCGGCAAACACATCTGTTATCCCGACTCTTGGTATGACCTGGCTAGTATTATATTCACTTGCTCATACTATGTTTTCCGGGAATGTTCACTCATTTCTTTTCCAGCGATGACTGCTTCATATATTTTCCTGACACTTTTGTCTCCATCCACTCCCCCCCCCCCCCTTTATATTCTTAAATATTAACTACACACATTTTCCCTCAAAACCTTTGTTAAATTGTTGAGAGTGCCATAAACCCTTCGGCTCCAATTAGGGAAACTATTGAATAGTGTGTTATAAAATACATCTATGGATTATTTTAAGATTCACAACTCTAAGCTTCCTACGATAATAAGGTTTCCGGAGTATCCTTTACTCATTTCAAACAAAATCTTTCCGGACTGCAACCGAACGCCTCCGTCGTCGAGTAGTTAAGACGCTTGACTACGACTCTAGAGATCGCGAGTTTGAATTCCAGCGTGCGCAAACAACTTTTATTTGTCTGATATGTGTTGATTGACATTTGATTTATATAAAATAAAATGTTATATATTTCTGGCACGTTCCATAATGGTAGATACTCTAAGTATCGCCTTGGTGAAAAACCACCATTCAGAATCGAAACTTTACTTGAAATAGCTTTTGCCGTATTTGGTGACTAGATTGAAATAGCCAAATACTTCCCAACCCTCCTTTTCCCCATATCCTTCCCCTACCCACTTTCTTTAACCTCACAACATACATAATCCTACTGACTCCAGACGGTTTTTTTTTATTATTTTTTATAGTGAATACCGCACACGAGTCCCAACTGCTCCCAACCATCTGGAGGCAGTGAGACTATGGCATCCCCAATCGGGGTATGTTGTGAGGCTGAAGGTAGTGGGGAGGGAAAAAAGATGAGGAAGAGGAAGGTTGGGAAGTACCTGTCTATTCAGATCTGGTCACCAAACACGGTCAAAGCCATTTCAAGCAACGTTTAGAATCTGAATGGTAGTTTTTCACCAGGGCGATTAGAGTATCTACCACTTTAGAACGTGCCGCAAATAAATTATTTTATATGAATTAAATGTGTTATGACACATTTTAATCAAATAAAAGTTATTTGCGGACGCCGGGTTTGAACCCGCGACATTTGGATTAGTAGTCGAGCGTCTTACCACTCGACCATGGAGGCCGTCAAGGGTTGGGAGCAGTTGGGACTCACCAGTGCGGTATTCAAGAATAGGAAGTTTTATCTAATTTATTCGAACAACACAGCCCGTCACTCTTTCATCGGATGCTTATAAAATTCACGCAAATATTTAAAGCTTTTTTTCTAGCATGAATCACCCAGTTCAATCTTAAGAAGGCGATCAGTTCGCTCCATTAGCGGCACATTGTGTAAACTTCAAGCCGCTGAGCAGGCCGACGGCATCTCGCCCGACCTGACATTTCTGAGGCGACCTGACATCCTAACAACTGGCCACGCTAACAAGAGGCTTTTGACAAAAAATAATATGACACTCGATGCGCACAACGGCATGTGTCAGCCCTGGAGATGGTTTCGGTAGTGTGGCGGACCGCCCAATATGAGATGATGTGCTATTGTGATAGTGTAACCAAGGTTGCCACAATACTTGTATAATAATAGTAATATAAACAATATAATTATTTCGAATATGATATGACGTGAGAACGTTACATTAAAAAATACATATAATTCTTATTTTCAGTATTACAATGAATTTATTTACACTGTTTTTACAGTTGTTGGTGGTATTATAACAATAATAATATTTGGATGATTTGTATAGCGCCATTTTTGTGAAAAATCACCTCAAGGGCGCTGTACAGATCTTATTTTCTATTATTATATGTTAATTCCTAGTTTAAATGAGAAAATATACAGAAACATACTTACCTGGCAGGTCCCATCAGATACACACTTATTTACTTAAAATTATAATTATGTTTTATTCTGATTTAGGGCATGGGAGCGAAATTAAAAAATAGACTTTCTGAATTTGTCGTACAGTACAGGATTTGGTTTAGTAATGTATATCTAAAGATGATTCGTCGAGAGACAGATTATGTTGAGATTATTTTAATGAATTTAAGGATAAGAGAGTTTGAATAGGTAAGTTTTCAGTTTGGATCGAAATTCTGTTGGGCTCGTTATACATCTTAGTTCCGGAGGGAGTTTATTCCAAGTCTTCGGCCCCGATACTCCTGCAGCGCGATCTCCAAACTTAGT
Source organism: Drusus annulatus (assembly GCA_022651775.1). Classification (NCBI taxonomy): domain Eukaryota; kingdom Metazoa; phylum Arthropoda; class Insecta; order Trichoptera; family Limnephilidae; genus Drusus; species Drusus annulatus. The sequence goes on along the minus strand of JAGWCC010000061.1, from coordinate 927,023 downwards.
ATTTGGATTGCGTTTGGGTTCTATCAGCCTTTCGATAGCCGATGACGTTGGTGATCTAAGAGTCGACTGCCTTAGAAGAATGTTTTTTGGAACGCATAGTTCGGTGGTGTACAGTGGGGCCATTTTGTTAATGGATTGAAACACCATCCAGCAGAACTTGTACTGGATTCTTTCAGTGCACTTGAACCAGTGAAGGTTACGAAGGTGCTCTGAAACATGCGAATATTTAGATATCCCGGTGATAAGCCTTGCGATTGGGGTTTATTAGTTTGGTATTTAGGAAGGCTGGCGTAAATACCGTTTATGGTCATAATAGTTGCCTTCCAAGCACGTGAACGGGGTTAAATTTAAAATATTTATTTTTATTATTACATACCTCAAGTGGTGATTAAATTTTATATTAAAATTTTGTATTAAATAAAAAATGATAATTTAAAAATATACACATTTAAAATGATAATTGAAGTTAAGCCTGTGAAATATCATTGAAAACCTAACTCAGAGAAATAAATAAAAAGATTTTTCACGGGTCTACGCTAGTAACAAAATAAAAATCTATTAATTGGGAGATATACGCACTGCACGCGTAAATGGTCCACTTTCACCTGCAGAAAAAAGAATCTCGGAAAAATGATCAAATTGGAGGCTTCTTCTTTGTATTGAAAGCATTTTTTGTGAATCAATACGATTGTCAGCAATGCTCAAAATGATAAGGCAGCAAGTACCCGCTGTGGGATTTCAGAGTGCAGTTCAGTTATTTTAAGCACCTTTTCTTGAAATACTGGTAGAAACACAGCATGTCCACCTGATGCCATCGTTGCCTGTCAATATGGTCAATGGTGGCAAAACAATAAAATTGAACGGTTGCATTAAATGGCTTCAATTTTGTTTAGTAACCAACCCTGATAATCACGTTCTCCCAAGCATGTGGAAGTTACTGTCTTTCTCATTATTTTTGCCCAACATTGTCCTTGGAGTAAGAATATATATGGAGACTTAGAGTAACAATATAAAGAGACCGTACTAATTTGTGACAAATCGTTGACAAACTCGCAAAATATAGCTCTCTCTTTATGCTCGGTTCTATACGCATATGAGAAAAAGAGACAAACAATTGTTGAAACCAATACACGATTTGGGGCGTGCTGAATACCATGTCCGCAATATTTGATCTGTACGAGCTTCATTCTGGTTTGGAGTGTCAGGCGAACGGACTGTCAAAAGTGCGTAAATAGTTAAAAACTTGAGTTATTTTTTGTCCGATATCTAGCAAAACATCATGGCCATATGTGCTATACTTGGTTGCTTCAATCGAAGTACAAAAGGACCAAAAACAAACGGTTTTCACACGTATGTACCATAAAAATCGTCTTTTTAGTTAGATCTCAAATATTTAACATTCTAACCTACAAAACAACTAGTAACTTACACCAATATGTAATTAATCTTTGGACTATTCGTTCCAATATAATAAACTTCCGTTTGAAATGAGTTTTAGTGGATTCGTAATATTTTTAACTTAGAGATATTTACTAGCTGTCACATAAGAAACCATTACAAGGGGAATACCCATATTGTACGGCTTCTTAAAGTATCCCGGTCTCTTTCTTTCTCATGATACTAACGCTAAATTGTTGGCAAACAGATAAAGACAGAATAGTGTTTATCTCTTAGTTATATTTATAATTTCGGTTACGTCCCCAGATTCAGGGCTATGCCAAAATTGGAATATTATTATTTATTTAATTATTTTTAGATTTCCAAAGGATGAAAAAAAGACGAGAAAAATCTAATTTCTTTTCTTTGATTTAACAAATATGTTAATATGAATTCATACGTTTCATCTGGATTTTTATACCCTTAGCTTCTAGTTAATTGTTTTTTTTTAAATCTATTGATGTGCACATGCACTATTGTACCCATTTCTGAACCTGTTCTCTGATGATTTATGATAACGATATGCATCTAGATAGTTTTAATTTTGTATACATATTATATATTATTTTCTCCTTGTTAGTTAGAATTATTAGCTTAATTAATTAAGTATGAAGCGCACTTGACGTGAAATATCACAAAACTGTGCTATATAAGTTCACTGTTATTATTATCTGCATTCGAAATTTCCTTACAAAATAACGCGGGACGGAAAACATCCCTACAATACTTAAAAGCGGTGTCATGTTTTGTGAATTTTTTGTGTCTCTTTCTCTCTCATGGTGTACGACGTAAAACGCAGAGAAAGTGATTTATCGCAAATTTATATAGGTAAAAAAAAAATTGATCTCTCTCCATATATTCTTACTCCAAGGTTAAGAAAATGATTTAACATCTGTTATCACCGTACATTTTTTTTATTTTACTTTTGTTTGTAAACTATTTTGTTGATGGAGACTGAAGTTCATTTTATAATATGTATTATAAAATGTTCTGTACTAATAATTTAATTCGTTTATATTTTTATCTATAAATAAGATTTTAATAATCTTATTGATTAATGTATATTTGAATAAACAAAAAATATACAACATTCATTCTTTTTAATGATTTACAACTACCTACTCACAACAAAATACCTAATTTACTTAATTTGTGACAACCCTGTTAGTGATTTTACTCCGAGTTTAGGCCACACCCTTTGGTCATTGCTTGGTCAAAAAGTGCGGACAAAATTTCGCAAAGTTAGGTCTCTAGGTTACTCTAAGTATGGAGAGATATCTATTTTTTTTTACCCAACCTAAGCAAATTTACGATAAATCACTAACTTCGGGTTTTCTCGTCGTAAACCGTGAGGGAAAAAGAGACAAGACAAGTCGTCACATAATACCGCACCACTTTTAGGTATGGAAGCATGTTTTCCGTCTCCCGCGACTCCGGCGACTCCGCCCACTACGTTTTGTTATGCGACATAACTCAACGGTTTTAGAAGTTATATCCTATATTTTTGTTGAAAACAATACTGTGAAAAAGTGGTTTTACAAATAATGTCGACATGTGTTACGAATGGATGTAAAAAGGTGTGTCCATGAAAACCCTAGCCACGCCTGAGTCAGGAAAAAATAACAATGTTGACTACACTGTTTCGCAAAGCTATCCCTTCTGTATAGTGTTGCTCTCAGACAATATCTAATACAATATCAGGAATATCAACAGCAAAAAACCCCTCGCTTCGGGTAGTTGTTGTCAACATGTCATGTTTTGGGCATCATGCCTGTTATATGTACCAAAATAAAAAAAATAAAAAAAAAAAATAAAAAATAAAATAAAAATAAAAATAAAAATAAAATAAAAATAAAAATAAAAATAAAAATAAAAAATAAAAATAAAAATAAAAATAAAAATAAAAATAAAAATAAAAATAAAAATAAAAATAAAAATAAAAATAAAAATAAAAATAAAAATAAAAATAAAAATAAAAATAAAAATAAAAATAAAAATAAAAATAAAAATAAAAATAAAAATAAAAATAAAAATAAAAATAAAAATAAAAATAAAAATAAAAATAAAAATAAAAATAAAAATAAAAATAAAAATAAAAAATAAAAATAAAAATAAAAATAAAAATAAAAATAAAAATAAAAATAAAAATAAAAATAAAAATAAAAAATAAAAATAAAAATAAAAATAAAAATAAAAATAAAAATAAAAATAAAAATAAAAATAAAAATAAAAATATAATTAAACATGTTTTTGGCGTATCTCAAATAAAACGGAAATGGAATAAAGGCCATACATATCTACACAACACAGCTGATTATAAGTCATTCCTAACAACTCTAAACATCTAACAGTAGCACTCTTCCACTAGCTACTAAATTAAATTAGTTACAAACTTTTTATCAAAGTTAATAATCCCTCCAAGCCCTGACTGTGCGAAGTCCCCTCATAGATTCTGACGGACACATGTGGCAAATGTCTCGTCACTCGTGTCCACGGCGATGTCCATCCATCCCGACCTTTTCATCGTCACATCACCGTTCCCCTTCACGCCATCAATGGCCGCCGTCGTGCTGAGTGAAACCTCAACAAAGGCGCTCGCCAATCGGACCACAAAGTGCCCTAAACGCTTGACTTTGATCAGAAAGCAGCCTCAGTTATAATATTTGATTAGAATCTGTGATTGAAAGCAACCATGTAGGTCTGCTTTTGTGTTTATTGTTGTGATATCGTGGTAACATGGCTCATTTTGGAAAGATGGCCGCGATTTAGCAATGTTTTTTCATCATTGTCCGTCATTTAGAATATTTTATTAGACATTGTAGGTATTACCAACGCATTTTTGCGAAAAGTTATTTATTTTGAAATTATTTTTTTAAGCAAATCGTTGGGACTGTTAATTTTCCTATTCTATTTTTTTTAAATAAATCATTTGAGGTAAATAAAGTTTATTATATTTTTTATTCGTAAAAAGCATTTACTTTGTGGCTAGCCATTTTAATAAATAAAACAGATAAACTTTGTTTATAACCACTTTAATTATTCAATATTATGTCGACCGCTTTTGGAAGCACCCTTCCATCATCAGGAAAATATTAAAAATATATAATTTCCTGATAATGTGCGATTAGTATGCTTCCGAAACCGGTCGACATAATATTGAATAATTAAAGTGGTTATAAAACAAAGTGTATCTGTTTTATTTATATTTTATTTTTATTTATTTATTATTTGATTTTTGTCGTTGTTCCTTTGTTATAACTTAAATCTTGTTATTTTGTTTCCTTATTGTTTTATTTTTTTATATATTGTGATCTCTCTCTGTATGTATGAGTATATATAACCACACACAACGTATTTTTTATTTACTTTAATTTTGTACCCTGATTCACTTTCCGGTCATATATTCTTATCTTATCTACTATTTCGCTCTACTTGCCCAAACCATCTAAGCGTTCCTTTCTTCGTCCTATTAATTACGCTTACATCAGCCTCGCACTCTTTCCGGATTTCCACATTTTACTACTTATTTGGAAACACATACATTTTTGACGACGTCCTAGAGCATGAGTTTTTGTTTTGAAAAATAATTGTTGGTGCATGAGATATTACATAACATTACGGAATTATGTTTGTCATTTAATGTACAGTGGTTAAAAGATTAAGTTTCTTAATAACTGCAGAATTATTTCCATAATGAATACTGTACCTCCTTAAGAGCAGGCATCCAAGCTAAGCGTTTGCTGCCGTTAGGTATTTTTGGTACTTATAGACAAACGCGGATCACCGCTAGCCGGCGCCCGCTCGCTAACTTTGCTTGGGACGATGATGGATTTAAAAAGGACGCAGCATTTCGATCAAATACGAAATAAAAATACACTTGCTTTATAACATTTTAATTTATTCGCTGAATGAAAATAAATGGATACAGCTTGACCGACTTAACTTTGCAGGCGGCTAAAGTAGGAACAAGCGAACGAAAAAACGTTTTTTAAATGCATAAATTTAAATATCCACAAAGTCAACACTGGTGATGCCGCCGACTGCAAAGTAAAGTATGTCGTCGTTCTGTAGGTATAATGTAGGGCTCTAATGAGAAAAGGCAGGTATTTGAAGAGTAATGGATATAATACATTTTGATATTAATTGACTATACATAGTACATTTTACAACTGAAATATATTTATTTTAGTCAACCCTCCGCATTCCTGATGCAATTATAGTGTTATGCCTGATCCGGCAATACAATTTCTTAATTTTTTTATAAGTGTGCATTCATATATTTTTTTTGCTTTTTTTAGTTTTTAAACGTATACTCTAATAAATGAATATAAAACATTTCCGAAATTATTACTTCTTTATTTAATATGAGCCCAAACATGAGCAAAAACAAACTCGGTTTTGGATAGATAAATATAATGAAAGGCAAATTCCGGGTAAATCAACGGCGGCTGTAATGGTTCTTAAATGTGTATTGCCCGATCCACATGACATTACAGCGGAAATCATTTCACTATTTACATCCATTCTATCCTTTTCTCTTCAATCAAACTTTCTTTAAATTTCCGCTCGCACATTCTGCATTTAATGATCAGTTTTGAGTCCAGTCCTTTTCGAACTTCGGAAATAATTTCAAGACAGTTGAAATTACATCCGAATCGTGAAATGGTCCCTTATACTCTTTAATTGCTGCATAAAATACATCAACTCCACAAAGTCATCGACCCTTGATTTTCATTTCGGCTGGAACTTGGTTTTCCGTTGAATTTTCCACCAAAAATACATGTTCTTCCTGTGCAAAAACAAACATTGACATCAAAAAAATACCAGGTCACTATAGCAAGTATATGCATAAGGTTTATATATTTTAATATATACTTATGTGGGTTTTAAAAATTCCACAAATCAACTGCTAATTTAATCTGTCTATTTACTAGAAAAATAACGTACGTGTTTGCCGATAGCTTCTGTGACTAAATTACAATAGCATTCAAGAATCCTTAATCTCAATTTTTTGAAACAAATCGGTAGGGAACTCAATAAATTCAAGATGGCTTCCGAAATTGCGCATTTTGACATAATATTCAAGTTCAAATTCCCTAATCCCGATTTTGAAGCGAATCGGTAGAAACCTCAAGAAATTCAAGATGGCCGCCGAAATTATGCATTTTGACATTAGATTCGAGTTCAGCGCACCTTCAAACTACCTAATCCCGATTGCGAACATAATCGGTAGAAAACTAAAAAAAATCAAGATGGCCGCCGAAATTATGCATTTTGACATTAGATTCGAGTTCAGCGCACCTTAAAACTCCCTGATCCCGATTGTGAACTTAATCGGTAGAAAAATTAAAAAATTAAAGATGGCCGCCGAAATTATGCATTTTGACATTAGATTCGAGTTCAGCGCACCTTCAAACTACCTAATCCCGATTGTGAAGCTAATCGGTATAAAACTAAAAAAATTCAAGATGGCCGCCGAAATTATACATTTTGACATTAGATTCGAGTTCAGCGCACCTTCAAACTACCTAATCCCGATTGTGAACATGATCGGTAGAAAACTAAAAAAATCAAGATGGCCGCCGAAATTATGCATTTTGACATTAGATTCGAGTTCAGCGCACCTTCAATCTCCCTAATACCGAATTTAAGCCTAATCGGTAGAAAACTAAAAAAAATCAAGATGGCCGCCGAAATGATGCATTTTGACATTAGATTCGAGTTCAGCGCACCTTCAATCTCCCTAATACCGAATTTAAGCCTAATCGGTAGAAAAGTAAAAAAAATCAAGATGGCCGCCGAAATTATGCATTTTGACATTAGATTCGAGTTCAGCGCACCTTCAATCTCCCTAATACCGAATTTAAGCCTAATCGGTAGAAAACTCAAAAAATTCAAGATGGCCGCCGAAATTATGCATTTTGACATTAGATTTGAGTTCAGCGCACCTTTAAACTACCTAATCCCGATTGTGAAGCCAATTGGTAGAAAAGTAAAAAAAATCAAGATGGCCGCCGAAATTATGCATTTTGACATTAGATTCGAGTTCAGCGCACCTTCAAACTACCTAATTCCGATTGTGAAGCTAATCGGTATAAAACTAAAAAAATTCAAGATGGCCGCCGAAATTATACATTTTGACATTAGATTCGAGTTCAGCGCACCTTCAAACTACCTAATCCCGATTGTGAACATGATCGGTAGAAAACTAAAAAAAAATCAAGATGGCCGCCGAAATTATGCATTTTGACATTAGATTCGAGTTCAGCGCACCTTCAATCTCCCCTAATACCGAATTTAAGCCTAACCGGTAGAAAACTAAAAAAAATCAAGATGGCCGCCGAAATGATGCATTTTGACATTAGATTCGAGTTCAGCGCACCTTCAATCTCCCTTATACCGAATTATAGCCTAATCGGTAGAAAAGTAAAAAAAATCAAGATGGCCGCCGAAATTATGCATTTTGACATTAGATTCGAGTTCAGCGCACCTTCAATCTCCCTAATACCGAATTTAAGCCTAATCGGTAGAAAAGTAAAAAAAATCAAGATGGCCGCCGAAATTATGCATTTTGACATTAGATTCGAGTTCAGCGCACCTTCAATCTCCCTAATACCGAATTTAAGCCTAATCGGTAGAAAACTCAAAAAATTCAAGATGGCCGCCGAAATTATGCATTTTGACATTAGATTTGAGTTCAGCGCACCTTTAAACTACCTAATCCCGATTGTGAAGCCAATTGGTAGAAAAGTAAAAAAAAATCAAGATGGCCGCCGAAATTATGCATTTTGACATTAGATTCGAGTTCAGCGCACCTTCAAACTACCTATTACCGAATTTAAACCTAATCGGTTGAAAACTAAAAAAAATCGCACCGCTCAATTATGTATTTTGATATTATCACCTTGTTCGTCTTTTTTGTCCAATGCGCAGGCTTCTTGTTTTGCGCATTGTAGAAAATATTCCCTTTTTTCTTTCCCATTTTTAATAACTGAAAAAAAAACAAAAATAAAAACAGCACACACAAAGGATTTAAATTTATTCAATATATGCGCCCTTGAGGTGATTTTCCACAAAAACGGCGCTATAAAAATCATCCAAAAAAAAATAAAAAAAAATAAATAAATAATAATAATTTAATTTTTACATACCCTCTGGTTGGTCGATTGAATAACCCCAGTTTTCTTGATTATTCGTCGTTCGAAAACGGATAAAATTGTCGAAAAACTAACTGACGTGCTTCCGCTTTGAAAGTTAGCTCGTGACTGAGGACAGTTACGAAATTACATTGTATTTATAAGAGATATTACGCGGCGTTAGAATTCCATACGAATTTAGTACGGCGGACGAGAATTTAAAAATGCAGAGAGTTTGAGCTAATTACAGTAAAAATCTAGTAACTCTGGAGTGTTTTAAATTTATTTACAGAGAACTTTACTTTATTTACTCTGAGATTATGGAAGGATTTTAAGTAAAAATGTTTGTAATAGGCGCAGGTAGAAAGCCAGAAAAGGCATTTTCGAACGTTCTTCGTAAAATTGTAGTTTGTATTTCATATAGAATTTAAAATATTATAATTTTTAAAAAATGTTCACAGGGAGCCTTAGATATTTTACTAACTACCCGTGTAGAATTTACAGATAAATCATTTGTGGTATTTCTTGTACTATAAAGCCAAAAAGGGACCATATTGACAGCTTCCTCTTAAGACTTAAGTAAAGAGGCTCTCCAAATTTCGACTACGTTTTGCAACGTTAAATTTTAGTAGAATTTTATTTATTTCTAATATATACACATTTTTAATGAACCCAGGAAAAACGCTCACGGAGTGTCAAAAATAAATACTTAAACATAATGACTGAACTGCGAATATTCTATTTGTTAAATAATAACACTCGACGTGTAAAATGGTGTAAATCGTGTAAATAAATCACTCGACGTTAGTAGCGTAATCGCTCTGCTGGTCTTTTAATATTAATTTCATTTCTGGAAGCATAAACATATCTACTGAAAACTAATTACCTGCTTAAACACTTAAATTCGTGTCCCAATGATTATTAAACTTCGTATTAAACTAATTGGCCACCTAAAACACTAAACACGGACCCTCTTCTAACTGATGGAAGTCAAGGTTTAGGAGTAGAAATAACCTTCTGACCTCGACCGCTGTAGCCACTAGCCACTTACTTTGAATGTATTAAATGCCTTGTATTCACTTTGTTACGTGGAGATGGGTACAAGACAAGCGCTCACGTGGTCGATAGATTCACATCGTTAAAATAAAGCTCCCTGTTTTAACACTGGAGCGAGCTCATGGGGTATTTTTTGTGAATACCGCACAAGAGTCCCAACTGCTTCTAGCCATCTGGAGTCAGTGGGATAATGACATCCCAAATTTAGGTATGTTGTGAGGCTGAAAGGAGTGTGGAGGAGAAGAAGAAGGGGATGAGGATGGTTGGGAAGTATCTGCCTATTAAGTTATGGTCACTAAACACTTCTAACGCCATTAGGTCTATCATATCATATCAAGGCGTTACTGTGAGTATCTACCACTTTGAGTTGAATGTTAAAGTGTTGTTGAGGTGACCTGTGTGCGCTATATAAATTCACCGTTTTTATTATTAAAAAAAAACGCGTTGTGAGCTTCCCCTTGCAAATATGTAACTTTCAGTCAAATAAACCATATATTATTTTCATTGTGGTCATGGCAACAAATTAAATAATATAGAAGCGTCATAAATAAAAAAAGCCATTTTGATTTATAGTCACATTTTTAATAGTCAGTTAAATTTGTCCACTAGTCCATATAATATTAGGTATATTTCCCGTGAATTCATAAAATTTATCATTATTCTTTTATCACGTTCTCAGTTGACGTTTTGCCTCTTTCAACTCATATTATCTATCTTTTTCTCCCTGTTCTTTTGTTACAATTTTATTTATTTTTTTCTAATTGTTCTTTTATTTTATTTTATATTGTGTTTTCCCTCTGTAGGTATGAGTATGTGTAACCACACACTTGTATTTTTTGTTTAGTTCAATTTTGTACCCTGATGATATTATAAAGGCTAAGCGAAACCGGTCGGTCATAAAAATAAAAATAAAATCTGTGGTCTTTTACAAAGTTATTATTTCATTTTCATTGTAAATTATTTTATTTAAAATACATATAGAAGAAGATTACAAAATAAATATATTTTATTGGGGCACGCCAACAGAAAACTAGTTAATTTTTTTTTACTCACACTAAACCCTGATATACTCGTATGCGGTAACTGACGGGTTAAATGGACAATGTGTGAACAGAAGTATGGATTTTATTAACGGCCGGAGTGTTAAAGATCTTAGAAGAGGTCAATTAATCATCCGTTAGGTAGGCACCTCCGTCTGTTTAATATTTGTTTGTAAAAAAAGTATCTCGAATTAAATTAATACTACCACTAGTTTAATGATATTTTCAATGCTCTCCATCAGACACGCTTTTACCTTTAGTGAACAGAGTTATTTACAGTCTGTTTTATTTATATTTATTGGTGTCCTTATGGTGTTATCAACTAACTGATTACAAATATATTTATTAAAATTGGAATCAACTTTAAAGCATCATTGCTTTTATATTTAATAATGTTAATAATCTAAAACACAAGTATGAAAAAAAACCATAAATTAAAATGAACAATGGTCGTGACCAAGACGCGAACTCGGAACCTCTGCTATATCCGGGAGTAACACTCTACCAATAAACATATTAAGACCTTATTAGAATGCGGTATTTTTAAACGATCTCATACTAATATTGGAAAATATCAATATTTGAATTTTCTTCCGATTTTAGGCTGCCATCTTTTGGTGATATTCAAAGTTCTACCCGAACACAAATTGAATACCTAGATGGTGTCTTGGATAAATATCCATTTTTTAAATACGGATGTTTTGGCTTCTTACCAAGTCGACAAAAAATATTAAAATTGCAATTTTTTTCATATTTTTGTTTTAGATTATTAATATTATTTAAATATTTACAAATATGTTTTACATAAAAAAATGTTTCTTAAGAACCCTAACAACATAGTAACGATGAAAGAAAAAAAATGTAGCTTATGATACATGATTTGGTCATCTAGCTCTATTGGAAGCTAAATAAAAGGTGACGTCAATAGAAAATCAAACAATAAGGTGAAATAATATTTTTACTATCGCCAAAAACTGAGAGTTACCCAAGAAGAAAATTAAAATCGCCTACTCGGCAATCTACTCCCGATCACAATATTTGCTTATTTTATTAAAAAAATTGTCCACTGGTGGATTTATTTATAGCAACCAAAATGAATTGTAAGAACATGGCACGTCTGATATTTGCCGCAACAGCTCATTAACTATAACAGTTACCCAAAGCTGCGTCAATAACCTTTTTTTTATTTGTAAGGATGTATACATAATTAATGCGTATTTATTATTAAATATTTAAATAATATGATGGCATCCTAACGGAAACAATTCAAATATTCATAATTTGTAATATAAGTATGAGATCGTTTAAAAATGCCGCTTTCTAATGAGGTATTGATGGCTTAATTGGCAGAGTGTTACCTCCGGATATAGTAGAGGTTCCGAGTTCGTGTCTCGGTCATGACCATTGTTCTTTTTATCTTCTAACTTTTTTCTGTTTCATATTTGTGTTTTAGATTATTAATATTATTTAAATACATATGTTGTGTTTTTTTTTTAATTCCTCACAGTGAAAATACGTTAACGATCAATCTTCAAATATAAACTCCTTTGTAAATCATTTCTCTGAGTGATTCAGAAAGGCGTGTAATATATTGACCGTTCGTCGAGATGAAGTTAAAATTATAAATGGATCCTTCGAACAAAAGTGAATTAAATGTGCCTTGTTTGATAAAATGTTAAAATATGAATACGTTTTGTGCTTTCAAGATGCCACATTTGTATCCATTCCTCTTTGATACTGTCTTGATATCATTGTATCAGATTACCAGATACGGTAAAGTAAAAGGATCAGTTTGAACTAATGGTTTCATAATTTTATTAATGGTTTGATTTGTCTTTTTGGTTAAAACCTCCAACATCAAGAGCTTTTTATTTGTGGATTGGATCTTGAGAACTATAATCCTACTCTATTGGTAGAGACACAGAACACTAGAGAGGCCCAATGCAAATCTTCGATCGGAGATTTGGGTGAGATAGATGCTTGCTAAATGTATCCACATAAGTGAGTGCACATCTTCGTAGTGGTGCTTCCGTTTTTACATATTTGTGGATTTGTTTTTTTTTTTAATTCATCTGGATAATATTCAATTCAATAGAAGAATTAACGCTTTCAGCAATTTAATATGTGTTGTTCACATTAAGATAGAAACCATTTCAAAGAATTAAAAAATAATCAATTCGAACATCGAAGACATTCTAATGGGTCAAATGAGAAGGGATTTTTTAGGCGTGGAAAAACCCTGGTCTTTTCACCATACTAGAGAATAGGAACGACATGATTTGACGCCTTATATTGTGAACAAAAATCTATGTTTTTACGTGTTAATGTAGGTACCTACCTAAATTTATACAGAATACAATTTTTAAAGTTTTTCTGTATAACTCTGGTCATCATTATCGCCATCAATAACATTTCGTTTCCTTGTTTTATATGTTTGCCAACTTGGTAAAAAATATATAAAAATTGAGCCCAATTTGCTTTTCTTTCATCACTAAATATTGATATTTGTTTAATTTGTTGTATTATTTGGTGTTAATATATTGTAATATTTTCTCGTATTCGTTGAAAGCATTAACTTTGTGACTTCCATAATTATAAAATCAACTAATGAAAATGTTTAAAACCACTTTTTTAATACATTGATCTATCGATTTTGGAGGTAACCTTTCGTCATCAAGACAATATTAAAACGGTTTAAAGTGTTTTAAAACAAATGTAAGTGTTTATATTATATTAAAATATCGGTTACTTTTAATTACTCCTTTATCTATTTGCAGCTATTTTATATATCTATATTGCAGTATGGCATTTTTTTTAACCTTTTTGTATTTATTAACTATGTGTTGCATCCCTATGTCACACTGTGCATAAAATATATTTCCGGTAAATTCATAAAATTTCTCATTATTCTTTTATCACCTTCTCAGTTGACGTTTTGCCTTTTTTATTTCATTTTATCTGTCTCTTTCTCTCTGCTTCTTTGCTACAATTTAAATGTTATTCTGTTGTTTTCTTACTGTTCTCTTATTTTATTTTATGTTATGTTCTCCCTCTGTACGTACAATAACACACTGTGTATTTTTTATTTATTTGATTTTTTTACCCTGATGATGCTTAGGTTAAGTGAAATCAATCGATTAAAAAAATATATGTGGTCTTATACAAAGTTGATATTTTATTTTTATAAAATATGTCGAACCACAAAGTGATTGCTTTCTACTAAAATTAAAAAAATATTTGTATTATTCTCAAGAATGCTTGTTGATTTGCCCGGATATAAGCAATTCGTTAATTACTACAGCTGGTTATTATTGACGCGGATAACTTTAGGATTTTTTTATTATGGGTTAATTCTTGTACTTCGATATCCTACCTTGTGTATTCTAAATCATTATTCTCCAGCGACTGACCAACACTCCACATTTTTTTTTCTTTTTGTTGTTGTTTTTTATTGTTATTTGTTTTGTTGTTGTGAAGCGGACTGCCGGTTGTTTACATTATTGCAGTAATATATTCCTGTCTTTTCGCCTCTTCGTTCCAGGATAAAAAAAAAACATTAAAAATATTTCAGTGATAGCGGCCGATCTTTTGTAGTGCCCGAAGTTTTGGCAAGGAATCAGAAACTCAAAATGATAGATACTCTCAGTATCAATTGGTGAAAGAAGACCTTTCAGAATTAAAACTTGACATTGCTTTAGCCGTGTTTGATCACCAGTTCTTAATTGCAGGGTAATTCTCAACCTTCCTCTTCCATATCTTAGTTACCTTTTCATTATATAAAGCCTCACAAAATACCCCAATTGGGGATGCCTCAGTCCTACTGGCACCAGTCGGGTTAGAGCAATTCGAACTATTGTGCGCTATTAAAAAAAGCTGTGAAAGATTTACCTTCATATTATTTTAATTTAATCAGGTGTGATTAGAATGCTCGTATCTTATAGAAGCGAAATTATTTTTTGGTTTTTTTGTATCTACCATATTTCTTTATTTTAGAAATTAGGTAAAATTGGTGTTAATTTATTACTCTTATAATTGTTTCTACTTTTATTGTGCTGCCCTCAATCATATTGGGCTATTATAATTGTAAGCGATGTTTAATCATGGAGTAAAAATTAATTCGTTTTTAAGTTTGCCAAAATTTATTCGTACAGATAGATTCGAGCCTCATAATTCATACAGTTCTATATATTCCAAAATATTTTTACAATCTATTAAATTGGAAAAAAAAATCATAATTTTCTCTAATTCCTGACGTTTTTTTTTCAGCACAATTTTATCAGCAAAACTCGGTTGAGTAACAAAGGGAAAAAATATGAAAAATATAACTTCATAGCATCATATTTATATTCTTACAATTATCCGTGAAACATTCTTTACAATATTGTCCTTATAAATAATTTCATTGAGCTTTGGTGAAAGTTAAGACATATTCTCCAGAAGATTTCTTTAAAAAACTGTTTACCATAAAATTATAACCTCGCACGTGATATGATCATTAATATTGTAAAGGTTAATATTTTTAAGTTACTTCTGACTGTCAAGTCTCTTTTTGGTTTATTTTCATAAAGAACAATTGAAAACTGTGGCACAAGTTATATGCCATCTTGTCTTATTTTTTTATAGCAAGGCATGTATATTTTAATGCTCTATAATTATTGTTAGAAATGACGTTGCGATAAAAAAATAATAAAAACATTATGAGCTTTCATTTTGACGGAAGAAAGAGGCTTTTCACCACTATAAAGTATTTGCTGCTTGAGATATCACACAAACAGTTTTTTTTATGCATGGTTAAGATAGACGATTTCAATACAGATGAAATTCGATGTTCAAGTAATCTTGGAAGATATGCTCTCATTTCCTGTACAGCAATTTGTTACCAGCGTGATTTGAGTAACCTCAATACAATTTTTTTTCCCTTAATAAAAAGTGTTCATAAAGTTGAATAAATAATTTTGTTTTGTGAGTACGTGCGAGTGTTAACTTTTCGAAATTGAAACCGATGCATGTGTTCATAAAATTATATTAATTATATATCTATCTACAAATATTTTTTGCAGGAGTTTGATAATGTCCGTAAACGTCGAAACAGCTGTCACTAAAAATAGCAGAACAAAATGATAAAAATATTCAATTTAAATCATTTGAATTATATAAAGTTACAATAAAAAATAGGTGTTTACAAAAACTATAAATAATGTTCATATCATAATTACTATTAACCATTAGAATAAGGTGTTGGAATGTGAGGTTCTACCCACTGTAAATTATTTATACCAACTACATAATTACTAAACGGAAAAGTTTTTTTCTATTCAAAAGTTATGTCCAAAGCACTTGAAGGAAACGGAAGGAATAATAAAATATGAGATAAATATGGAGGTGTTTTTTTCTCCCGAAAACAGTTAAAGAAAAAGCAGACCCGCACAGGCAGAGGCCAGTGTCTGTGGGAAAATAAGGTTAATCCGGCTTAAATAAATAATTAAATCGAGTGTCCTCATAACAACGTTTACAAAATCAAAATAAACTTAGTTTTGCATGTTAACTGCACATTGGAGGCCCTGAGAGAAATTATTTCCCTCAGGTCTTATGTTATCTTTAGG
Source organism: Drusus annulatus (assembly GCA_022651775.1). Taxonomy (NCBI): domain Eukaryota; kingdom Metazoa; phylum Arthropoda; class Insecta; order Trichoptera; family Limnephilidae; genus Drusus; species Drusus annulatus. Next base: position 910,751 of record JAGWCC010000061.1, on the reverse strand, counting down.
GTTGCGGTGTGAATGATACTTTTGAGGAAATGAAGTAGTAAACCTGAATCTTCAAGAGACCAATCTTGTAGGAAGGAGGAAACACAGATGCTGGCAGACCATTTCACAGCCGAGCTCTACAAGAACGAGTCGTAGAAGTACAAATGTTGGGAACGCGTTTGGTGTTTTTTTTTTTGTTTACAGTGAATACCATACAAGAGTCTCAACTGCTCCCAAATGTCTAGAGCTATTGAGACTAAGACATCCCCAATTGGGGCGTGTTGTGAGGCTGAAAGAAGTGGGGAGGGGAAGGAAATGGGGAAAATAAATTTTAAAAGTACCTGGCTATTCAGACCTGGTCACCAAATACGGCTAACGCCTTTTCAAGCAACGTTTCGATTCTGAATGGTTATGCATCGGAGCCGAAGGGATCAATTACGCAAGTTTCTCGGAGCGTCTCCCCGTTTCTGCACATAGATCCGTATTTTTTTTAAATTAAAGTATTTAGGGGCTCCAGAGCAGAGGTGGCTACCAAATTCAACAGTGGGGCGCACTTGTGATTTGTACAGGGTCAGCAGTTGCGTGCTAGGAAAGTATTTTCGGGCCCTCATACAGTACGTTTATATTTTTAATTACTTTATTCTACTCCTTTACAGATGTTTTATAAAGTGACTCACGTGTGTCAAGTGTAAAACAAGGTCGCTTTTAATTTAATTTAAAAATTCTTACTTTATTCCATTTAAAAAAGTAGTGGAATAAAGACAAAGATTTGGTATTATTAAATCATTGAAATGGAGTTCCACCACGAATTAAAAGTCTCAAAATAAGAAATAATTAGACCGCTTTAATTTAGAATATTATATAATGAAAATTAAATAATAACTCTGTACAAAACTCAAAATTAATTTGAGATGTAATTCTATTGTTTTTTTATTGTTCTCATATTTTATTTTATATTGTGTTCTCTCTCTGTATGTATATATAATCGCACACTTTGTATTTTTTGTTTAGTTTAATTTTGTACCCTGATGATGCTTAGGCTAAGAAAACCCAGTCGGTCATAAAAAGTAAAATAAAATCTGTGGTCTTATACAAAGTTATTAATTTATTTTCATTCAATGTGTCAAACCAAAAAGTTGCGCTTTCTACGAAAATGGAATATTACATATTGGAAATTGCCTGTTTAAATACAACTCGTCTGTGTAATACCGTATTAGTATTAGTTTTCAACCTTTTTCAATTTTTACACATTATCATTGCTCATTCAAACTTTAAAAAAAATACTCGTGGTTGTAATTTGGCAATGTATAGTGGTCGCAATGAAACGAAAATTATACATTGCTAAGATCTGAGAGCTACTTAACATCTCGATTTTTTTAAATAATGATCTTCGAGTAAAACTTGGTCCATCCCTGAAGAGATGGCGCTCGACCATACCGCAGCCTCCACGGGAGTCCGTCTAACCAGCTTCATCTTTTGTTCCAGGGGCTATAAATAAAATTAATCGAGCCATTGGGTTACTTCTCCGCGAGGGGGGTAAATTGATATCATGTGCCCCTTTTTATAGCGTAATTTTATTTAAAGATTGACTGCCTTATTATATTTCTTTGGCACGAAATTATCTTAAATAAGGGGCAAGGAAGTGAGGCTTTCTTCTGGTAAAAACAGTTAGTTTATAACATAATTTGTGATTGAAAGAGTAATTTAATTTTTGAAAGTTAATAGAGTTATTTGGCACCATATTCTGAGAAGATCTAATTGAAAGAACACTGTGAGCACAAAATAATCGCGATTATCTAATAATTCCAGACAAAAAGAGATACACAAAGTTTATGATGCCAAAGCTCACCATTCGACATTTTTCGCTGCTCGCACAGATCTTCAGCTACAAAGTTTTAATATTAATTTATTCCCGAATGTTGGCAACTACAGATAGTTAATTCAGTATTTTTCTATTTTAGATTTATAACTTTTAGCATTTGAAAAAAAAAAATATATAATCCAGCCTTAGAAATTACAAAATCTATCTTTACGACTTGAAAATATGATGTGTTGTTTTATTAAAATCGTAGTCAATGAAATAATAGCAACAATTTTGGTTTAAATTGAAGAGAAAATTCTAAATCGTGTTTTACTTTGAGAGTAAATATTAGAAGTATAAGACGTATTTCTGTATTTCTATTTATGTTTCCACTAAGTCTGATGTTTTTTTTTCTATATTTGTCAAAGATAGCGAAATTTTATTAAAACAGGTTTTGCACTACGAGGCATTGATGTATTATAGCTTGGAAAAGCTGCACTTAAGTGATAAAAGAGCCGTTTTAAGATTTGACGATTCGTAAACAACCCCCGGTAATTATGCAAATGCTCCTTTGTCGATCGGATAACCTCAAATTAATTGCGCGGATTATTTTATGTGACAAATACTTCCACAATCTCGGCCGTAGCTCGCCGCACGTGTTCCATTACAAGCTGATAATGGCGATCTTTAATTAAAAGCGTTTTTCAGAACGCATTGTGCTCCAGAACATTCGATAAGGCTTTGTTTCATTAGCATTTCTGTGTGTTACCATTTCGCCGCCCCGAGCCGAGAGCCAAACAAAGTAACGAGGAATTCGTATGCCCTTTGTATGCAATTTGTTTAATTCATACGGACATACCTAAATGTATTCCTAAATACTGTTTCGACAGCTGTGAAGTAATGCAAAGAAAATAGAGTTCCCGAAATTTCAAGTGCTACTTACACTGTTTCGATATCATCAATGTTTCCAAGATGCTCTTAATTATTATGACGATTTTTTATAGCTTCTAGCGCCTTTTTTTGTAGCGACTACACAAAAAAATACTTCTGCGTAGCGGAGTCATTTTTATATCAATGTTTTTTTTATACATCACATTTAAATAATAACTTCTCTTTTTTAACCAAATACAGATTTGATTCGCTAAGACCCATTACAAATTCTCAGTATAATTAATTACTAATTAAAAAAGGAAAAAAAAACACACACCAAAAATAAGGGGTTTGCCCGAGCTTACATTTCAATTAATTCTGATAAATTTGTAAGATGATATTAATTCTGATGTTTTCAGAGGATGCACTCGGCATGGAAGTAATTCATATTTAATATTGATTTAAACTTACCCTAAAAATTTTTGCCAATCAAAATCATTCATTTTAAAGTGTTGACCGTGAAAAACCAAGGGATGTAACTTGTGTTCCTAAGAAAATATATTAGTTGCTTTAATTCACCAATTTCAAATACAGACTCAAGTCTGCATAAAATACATTAAAGGTAGGGATTTGGAAAGATTATTTTTTAAATTTGATAATTTCAATTAATATCAGTTCCAAATTTGAAAAGTTCACACTCTGACGGACGTATGTACTCACAAAAAAATGTATTTATAGTTAATAACTAAAATCAATCCAACACCGTGTTAAAATAAATAATTCTTATTTCTCATATTATATTAAATTTTCTTTACTTCGTCGCTCAGGGTTGATTGATAGAAGCGACCGATAATAATATCATTAAGTTTGATGCATCACTATTATTGATATTCTAGAATATATTTTTTTTCGTATTTTAATATACTAATAGTATTCAATTCTTTATCGGTATTCCACTTTTTCAAGACGAATGAATCTCTAAGATCAATCAAGACCACGGATTATCATTCAAGTAAACACCATCTTTCTCCGATGGCTGGACTGATTGATTGATGGTGAAGCCACCGTGAGGTTATAATGATCTTCCGTCTCATTACTCTAAACTCCGTCATCTTGTCGTTTAAAGCCACGGTTAGTCAAGTTACCTTATCAATGTACTGGATACTGTTGGGTAACTTGAAATAAATAATCCCATGAAATAAAAATATGAAAAAAAAGTTACAAATTATTTTATATTGGCAAATAAAAGAGCAAAGTAGACTTCTTTCAGATTTTTTTTTAAATCTATCAAAGGTATGCTAAAATACACTTAATTTATTTTTTAATAACAAATGGAAAACTGTAATGTATGTTGGTTTTGGTATTTTGATATAAATGTACGCAAATTGTCATTTTTATAATGTGCATACTAGATATTGAGTAGTTAGTAATAAGATAAGGGCTAGGAATCAAGATTTTTACTGCGCACTTATGGTGATTTTGCACAAAAACGGCGCTATACAAATTATCTAAATATTATTATTATTAGGAAATGGTTCATTTTGTATGAAAATTCTACAAAAAATCGATTAAATATGCATTATATTGAGAAACATGACATTGAGCTTTGATAAATAAAAAAAATACTTGTTTGTAAATAAAAATATATATTTTAATTTTTTTAACGTCTGTAAACACTGGTGTTATTTAAAACTTGAAAAAAAAAGTTGTACAATGAAGACAAACATTTAAATTAAATATTTTGAAAACCATCAGTTGAATATTAAAATTTTTTTATTTAATTCAACCTAATAAACTAATATTTTCTTTGTATCAGTAATAAAATTTCCAAAGGTCGCGGGTTCAAACCCGGCGTGCGCCAATTACTTTTATTTAATTAATATGTGTCATAACACATTTAATTCTTATAAAAATAACAAAAAGGATATTTGCGGCACGTTCCAGAGTGGTAGATACTCTAAATATCGCCCTGGTGAAAGACCACCATTTAGAATCGAAACGTTGCTTGAAATGGCTTTATCCGTGTTTGGTGACCAGATCTGAATAGCCAGGTACTTTCCAACCTTCCTCTTCCCAATATCCTTCCCCTCCCCACTACCTTCAGCCTCACAACATACCCTATATGGGGATGCCATAGTCTCACTGGCTCTAGACGGTGGAGAGCAGTTGAGACTCTTGTGCGGTATTCAAATAAAAAAATTTAAAAAATTTAACGCTAGCCAGATGTCGATATCACGATATTTAACGACCTTTTTGGCCGAAGGGTTAAGATCCTCGGCTACGAATCTAAAGGTCGCGAGCTCAAATCCTGACATGCGAAAATATTTTTTATTCGGTGACTATGTGATAATTAACATAAAAAATATATGTTTTTATTTGTCGCACGCAGATTCGTAGATATTCTCAGTATCGCCCTGGTAAAAGATCACTATTCAGAATCGAAACGTTGCTTGAATTGGCTTGAAGATCTGATTATCCAGGTACTTCCCAACCTTCCTCTTCCCCATCTCCGTTCCCTCCCTAGCCTTAGGCTCAAAACATACCCCATTGGCTCCAGACGGTTGGGAGCAGTTAGAACTCTTTTGCGGTATTCAATATTAAAAAAATATATCAAACTAACAAACAAAAAGAATTCTATTAAATTGCACCGCTTTAACAGTGTGTAACCTCACTGACATGCAAGAAGACCATATAAATTTACGTGCTAACAAGAGACCAGAAAAAAACCATTTCAAAATCACTTTAGTACAATAATAGCGCTGCGTTTATTTGTTGAGAGAAAATAAAATAAATGCCTTAACAAAGGCTCGAATGTTCGCGTTTTTTTTTATTATCAAGGAGCACAAAAGTTACCCAAATACAAATCACGACTTTAAACATTGTCCATATGACCCCACACTAAAAATATCCGGAGTAATGCAGAAGTGAACTGCTTTAGTCAAAAATCACCAAAATTAGACGATAAAATAAGTATGAAAGGTAAAAAGGAATCGAAGTACTCTATTGCGTCTAAAACAGGTAGATGAAATTAGGTTATACTTTTCTTGGAAGGGATGTGCAAGGAAAGTGTGGATGAGAGTTTAAGATTGAGATAAAAAGAAGAAAAAACTGTGCTTTCTTTGTACGAATCTGTAGCAGTTACTCCACAGCAAAGTAACTACCTGTGTATCATTGTGCTTGTATGAATACAGGGTGTTTGATTTTGAAACGATTTAATTTTAATGATCATCATGTGAGGTTTCATAACTCTTGTGATGGCAGCACTGGATTTCTTGCAGGGCCCCGTTTATAAATATAGGAGTCAAACCATGATGTCTTGAAACGAGGTTTATTTTTTTTTTATTTATTATTTTTATCATTATTCAATACTACCTACGTATTATCATGTTCCTTTATTCATTATCTTTATTTTTTTTCCTATGTATTATATGGAACTTATGGGATTGCACCACCCTCCCATAGATTTTTAATATACGGAATTCCACTAGACTTGCTAAGAAAAAATATAAGTTGCTTTAATCTACCCATTTCAAATATAAAATAAGGTTAAATGTTGTGAACACGGAAAATCTATGGAAAAATAAGATCGGTAAAAGGTTTTGACCGGTTAGTAGCTGAGTGGACAAACGCGTTGGAATCCCTTCGTGGGTTCAATTTCTCTGCTAGCTTGAATTGTTGACGGCCTGCATGGTCGAATGGTAAGACCCTCGACTACGAATCCAGAGGTCGCGGGTTCGAACCCGGCGTGCGCAAATAAATGTAATTCAATTAATATGTGTCATAACACATTTAAATGATATAAAAAATATAATATACTATATTTGCGGCACGTTCCAGAATGGTAGATACTCTAAGTATCGCTGTGGTGAAAGACCACCATCCAGAATTGAAATGTTGCCTGAAATGGCTTCAGCCGTATTTGGTGACCGGACCTGAATAGCCAGGTACTTTCTAACCTTCTCCTTCCTCATCTCCTTCCCTTCCCCACTACCTTCAGCCTCACAATATACCCCTATTGGGTATGCCATAGTCTCACTGGCTTTAGACGGTTGGGGGCAGTTGAGACTCTTGTGCAGTATTCACGTAAAAAAAAAGCTAAGTCCTCTATCATTGCAGAAGCAACAACTTCCGCTTATTGTGATGGTAGTAAGAGTTTTTCAAAGATTTTCAGATTATTCGTGACCCGGGAATGTTTTTCTTTCTTTTTTTTTTTTTTTAAGGGTAGATGGAAATGCTATTATTTAAGTGTTACTTTCCATTAATAACGTAATTAAAACGTCAATCAATGGCGATACTGAAATTTTCTTACACTCTTCATATTAGAAATATCAATGAAATTCAACTCACATTTTTAAACTTAAACTCTGCTATTTTTACAACATGCATGTTTTTTTATTTGGTTATACATACATATTTGCTAAAAAATCATACGGATATTACTAAGTAAATAAGGGCGAAAGTCTCTGCCGGACAATACTTGAAATAGTATAAATAATTTAAAGTAATAAAAAATGTCTCTTTACGGTGGGTTTATCATATTATCGCAATGACGAAGTCCCCGAATGGAATAAAAGAAATACTGTTTCATACCATATCAATAAGCTCTCTTGCGGAACAATATCGTCACTGAGCGGATCCGGACGTTGGTATGAATCCAGCCTAAGTCTCTCTCAGATGAATCCAGTTATCAGTAACTTTCAATTTTGACGTTAACCAACAAACCTAAACAGTTTTGCGTTTCCCACATCCTCTATATTAAGCTCCGGTAGTTTCACTGTACTTCGTACAGTCATGCAAATGATTTTGCATTTGATTAACCCTCTTTTGCATAACAATTGTAATATGGAGCATATTAAATACACCGATAACATTGTCTTAAGGAATAAATCTCCGCATGGATATTGGATAAGGCTTCTGTTTTTTGATAGCTGAGTCACGATTGCAATATATTTTTTCTTTTTGGAACTTCAGTTAATTATAAATATTCAAAACTGCATGGGATTAAAGAAAAAAAAATGAATGACTTTTATCATTTTTTCAAGAATATGAACATGGAAGGAGATCCAGAAAATGAAAGGTGAGGTTGTGACTGAATCTCGAACTCAGCACCTCTCTACTCTATCTGGGAGCAGCGCATTAACCATGCACTCAATTCAAATATTTTGGTTTAAAAAAAATAATAAATTATCGAATAAGAATAATAAGAGAAAAATTACGTACATTTTCAAAAAGTTAATGTTTTCCATAACTGTAACTAACACTAATAGAGGTGTATAAGTCGTGCAAAAACTTTGCAGAACTTACAATATATTAATTATTAATACATAGATGTTTGCAGTGCGTAAACATATCGTCAGAAAGGGTTAACCAACTTTTCCATCCCAACCAATTCCTTACCGTGAAATTCATAGAAATAAGTCATCTCTATGTAGCTTAATCACAGTGCTAGTGGCTTTGAATGCTGAAACAGATGTTGCAGTAAAAATGAGCTAAAAACCAGCAGAACGTAATAAAAAAATAGTGAATTTGATTTATTTTAAATTGTGTTTTAAAAAATGATATAAAGGTAATGATGTTTCTATATTTACCCTATAAAAAGTGAATTACGTTAATTAAATGATAATTTTGCACGTTTATTTCTTTCAGTGCTTATATTTATCGCAACCTCGTAAAAAACAGGCTTAGTAATTGAATATGTCAAAGTTTCTCAAACCGTGAATAACGTGTTAATACGAGGCCTGTTTAAAAGAAAAGGTGAATTTTGAATTTTCGTGGGCTGTGTACATTCGATTATCGATTTTTTTTTTGTTATGTTGGTACACATATGTTTATCATATGTTAGCATTATCAGCCATTTTGGATTAGTGGCTTGTTTTTGACAACTGGAAAGGTTAGTCACGTTTTTGTGTGTTCTTCGATTTATTACTTTTGAAAAAAATGGATCAAAGAATGTGTATTAAATTTTGCATTAAAAATGAAATAAAGTGCTCCAACGCACTTAAATGTTGACTGTGGCATTCGGCGAGTCTACTTTGTCTCAAAAAAGTGTTTATAAGTGGTACAAGCGCTTTACAGAAAGCCGAGAAGATGTTAATGACAATGAGCATCCAGGAGTTGTGGAAAAACAAAGAATGGACTTTATTCTTAATAGCTTGCGAAAATTCAAAAATCACCTTTTCTTTTAGACAGGCCATGTATATATAGATACAATTTTTTATTTTATTTATTTCAAGTGCGTATTTTTCATCACAAATTGTATATTTTTAAATCGAATTTTAAAATACTCGTATACTACGACCACGAAAATGCAAATAAAATTTCACAACTATGTTTATTGTATAAAAAATATCATCGTTTTGATAAATCTTCGACAATATAACGAAATTTCACTTTTTATTCAACAATATTGAGGATTGAGGTTATTGACTGAGTGGCAGAATTTTTAATTTCTTCGGCAAGGCGAAAGACGAAACTGCCATCACGCGTAAAAATAAACATACCCATGTATGTTTGATAAAACTTTGAGAATGTGTTTTCAATTTTCAAAATAAAAACGAAATTCTAAAAATAAAAACAAATCAATGATTTAGTATGTATATTTGTATAAATAAGCAACAACGATGTCTTTATATATTACCTAAGCTGGTTTTTGTTAAAATATATATATTTTTTTTATTTTTTTTATATTAGTTACTTTGTACATTTAAGTTTACAAGTATCTAATTATTTCATTTTCTTTTTGACTATTAATATTTTAACTTATACACTACTTATTGTTTTGATTTACATGCATTTTAAATATTTTTTACAGGCTTTTTAAAATTTATTGATAGGCATAATTTTGATGGTTTCTGGCAGCGCATTAAACGATTTCATTCCTTTATATAGTAAGCTGTTTTGGGTGTCGGCTTTATTCTTTTCTGTTTAACTGTGCACAACATTATTCATCATTTTTTTTGTAAGAAGACAACTAGATGGATCGCAAATTATTAAGATAGTTTGAGAGCTTCTGGAATACAATGTTCGAATAACGTAGACATGGCAAACGAAGAATGTGTGTTCATTCACAATAATCGATTTACGAAACGGCATTTTCTCGTAGTTTTCCCATCGCGTTGACCATTTTCCGACCCGTAACATAGTTCCCATAAGGCTCATGGCCGATCAATTATTGAATAAATTAAAGTTTATCTGAAAACTAGTTGGTGCCAATGTGAGTCATTACATGGGTGTATAGACGATACACTTATCAAGATATGTTCGAGGTGTGGCACAAGGTTAAATAGAAAAATAAACTATTATTACCGCCCTGTTAAAAGACTAACTGGTTTTACAAAAACGTTTTTACTATGTTTATTGACCAGATCTGAATAGCTAAGTAATTTTTGCCTTTCTCGTTCATGTCTCTTTCTCTTCATCAATTAGTTCCGATGCACAGCTATTAATACTTTATTTGTGAACTTTTTAAGTTTGGAACTGATGTTAATTGAAATTATCATATTTTAAAAATAATTTTTCAAATACCTACCTACCTAATAAAGTGCCTACCAAGAAATTAATTTAGCAGACATTATTCTTTATTTGAAATGGGTGGATTAAAGCAAGCAATATTTTTTCTTGGAAAGTCAAGTTATATCTCGTGATTTTCGCAGGTAACAACTCGTTTTTTTAATAATTGAGAAAACTGTTGTTCAAGTGCCTTCGGGCAGTGCAATTCTTGTTAGAACTAAAAAATAATTTATTTCGAATACAAATAGTTGTTTCTTGTACTTTCGTACTGTGCAATATTCTTTACAACAGCTGTAAAGCAATTTTTTTTTAAATCACGCATCAAACACTCGTCTATTGAATGGAAAAATCATGCTAAATACTTTGCGCTGGGCGGTAATCGAACCCGCAATAGTCTAACTCAAGTCAAACGCGTAAACAAATACCCTAATAATATTTGGATATTTTTTATAGTGCCGTTTTTGTGAATAATCACCTCAAGGGCACTGTAACATACCTTATACGAGTAGATAGATTTTCTTGGGTACCAATAAAGCCGTTCTATTCTATTTCTTTTTTTCATGAATAAAAACATTGATAACTTTATCAAATTCAAAGGTTTTGACAAATTTCTATCCTACGACATCTGCGCCCAGAAGAAAAACTCAATTCATATGTCTAATTTTTAAGAGTTAAATAAAATGCCTTAGTTACTAGGCTTTAAGGGTCAGCACCCAAAAATACACACTTTTTGGTGTTTTAGTACAAGCAAAAATACAAATTCTTTATCTGTCAATTCTATACGGTACAGTAATCTTTTAAATACTTTATGAAATTTATACTGGAATTTTAGATTAAACGTTCAAAAATGCCGTTCCTGGTTTTAAAACTACACCTTTTAATTATATTTCAGAATATAATTCATAGAATCTAAAGGATCACAGTTAAAAAATGTACTCACTCGAAACCGCAGACATTTCTCTAACTACCCATAGAAAATTAGCAATTCAATCATTTGTAGTATTGCTTGTATTAGAATGCTACAAAGTGGCGTTTAGCGTAATTCTTGGGTGCTGGCCCTTAAAATATTTTTTATTATTTTTGTTTATAGTTTTATAGTTTGCAGAAAAAATATGTAGATATTATAAAATCTTTACGTTATAATACATCAATACAGAGTTGTTTTAAGTATTGATGTAGTTACATTATTATGATTAGTCGAAATACTCCAAAATAACAGAAAAACAAGATCAATGTTATAATAAATAAAAAGGTTCAATTTTTTTATTTAAGAACTGCCTGTTTCTAAAGGCATGGCATTTATGTATTTAAGAAAACTATGTTACCATTCGAAAGGCAATGTACAAATACATATGTAAAGGCTGTGTATTCCGCTTGTAGGTCGTTTGTAAGAATTTAAGCCGCTGTGGAACAAGTAAAAACGCAGTAAAATTCCAAAACCGGGTAAACAAAATTCACACTTGTTGTTCGTCTGATAAAAAAAGAACGTCTTTGAAAGTAGAACAAAAAGGGTTAGCGGAATAAAACGAAATTTTAATTTTGGGGATGAATTCTTTATCACGTATTTTGAAACTACATTTTTTAAATCACGATTCTTTTTGCAAACATACTAATAAATATAAGGACTTGAGTTCTGTTGCCAAGAGGAAATTCCATTTAGAATTATTAAATAAATGAACACTATTAAAACATTAGGGGCTTTTTAACTTCCAGCTTTATACATAGGTCTCCCTCATTTTTTTCCAGGTTCGCTAATTCTTGGTGGCTTACACACATCTGAAGCCTTCGAATTTCTTTAAATCGTCAACTTATCACATACGAGTATGTGGACAACTTCTAAACTCCCTTTATAAACCAAAAACCCTATCCGAGTATATGTGATTCCAGTGGTCATTAAATGTTAGTCGTGATACATGTTTAGCAAAGTTCTATTTGAGGTAGAGTGTGGCAATGATTAATGATATTTCACTGTAATATGTTTTATGTAACCTATAGTAGTACATGATGGAGTTCTGATGCTGATGTGTGGAAGTAAAGCCTCCAACTTTCAAGAATATGTGGCGGTCGATGAAGTGCAATATAAACTAGATCATTCAAGCGAACGTCATGTAGAACTATGATGCAAACAAACCGATTTATATGAACTTCAATAGCATTCCATTAAAATAACAAAGTTATATAATATGCCCAGATAAAACATAGTAAAACTTTTCGAGTATTCAAATTATTCAAAAACAATAAAAATACGTAAACAAGACAAAAGCCTGTTTCTCAGTGACGTTTGGCAAGAATATTACCATAGTAAGGGTAAACATATGCACCGATACACACAATTACTAGTGTGTGCTGTTTGGGTCAACTCTTTTTACGCGATTCATGCATGCCCAACTGCCTTATATTAAATTTTTTTTGAGTTATTGGTGTTTTCTGATTCCTTATAATGAATGAGGAATTTCTCATAAGAAATCAAAAGACACCCATAAGTCAAAAATAATACTTTTTTGACTTGTTATAGTATTGAACTAGCACAGCGATATCAAGAATGGTGAATCATTTTTTTGAGTATGCCGAAGAATATTCCTTTATATGAGACGCTGTATAAATTAGTAGGAAGCAAATGATGTGTGCCAAGATGTTTGATACAGTTATGATGCGTTTCATCCTCTTTGCTTACAATTTGCCATGAAATGATGTGATGGTTAGTTATTGAGTTGAGTTTAATGTTACGAAATGCAGTAATTTTTTAAAAGTTTAAATCAAAATCGTCAAAATTATTTTCACTTTTTCAAATAAAGAACGTTCAACAATCGCCCCTTTTGTATCCCTTAAAGCCTGGAAGAAATGGGTGAAAAACTTCCAACACGTCTGCATTGCATGTTTTACATACTTGACATCTAATCCATGTTCATTTTCCCGCTTTCGGAGAGTGAGCTTTTTATTTGTCTTTTGGAGAGACTTGCACCCTGTTTAAACGTTGGGTTATTTTCCATTTGACGCGCGTTGTGCCGGGAATCCAAATTGTTATCTGTTTAACAAGTTACAAGACACGAGATAAAAAAGACGTGCTAAAAGTAAAAAACCAATCTATTCAAGGAGTCGTGGTCGATAATGATGATTCCTCGTGTCACAATCGTGATTTCGACCGGAGTGAGCCGAGAAGCTATTCCGGTTTGTGAAAACCTTCGGCTCAACCATTCGGGTTTGAAAAATATTTTAAATTGTCGTCAGCAATGTTTTTTTTGTATGGAATACCGCACACGAGTCCAACTGTCTGAAGCCAGTCGTGGCATCCCTGGTTGGGGTATATTGTGAGGCTGAAGGTAGTGGATATGGAAAGGAGATGGGGAAGAGGAAGGTTGGAAAGTACTTGGTAATTCATATCTGGTCACCAAACACGGCTAAATCTGTGTCAAGCAACGTTTTGATTCTGGATGGTGGTCTTTCACCAGGGCGATATGTAGAGTATCTACCATTCTGGAAAATATGATATAAATATAACTTATGATCATATTAAACAGAAGAAACAAAGAAAATATAAGAATTTAGTCGCGATCGAGACTTTGAATAGGAAACTCTACTCTATCTGAGAGTACGGTCTCTGCCAATTGAGCTACCGAAACCTTTTTAGAAACCGTCATTTTTATCAATCTCATTTTGATTTTTTTTTCCCCAATCTCTTTTGATATAGGCAGCCATCTTTGATTAGGGTTTTTAATCCAGTAAAGATCTTTTCCCTAAGAAAACACTAATGTAAAAATAAACTCAGTCAAGTAAATAAAACCATCAGATGGTGATAGTAATAAGGCCTAATGAGCCGCAGTACTAGTTAGATAGACATTATGAGGGGTATTTGTATAAGCCCCAGCTAGTTAGTAGAAGATTACGAAAGAATCCATAAAATCAAAAAATAAAATCAGGCAGCCATCTTTGTATCGATTTGCAAAGCTCTACCCGAGAACAGTTGTGCATCTAGATAGTGTTAGCACGTGTTAATTAAATAAAAAAATATTCGCGCACGCTGGGATTTGATCCCGCCACTTCTGGATTTGTAGTCGAGCTTCTTAACTATTCGAACATGGATTTGAGTGGTCTGTCAATATTCTTCTCTAATTGCTTGAGATAAGAGAGAGCCATTGATCAGTAAGTTGGCGACATTTTATATTTTAATTAGCATCAATTAATTTCGTTATAGGTTTTATTACGGTAGGAAATAACATTTTTTTTTGGCCGATTAGCAGCCGAGTTGTCAAATGCGTCGGTTTCCCACCCAGGCGTCGTATGTTCTCAATTCCTTTGTCAGCTAAGTTGTCCATCCCTGCACAAGCAACATTTTCCGCTTATAGTGATGGTAGTAGGAGTTTTTCAAACATTGTCAGGTTATTCGTAAACCGTTAATGATTATCTATCTATAAAATGTATATTATATTTCATCGCGTATTGAGACTTGAGTGTTACGATTAGCAGGCTTGTTGATTTTAAGCAGTTTACATTATGCGCCATTACTGTCTGGAGCCAGTGGGACAATGACATCCTCACTTGGAGTATGTTTTAAAGCTGATAGATGTAGAGAAGGGAAAGAGATGAGAGATAGGAAGGTTGGGAAGTAGCTGGTTATTCAGATCTGGTCACCAAAGCCATTTTTAGCAATGTTTCGGTTCTGAATGGTGGTTTTTTACCAGAGCGATACTGAGGATATCTACCACTCTGAAGGGTAGATACTCTCATACTATCCTCACATGGTGTCGATCTACCATAAAGTCGTATCTCTAGAGGGTTGAGCAGCGATAATTGGTCGAGAATCCACTACCTCATTTAACACGAGTGTAATATGGCTGACATCATGGGCTGTCTGATTTATATTTATTGTTTTATTTTGTTGTAATTCTCCGAGAACAGTGGGAAACGGCCCCGCAGCCAAGCGACTCAAAACCTAATGCGTACACGTACGCCATTAAGGGCATTAAGCGCCCATCATAACCACTACCCACTCCACAGAGATCTAATAACAACAATCCTTGTTCGAAAGGCGAGTTTTTAAGTCGCTCTTCAAAGCAAGAACTTTACAAGAACTCGCTGTTTTTATTCACAAATGAGAAGGAATCATATCGGGAGTAAAGAAGAGCGGCGAGTAAATAAACGTCTTAGTTTCATATACCATATTATTTCTCCTCTGATGGACTGATTGAATTCAGGCCACAAACTGGGAAAGAATTCGTGGCGGACCTTTTTACCGGGCGCCCTTTGCTCTCCTGATCTCTTGGGATTATTATTTGTTCGAATCAGATAAGAGCATTTCTTCATCGGTTCCGGAGAGGTAGATACCATCAGTATCGCCCTGCTGGAAGACCACCATTCAGAATAAAACGTGGCTTGAGATGCCTTAGACACTTACCCAACTTTTTATTCTCCATTCCTTCCTCTCCCCACTACCTTCAGCCTCACAACATACCCCAACTGGCTCCAGACGCTTGGGTGCAGCTAGGACTATTGTATGGTATTCACATTTTAAAAAGTTCAACAATTCTTTGTTTCCCAGGGGGTTAGAGTTTTTTTTATATATTATTTCAAAAGTTACACAGTATACATAAAAATTAAGTCCCGTTAAACTCTTCGATGAATTAAATAATGTAGATACGTTACTGAGACAACCCGCCTGGTTGCACTAAGCCAAGTCAACGAGACATACCTTCGTATCACGCTTCATATAGCTATCTCTCCGCACACACACATTCTTTAAATGGCTGTTTTTTTAATACGCGGTTGAAACATTTAGTGGTGTTACATTTTTTTCGTAAGATTTGTATGAATATGACGTATCTTGTGTTTTGTGTCTATGGTAAAACTGCTAAATTGCCGTTTGTCAACAGGTTCCTATAATTAACTTTTTTTATTTTTTTATTTGATGGTTGAATATATTACATGATTACATCGTAAGAAAAATAAGCATAATTTTTTTTTTTTTAAATACACAGTAAAAATAAAAATACAATGAAGGTTGTTGCAAAAAAAAATAGAGTAAAAACAGATAAATAAAAGATTAGTACAAAAAATCTTTTCCACGAAGCTACGCTTTCAGTAAACATCGCCTTCTCAAAATAACTTCACATTTTTTTTATTGACACCGGCAACAAGTTGTTTATTTTGGGAACAAAGTAATCAACCTGTTACCGGTGTCAGTGGGTTATATTTCAATTTCAGTCTTGTACTCTTCTATCAAACCCTTATCAATTTTGAAAAATATTCGACAGGTCATAAAAAATGAACATAGGTGTCATATTTAAGACTTCCTCTTTTGATATATCGTACTTTAGTGACCGGATTTTATTAAGTCAACGGGCATAAAAAACAATATAAAGTTAATTTAATGTACAAATGTGAGTTAATCTATTCCGGTATCCCTGTTAAACTTACAGCGAAAATATTAAACTGTGAATCCCGGAAACGATATTTTGGAAATTGACCGTAAAAAAGCCACCGCACATAAAAATGCTTTACATTTTGTCCAAAGGTACATTCCTTAGAAATCTGCCTGTGTTATTAAATTACTTTTTAAGACCTCTGGGTGTATACGCAATATTTTAAGTAATTTCTTTTTTTATTTATTTGATAAACGCCTAGGCTTTTAAGGGAAGAGTCCATTGTATAGCAGGTGCAACAATAAAGTAACATAGCAAGAATTGTATATGAAGATAATAATTATAAAGTTGATAAGAAGGAAACAACAAATATAACAAGGAAGAAACAACATATTCAATTATGTATGACATACAACATGTTCAATTTACCTAATTATGTTTTATAACTCTGATCTGAATTTCATGATGGAATATAGAAAAATATCAACAGAACTAAGTTCGTTTCCAAGCCTATGTAACCTTTGGACTGGGGAGTTCATTGTATAGTTTTTTCTCGATGAATTAAGATGGAACAACTCAGAAAGTCTTGTTAATTATTGTTAAGATTTGTTAATTGTGAAATTTACTTGTTTGCGTTGCCTATGTTATCAATGAAGAGGGACAAGAAAATTACGTGTAACACACTAGCTTGTGAAAACATTCATGGTGCCAGGAGTGTCCTTTTTAGAAATGTGTAATTATTTCTAAGATTAGTCAATTTGTTGTATACTAAGGTTGGCGTGTTTCATACTTTTATCACATTTGACATCGTTACAAATGAACTTTTTTTTTTACATTTGAATTACCCCCATCAATGTCGATTATAGGCCCGTTTCAGCTTTTGAACAATTTTTTTTTTTTTTATATTGGTTACTTTCTACAATCAAGTTTACAAGTAGCTAATTATTTCATTTTCTTTTTGACTTTATAATATTTTAACTTATAGTACATACTACTTATTATTTTGATTTATATGCATTTTAAATCATTTTTACAGGCTAATGGTTTCCGGCAGCGCATTATAAGATTTCATCATTTTATATAGTAAGCTATTTTGTGTGTTGGCTTTATTTTTTTCTGATGAACTGACAAGCATAAAAATACGACAGTAAAAATTTTCAGCTGATCGAAATTTGATCAAAAGCTGAAACGGAACGATAATCGGCGTTCAACGGGGACCGGTCAAATGTAAAAAAAAAAACAAAATGGCGCTAATCATTGAATTGTCAAATGTGACGAAAGTCAGAAACACGCATACCTTAGTCGTGACCCAAACATGTCTTAACATTTAGGCTTTAAGCCCAAATTAAGGGGAATATAAAAAGATTTATTAATATTGTTTAAATATTAATCATACTCGTAGACTTATTATTATTAATGTTGTTGAAACCCAACCTTAATGTCCAAAATATGAAATTTCTCGAAATGTTCGTTACTCCCAATGGGTTTTTAATCTGTATAAATAAATAAATCTTACATTTAATACACTGTTAAAAGTAATACGCTTCATAAGTTAAGGCATTCGAATATCTGTCCACATTCATGCGAACGTATGTAATGTTTTTTCACGCACGATTTAAGTTTTGTTTTGCGCTATAAATCATCCTCCGTTCCCACAAGAGTTATCTTATTTGTAATACATTGTAAATGACGACTTTATAAATCAAATTTGATATACTGTCGGTCAAAATACCGTCGTTCACAAGGGCCAATAAATTTTCCACCATTTAACGTGAAAAAAACAACCACTTCGAGATACGGGAGATGTGGCTTCCTGAGATTTAGAATTCTGACCCGAAGATGCTATCGGACCCTTCGAGAGATGTCACCATGATCGGAATTTTAAACGAACAAATCATCATAGTTAAGGATCTGCGGGTAATTTAAATTGGTTCGGTTGATATTGAGAATTGAAAAAGAAAACTTCATATTGGGTCTGCGTCTCGCGACGAATTTTAAAACGGATGAAATGACGGAAAAAAACATCCTTTATGTTTTAGGTTTCGATGCTCAACCAAGATCAGTATTTAAAAACATAAAAATCAGAATACGTGTTCATATTGTGAAATCCTGTAAAAGGCAAACTCAAAACGTTTGAAGTAAAAGTTTTTTTTACTAAATAAAACGCTAGTCTAACATTTTGTTGATTTTGAATATCAAATTAATATTTTACGGAGTGCCTAGTATTGATGGAGTTAGTTAAAGGTTTCGCTGCGATTGAACATGGCATCTTAACTATGAAGAAGAAAATATGGGTTCTAAAGCAGCAGAAACTATCGAACGGTAAGCTTTCGCGTCACGAAATTTGTACAGTTTTTACTATCATAAAAACACAAAAATTATATGCCAAAGCATTATTTTTAGCCTTAAACGTACCTATTGTTATGAGTTGTAGAACTTTGAAATATCTATTGGACTATCGAAAAAAAATTTAAGGTCAATATGTTAACGCCATATTATCATACGTTTTAATTCAATTTCGGGCGATGTCGGGTACTCAAACTGGGTAATTATATATGTATATATATATATATATATATATATATATATATATATATATATATATATATATATATATATATATATATATATATAAAGCTTGTAAGTATAATATCGAAGATTAATAATGCAAATACCGTCGTTGGAAAGGCAAAAGGGCTTAAGCGACACTTTGGTCAAAAATGAGTTAAATATGCGGTTTCGATCAGTTTTTTTTCTGCATCTAATGCTCTGACTCTCGTTTGATTCGGAAGACTTTTGTGGCCCTTCAGACATCTAAAATATATTTACCATTTGAGAGAAGGCTTGACTCAAGCGGTAAAAGGTTTGGAACTTTTTTAGCTTTTTGTCACTTCATGTTACTCGATGAGAGCATTGAGTTACATGAAGAACATTGAGTTAGAGATTTTCAAAATCCAACCAGATACTGAAGAGTTATGAATTTTACTATTAAAAAAACTCTAAAGTGTTCCGGAGAAAACTTCCCAAAATGGCGCTTCAGCCCTTTTGCCTTTCCGGAGACAGTGTATTATGCTTCATATTTTTTGTTCTCTGAGTGTAAAACTGCATCTTTCTCTAATTATATTATCCGAAGTGACCTGCCAGATAAGTATGATTCTGTGTAATATATCTGTACATAATAAAAATAAATATTAATATGTCATAGATTATATGCAGTTAGTAATAAGATGGAGCCTAGGAATGAAGATTTGTACAAGGCCCACTACAAACTATCCAAATATAAGTATTATTATTATGCGAAGGAATATGCTGCTGCGTTCTGTACCCTCTCTATGTCAATTCAATTTATATCAATGTCGTTAGCGTCCGTGAGCACTGAGAAGTGTAGCAGCATAGCGGTGGAGTATAGGAACTCTGGTGGCATGAACATTCAGCGGCGGAGCGGTGCAGTGGGGCCGACACGCGGAAGATATTCTCACCGGTCTCAGGCCGGGACGTGTTCAGGAAGATAAGTCCTTGGGGACAGGGATGTGCCTTACGCGTCGTGGGGAACTTCGATGTTCGTTGCTATCCGATGACGAGACACTTATCGTTTGTTAAAGTGAATACCGCACAAGAGTCCCAACTGCTCCCAACTTGTCTAGAACCAGTGAGACTATGGCATTCTCAATCGGAGGAGGTGGTGTGAGATTAAAAGTGGTAGGGACGGGAAGGAAAAGGTTGAAAAGTACCTGGTTATTCAGATCTGTTCACCGAACACGGATTAATCCATTTCAAGCAACGTTTCGATTCTGAATGATGGTCTTCCACCAGGGCGATACTAAAAGTATATATCACTCTTGAACGTGCCGCAAATATACTATATATTATTTTATATGAATTAAATAAAATTAATATTAATGAAATACGCAAATATACTATATATTATTTTATATGAATTAAATGAAATTAATATCAATGAAATACAATTTATTTGTCGGGTTTATGCTTATAAATTCAAACGTATGGCAGTGAGGCATAGAACTGGCAGAAAAAATACGAAAGTAGACTAAATGCTATAAAATTGAGATTCCTGAGACGTATGTGCGATAAAACCAGGTGTATAGGTATATATATATCACATAGGTGTATGACCACGTTCGAAATGTGGATATCCGGAAATAATGCAAGTCTGATTGATTTAAGTGTAATAAATAGAATTAAGAAAGAGACGCTTAGATAGTTTGGCTACGTATAGCAGATGAACGAAAAAAAGAGTGTAAGAAGAATATGTGACCTAAAACTGAATGGTAGAAGAAGTCGGGGACACGTGAGGAAGATACTTGAGTCGGGCCATGTCAAGATTCAGAATAATAGAAGAGTACGTATGAGACGATGAATGAATATCAAAAAAGCAAGGATTGTGTGCCAAAACAGAGGTATGGTGGTACATCATTTCTGTCTTCCCTTACGGGAAAACGGCTTAAGTTAGTTAATTATTTAGTTTAGTATCTTTACTATTTTTATAGTCGTGTTACATAGGTGAGGTTAGAATATATCTATATATCCTCAGTCAAGTAAACCGTCGCATAGAGTTTTTGGGGTTCGATTCCCGTTTAAAAAAAACCACATTATAATTTTAAAAAAAGCATAAAAGAAACTATATATTCTTCTAGGGTCTTTTTCATATCTAAGTAAAAGAAAAATATACATCACTACTTTCGGTAAAAAAATATGTAATGAACGCTTACATAGCAGTAGCAGTTGTGTAAGAAAATGCACATTTAACCAGAATCTAAAATAACTGTTAAGTACCTTCATGCGATTCTTACGTCTAGGGTACTTAAAGTTAATCACAAAAGAAGATTATTTACTCACCCGTATCAAAAATAAAACTTCGATGTTTTTGCTGCATTTACAATCCACAAACGTGAGCTCTATATGTCATCATTATAAATCATAAAAGTAAAATAAATAATTAAAACGTGTAGGAACTTCACATGTTGAAATAAATTTTATAAATATAATAAAATTATTTTTATACTTACCTTTTCTTCTGCATCTGTACGCAGGGGGTTTAACCCTATTCTGTAAGCATTATCAAATCGGTAATGCAAATTCTCCTTTAAATCTGTTTGTATAAATATTTCATAAATAAAGCACGAGTAGTGTAACACAACAATAAAAAAATAACGTATCGCATTAGAAGTTCCATTGAATCACGTCATCTTTCTAAAGGCTTTTATCGACCCCTCCTTTGTAAACTATCATATCTTCAAATTCCCGATTGTTGAGAAGAGCAATTCGAAGTTTTTTTTTCACTGTAATTACAAATTTAAAGCAAATATTTTAATTTGATATAAATATTTGATTTAAAAAAAAAAAAAGGATTTAATTTGTTTATATTATATTTGGATTAACAATGATCTTTAAACTCATCGATTTTTTGTACACATCGACTTTTTTCAAAACATCAAAGTTTTAGTGGCAACCCTGCTCCAGTTTGACTCTCAGGGGTATTTGTGCCGCAATAAATACCACGCCAAGGTCAGTGGTATGCACTTAATACTGCAATTTTTTACTCAGCGACATACCGTCACGTGTCGCCTCCGTAAAAGTAAGCAGAGATGACAATGTAGGCTTTCACATATCACTTTTATTTGCCGGCTTACGATCGTGGGCATTTATCAAAATATGTGTGTGTAGACTATTTTATTTAATTGTTAAAAGGGGATGATAAAACGCCAAACTCAGCTAGCCTAGCACAACTTTGTGATGTAGGGGCGTGATGGAGGGTCTTTTTTGAGGAATGAAAGAAGTGAACATGTCTCTTAAAGAGGCTCATGTTGTAGGAGAGAGGAAACACAGAGGCCGGCAAATCATTCCGCAGCCGAATCGTTAAATACAAGAACGAGTCGGAAAAGCGACCCGTTCTCACCGTCGAATGTTAATCGGGTACAAAAGTTGGGCGCGCATTTCGCGAGTTTTCCGGCTATGCACCGATGCCAAAAGGATCAATGATGCAAGTTTCTCGGAGCACATTCTGTTGAAATACCGGTAGAACAAATACAGCATTCCCACCTTACGTTTTTTTTTCAAATATTGCGATCCGTTTGTCAAGATAGGGAAATCTATCCACACCCTTAAATATTAGTCATTTTGATGCAATCTAGAAATTCCAGATGCAACGAGCTGTGCACATTTCGTTATGCCAGAGTTCACCGATCGAGAGTTATTTACGTGATTTTTTCACAAGAGTCCTTACCGACCGCAGTCGGTGGGACATTTACATTCAAAAATCAGGGTAGCGAAATCTCGTCAGCATCGGTATAGATAAAAGTAGTTAGTAAACTAAATATTTTTTTTATTTTTTATTTAATAGTCAAAATTGAAATTCCAAATACATTGATTCGCTGTAGATAATTTTTTTTTTAAGTATTCAGCTTTCATGAACTACATAATATGATTATTATTCGTTAATAACCAGTCTGAATCGAACTCAATCGTTCCGCAGTCACATATTTTAAAATCTAGATTCAGATGAAAAGGATCCGACGGCTGTATTTTGCTACCGGTGTTCTTTTGGGAAGATGCTGGAATGTCAAACTTCGAAGTGGGTACTACGTTATCTTCGGGATTAGATCGGACCCACAGTTAATATGAATCGGGTCCCAAATACCCGAGGATTCCGACGCGTACCTGCATCCTAATGGGCGATATCGAAAAATCTGTGTCGGTTAATGTGCCATTTATATTCAGAAATATTGTAGTAATTTTGATAAGAAATGTATTTACGACAGATTTATATTCGTTGGTTTAGTAATATAGTGTTATGATAGGAGATATGATATTTTTTTACGTAATCCATAGTTTATGAGAGTTCTAAAATATATCGAAATGATTTTTTGAAAACTAGATCTACATACTCGTACATATACCGGTTTGACCGGTTAGTAGCTAGTGGTAGAGAGAACAAATGTGTCATGTTCCCCCAAGCATCGTGGGTTCTATTCCACTGTTAACTAATTTTTATTTAATTAAAATGTGTCATAACACATTTAATTCAAATAAAATAATACAAACTATATTTGCCGCACGTTCAAGAGTGATAGATACTTTTAGTATCGCCCTGGTGAAAGACCACCATTCAGAATAGAAACGTTGCTTGAAATGGATTAAGCCGTGTTTGGTGAACAGATCTGAATAACCAGGTACTGTCCAACCTTTCTCTTCCCCACTACCCCCACTACCTTCGCCCTCACAACATACCCCGATTGGGGATGCCATAGTCTCACTGGCTCTAGACGGTTGGGAGCAGTTGAGACTCCTGTGCGGTATTCAGTATAAAAAAATAAAAAACCAAGGCCTCTATCATTGCACGAACAAGATTTTCCGCTTATTATGGTGGTAGTAGGAGTTTATCAAATATTTTCAGGTTATTCGTAACTCAGGAAAAAAAATTACACACTCCACATTAGGATTTCACCTGCGTTGTAAAGAACTTGGTAAGCTATCTAAGCTCACCATTCGAGATTTACTGCTTCAGACAATCAACCAGAGTCCTGATTTGTATTTAAATTTATTTTAATTGCATTTGAATTTTCGTATTTGATTAATTAGTTAGTAAAATTCTAAGAAAGATACAACTTAGCGTCAAAGTTTTAAATAATGTTTAATATTGCCAAAGTCATCGAGAGAAAGCCAGTAATAATATTTCAGAATGTAAAACTTTCAAGGCATCACAGAGAGTTTCTGGTTTAAATGTCACAACTCATGATTTTAAAAGCTCCAGAAGTGTTTTTTTTACAGCAATATTCAATGGAATTAAATTAATTAAAAATTGATTAAACAACAAATAAATACGAAAATGTAATCTACCAAAGAACCGTTTAATCTTTTATTGATAAGAACGCCTACCTTTTAAAAATACTATGCATTTTTTGCACAATTTCCATAATAATGAAGGGGTGCTCTTTCTTATAAACCTTACAGAATACACAAAAAATAAGACATATTTAAATAAAACTAAAACAAACAATGCTAACTAGTTTATGAAGTCTATTTTCATAGATACTGCCTAGATAAGATAATCATCTATATACTTTCAACTTCATTTCTAATAAATCATTGTAATGCCCATATGAAACATGGGTACTTATAGATGAAAATATAAAGTGCACAATCAAGTAGTTTTGAAGAAAAAAAAAATTTAAATGAATTTTATTTATTAATGAATTTGATTTTTTACGGAAAAATATAAAGTTGTTCACAAATATTATCATAATTAATTTCTGTAGCGTTGTATCAATCAGTGTTTTTTTTTTTAAAAAGAAGGAAGAACGTGACAAGATAAGATAACAAGACAGCGTAATAAATAGAATCAAGAAAGGGACGCTTAGATGGTTTCGGTATGTAGAACGAACGAACGAAGAAAGGATTGTGAAAAGAATATATGACGCGAAAGAGAATGGAAGAAAAAGTCGGGGACGCCTGAGGAAAACATGACAAGATCAAGTGAACCAAATACTTGAGTCGGGCTATGTGAAGAGTATGTGTGAATGTAAATGAAGCAAGAAGTGTGTGTCAGGACAGATTGTATGGCGGTCTGTCCACTCTGCCTTGCGGGAAAATGGCATCATGGTTAGTTAGTTAAGATACCTAAGAAACAATAATTATAACAAACCAAAATTTTCGATTATCAGATACTCCCTCATATCCAATGCTTCAATCACCACAGTTCGCGCTTAATTTGTTTGACTAGATTACCATGTTGTCTTATGTAGTGTTCGTGTTCTTGTGATGTTTTCGAATTATGTATTAGATCGTTTTGTGTTGCATAGACTAAAAAGGCAGATGTTGTATTGGGTAAGTTTTCTGAGTTTTTTAATGTTTTTTTTTTCCATATGCAAGTTTATTAGTACTTTTTATTAAATGGTATTATGGGATGTTTGATCCACCAAATATTTTCAGGTAACATATCTCAGATTATGAAAAAAAAAATGTTGCAATCTGTTAAATGATCCCTTGTCACATTATGAAAATTGAACCTACAACCGGACTTTCCTCAAAGTGTCTTAACCTCAGAGCAATAATATACCAGGAGGGGTACCTTATGTAGTTAGGATTGTTGATTTTTACCTGACTCGGGCGTGGTTAGGGCTAGGGCTAGAGTATTTATACATTCATTCATAGCAGATCTCTAGATAATGTTTTGTTTATTTATATAACCACTTTTCACCGTATTGTTAACAACAAAAATATAGGATATAACCTCAAAAACCGTTGAGTTATGTCCTGTTATGTCGCATAACAAAACGTAGTGAGCGGAGTCACAGGAGACGCGGGAGACGGAAAACATGCTTACATACCGAAAAGTGGTGCAATATTATGTGACAACTTATCTTGTCTCTTTCTCTCTCGTGGTTTACAACGTAAAAACCCCGTGAAAATGATTTTACGTAAATTTTTATAGGTGGGGTAAAAATATTTAGCTCTCTCTCAATACATATTCTTGCTCTGAGGTCTGAACCAACAATCACACGTCGACCTGACGAATTTTCAGGAGAAAAATGTGATTACAATTTTTCACGCACGCATCGTGCCATTTTTTAAATTTTATTTTTATGATGACCTGAAGCGGGTTACTCAAATAATTGGTATCGTTTATCAAGGGACTGGAGGCAGCATCACTGGCCCGGGCCGTTCGAGATAACATCTCTGCGGGCGCAGCTGAATTGCTAATTAATTTTTGCTTTAATCCGACACCCGCCCGCGCCTTTCTGATGATTAAACGGGGGATCCAAGGCAGCCTGCCTTAAGGCATTTATTATATAAATAAGGTTTTATTCCTTCCTTTCTGATTGTCTTTTTTTTAATAAACACCAATGAATCAGTGATAAACGAAAGAATTTTTTTTTTTTTAATTGCCATAGGTTGTAAAAAATAATTTGTATGAGACCACGAATATTTTTATTTTTTTATGACCGACCGGTTTCGCTTAGTTTAAGCACTATCAGGCTACAAAATATTTTTAAAAAAAAACTAAAATAATTGCATAAGACCACAAATATTATTATATTTTTTTATGACCGACTGGTTTCGTTTAGCTTAAGCATCATCATGGTACAAAGTTAAACTAAACGAAAAATACATAGTGTGTTGTTATGTCTACTCATACATACAGAGGGAGAACACAATATAAAATAAAATAAGAAAAAAAAACATCGATCAACAAAACTAAAATAAAATCTGTAGTCTTACATAAAGTTATTATTTAATTTTCATTAAATATGTCAAACCAGTGATGGCTTTCTACGAAAGTTTTAAATATTCATTCAACTATACGAAAATAAAATCAGATGCCACAGTATAGTTTATTCAGTATTTTAAATTTCTTCAATAAGAAGAAAAAAAATCCAAGTAATTGCGTTCAAATTGAGGCGTTACCGTGCGGTAACTTTTTAAGCAAAAATACATTTTTTTTTTCAAATACGATTCGTCATGAACTAGCAACTTCCTTGGCAAACTGGATCATAGATTATAGAAATTCTAGTATTATTAAAAAGAGGTTCTTTTAAAATAATGTATTTTTGCGGTGGGTATCTGAGAGAACGTCTCTATAACCTAGAAAACAAGACAGAAAGATCTGTGCAGGTGGAATGACACCAGAGCTCACTGCTGGAAAGGTTTTATTGCTGCACACAAACGGATTCTGTATTTAAAAATGGTATAATATAATTCGCACGAGTATTTCGCTACCAGTGCGGGCTATAGCAACTGAGCCGCCATTAATTGCATATTGTCAACACGACGCGGGACCATCCCCGATGAGTGATTTGCGATCGGCCGCCCTTTGATTGGCCGATTCGCCGCCGATGGTGTCGGGAATATTGGCGATGAAATCGGCGAGCGGATCACCGATGTTTCCTAGCACGATCAGAAACGGGACAGTGGAGGGGAACTGGTCGCAGGTTCGACATCTAAAGAAGATTAAAAAGTGAAAACTCCAATTGTTTATACAATTTTTTTTTAATATCTTTAAAGTGTATCTTATTGTTACATGTTAAACGGTTCAAGGGAACATTTCTTCCTCTATCTGTGTCAACTGTGGGTAAAGGTGCATAATTAAGAAGATTATCTTTTCTGCCCAATTTTTTTTTTTTTAATGAATACCGCACAAGAGTCTCAACTGCTCCCAACCGTCTAGAGCCAGTGAGACTATGGCATCCCCAAATAGGGTATGTTGTGAGGCTGAAGATAGTGGGGAGGGGAAGGAGGTTGAGAAGAGGAAGGTTAGGAAGTGCCTGGCTATTCAGATCTGGTCACCAAACACGGTTAAGACCATTTCAAGACACCAACGTTTCGATTCCGAATGGTGGTCTTTCACCAGGGCGATACTTAGAGTATCTACCACTCTGGAACGTGCCGCAAATATATATATATATATATATATATTTTTTTTTTATATGAATTTAATGTATTATGACACATATTAATTAAACAAAAGTTATTGGCGCACGCCGGGTTTGAAGCCGGGACCTTTGGATTCGTAGTCGAGCGTCTTACCACTCGACCATGGAGGCCGTCAAATGAGCGAACTGCCTAATGCTATCTACTGTAGGGGTTTTTTTGTGTGCAAATGTTAATAGTGAAATTGGGTAGACTGTGTTTTTGGTGCTTTTACCAATCTTTTATTTATATATTTTATTATAAGTGCACTTCTGTTCTATTTATAATTTTATCCTGGATCAAATTGAGTTTTATAATTTTTGTATAGTTCACACATCAATCGTGTGTCAAAATGATCACTTTAAAAAAATATGTAGTGAATACCGCACAAGAGTCCTAACTGCATCCAACCGTCTAGAGCCAGTGAGAATATGGCATGCCTAATGGGGGTATGTTTTGAGGCTGGAGCTAATGGGGAGGGGAATGAGATGGGGAAGAGTAAAGTTGAGAAGGTTGAGAAGTACCTGGCTATTCAGATCTAATCTCCAAACACGACTAAAACCATTTCAAGCAACGCCAACGTTTCGATTATGAATGGTGGTATTTTCTCAGGGCGATACTTTAAGGATCTACCACTCTGGCCACATACTTTTATAGGAAGCAAAACATGGCATTATTGATATTAAAGAAAATTATACAGTGCGATTTTTACCTGCTTCTTTATATACGTACCAATTTTAGATATCAATACAATTGATATTATAACTTAACTTCGGAGTTGCAATCTGGTGACTGTCTGAAGCAGTACTCTTAATACAATCGTAAAAATTTTGGGATGGTAAGCTTCAGTCTCATGAAATTTGCACTACTTCTTCTGCTCATTTCCTTTTATACCGTACTTTCTTACTTTCTTATAAACGATGGCAACACGTTAAAAAACGTAGATTAGTGTGATTATTTTTGGGTTTTTTTATCCAATTAAGATCTTTTACTAAGGAACACACTTGATGCAACTCTAATTGAAGTAAATATAACCATAAACTAACTAACTCACCATTAATAACCTCACCGTTTCCCCGCAAGAGTAGGCAGAGAAGATGTACCACCATACAACTCTGTCTTGGCACACAATCCTCGCTTCATTCACATTCATACATCGTCTCATGCATACTCTTATTCTGACTCTTCACATGGCCTGACTCAAGTATTTGGGTCACTTGATCGTGCCATGTCTTCCTCAGGCGTCCCCGACTTCTTCCATTTATTTTCACGTCATACATGTACTAGGTGGCTAAAAAACCTATTTTGCAAAAATTTTATCCCAACACAGGCGTATGTCCAGCGAGATGGGCAATATACCAACCAATAAACAAAATATTATGTTCAACTAAAATAATAAAATAAATAAAAACAAAATAAAAATATTTTTTTTACACTCCATTCTTTGTTCATTCGCTCTTATGGTGATATTAATAAGGCCTAAAAACCGCAATACTAATTAGAAAGAAAATACAAAGGGTATTTTAATAAGCTTTAGCTAGTAAGATGATTACGGAAGAATTCATAAAATCAACAAAAAAATGTGATTAAATTCTCATACAATGAATATGGTAAAATCGCATACAGAACTGTTTGTGCAATCATAAAATCAAAATTAAAACATTTTAAAGTAGCCGGTACCTGAAGATTTACCATAAAAATGCATCACTCGTTTTGATCAATACCGTTAACGAAACTAGAACAACTTCGTACGCTTTTTGCTTGAAAAAAAATTGCAGCAATAATGTCCTCAATATTGGCAATAAATCCAACAGAATGCAATAAATTCCTCATCGAATTGAAGCGAAATGATTTCACGCGAAGTACATAATTACACCTGATTGAGCTTTATGCATTTTTCATTACCGGTTCAGATGTACGACACGATGGATAAAGTTACAAGAAACTTTAGGTATACGCAAAAAATCAACTTGCCGTTAAAGGCAGTTAAGACGTTAATAGTTACTAGTGTTCGTGATTAAGTCGATATAAAAAATGAGTTCTTTCAACGTGTTTACGTGGGTAATACGTTCTTGGAATTTATTTAAAAAGATGCCTAGTTAAATAGCAATACGCTTAAAGAATAAATCACTGATGCTCTATATTTTTTAAGGGCTTACTTTACAATGTTGTAAGACTTTGCAAAAAGATAAGCTCATATCAATCAATCTTCATCTATGCGTGTCAGGCTCTATGGCGTATTTGAAGGGCTTAGAGATGGGCGATATTTCCGTCCCGATTAAAAGAAACCGGTTCCAAGCCGGTCATTGGAACCGACGATATCCTTCTAATGCTTTTCGCCGCAAAAGTACGGTTGCGTGTATTTTTGGCGAGAAATTCCAGTGAACGAGGAACCGGTTACAAAGATTTAGTGTTTTTCGGTCCCAAAATATTGCTATGAAATATGTTTTTTGGTGAGGAACCGGTTCCAGTTCTCCCCATTCGCCAAATATCGCTAGCAACCCCTATAATAATATAAACAAGACTTCTTAATATACAAATCTTCTACGTGGAATTCTTTGGCATTAGCAACCGATTTCAAAAATAACTGGATAAATAACCGGTTCCTCGCCAGTCACCGATCACCGGAACCGCAGGTAAACCGAATTTCCAATGGCAACCATCATACCTAGAAGGGCTAGGCTTTAGCGTTAAACCCATAAAATTACAAACATTTATTTTTGTGAACACCGCACAAGGATATGTTGTGTTTCCACAAGGATATGTTGTGATTCTGAGGATAGTGAGGAAGGGAAAAGTTGGAACCTGGCTAGTCAGATATGATTACTAAACACGTCTAAATCCATTTCAAGTAACGTTTGATTCTGAATAGTAGTCTTTCGCCAGGGCAATATTGAGAGTGTCTACCACTCTGGAATAAATTTACATTTAAAATCTACGAGCAAGCTAAATCTATATTCTAAATAATATATCCTAAAATAGGCAGGAACCTAAAACTCTATCAAAAGCTAACCGTCGAGAAATATTAAGTAATACGCTACCTTCTTCTACGTAATTTTTATTTATTGTTCTTGCATCATCTGTACGCATTTTGAATTGTTCAACTTTTGAACAGCCCATAACAATTATTATTGTAATAAGCCCATAATTACAAAAATAAATGTATTAATTTATAGAGTGCATAAATATTAGGCTGAAATAAGTTTAGTGCAGAATAACATCGTTTTTTAGTGTAATTTATCTACAGTTTTAATATATTTTAAGTTTAAAAAAAAAAAAATCCCTTAGGGTGTAAATGTATCTGCACCTTGCATTTTAAATACGTGAACCTGACTCACTACGTTCAATCGACTCGTGTTATGTAAGCAAATGTGTGTTTACTCTTATTGGAATCAGACCGATAAGAGAATAAAAGCTCCAGTTCCAGAGCAATGCCCAGCATCAGGGATGGATAAAACGAGCCACCAAGGAATGCGGAAATATTTAAAAATAAAGTTAAGTTAAGTCAGATAACATCTGTAAAGGTTTTCCAACTATTTCTAAGTAGCTTATCAAATCAAGTCTAGTTTGCTAGAGCGGTAGACACCTACTTGCAGATGCTTAAAATGGCTTTAACCGTGTTAAGTGACCAGATCTGAATACCCCGGTACTTTACAATCTTCTTCTTCCCCATCTCCTTCCCCTCTTCACTTCCTTCAGCCACACAACTTTCTTAAAATTAGAGATTTCATAGACCCACTGACTCTGGGTAGTTGGGACTCTTTTGCAGTAACAAAAAACATGTGAATTTAATTAATTGTTCTTTTAGACGCCAGCAAAGTTATGTGTGTCAATTTCTAAAATATGTTCTATTTTCAGTCACAAAGAAGGTAAGATTTGTAGGGCTGTTAAAAACGATCATGGGTATTCACACATTTTTTGTATCGACTTTCAGGTTACAACGATCTCTTCTTTATTATTATTATTATTATAATTTAGGTTCTCTCTAATTTCCAGCCGATGATATGTTTATTTAAATAATTTACTTAGGTTAAATTCCTCCATGTACCTTACAGAACTACTCAATCCAAAATTACTTTTAAGCGTAACAATAATATCAGGACTGAGTCATTTCCCTTGTACCTAGATTACATGCAGTGGGTAATTACTTCGCAGAAATAGTAGATATATATTTAACTGCACTAAACTAGTTACAAGAAGGCTACAACAGCACACCTCTTCCAAAAAAAAAAAGTGAATCTATTCCATTGTAATATCTCTAGTAACTTATTTATGTTTTTGTGTGCTAATCATTTATTCTATATTATTTATGTGTCAATTTCATTTTATATTATCTATTGCACAGTTATGTAAAAGCCCATAAGGCCGTACATAGTAAAATAAAAATATTATGTATTTGTAAAAAGCATTTACTTTGCGGCTTGCTATATTTATAAATAAAACAGATAAACTTTGTTTGTAACCACTTTTATTATTCAAGATTATGTCGATCGGTTTCGGATGCACCCTTCCATCATCAGGACAATTTACAATTAAAATTTTAATATTGCCCTGATGATGGCAGGGTGCTTCCGAAACCGGTCGACGTAATATTGAATAATAAAAGTGGTTATAAACAAAGTTTATCTGTTTTGTTTACAAAAATATATTACGTCTATCTTAACATTTGTTTCTTTCGAATCGTATGCTCAAGCAGGAGGAGGAAGTAGTACACAAATACCAATAAGCAAAACAACATAATAATCATAGCCAAATGGTCTGCGCATTTGTCATCAAATCAGGAGGTTGCGGGTTTAATTCCAATGCAATAAAGTCTAGAAAAAATTCTTGCCTCATCCCTGAAAACCATATACCTACAAAAAATAAGTATTCTGCATTTTGGCTTCCGGGTCAACCAACAGTCTTTCTCTGTTGGCACCCCATATACCAGCAGCAATGCAATCCTGTTATACATTCTGCGAATGAACCAGCCCGGGTAGCAGAAATGCAGCTTTCATCACGAGTCAATCTCCCCCTCGTAACGGACAATGGAATCGGAATAATTAAGTGACCCTTTTCGATTTTAATTAATTCAACCGGATTGATTATGCGCTTCTGGTACATTCAAGGAAAATACTTTATTTTTTCTTACTTTGCGCAAGCTTCGTGTTGCCGATAACGACGTATTAATACGATGTGGGTATTACTATTCATGATTTGCTGACCAATTTAGCATGAAAGCCAGGTTTTTCATTATCGACTAGATTGAATCTGAAGTGTTATAGTGCCGAAAAGCGCCACAGCGCTGCCACGTGCTTATTTCAAAAGTATGTTTGACTCGCAGTAGTGACAGTTGTGTGCGTAGAGGTCACGATTTTTTATTTGATTTACGTTTAATTACATTCAAAGGAATTAATTCATTTTAATATATCCGGTTCCGTGTTAAAAATATTCCTGAAATACCTTCAACATCATCAATACCAAGGATGAATTTTGGTTTAGAAAAATTACCGGGCGTAATTTTCGGCGATGCATGGTATGCAGCAATAATTATAGCAGCGCAGTAAAGAGATCCAATTTAATTTGCTTACAGTGCAAAAAGGGACTTCATAGAGTTTGCGTGGGAAAACATTTGTGTCGAGCATAATTTTCTTTTATTTTCCTTTTTTTCTTTGATTCGTTTTCAATAAACTATTGTGTTGTATTTGTATGTTTTATTATCATAATTTGGATCTTGGTGAAAAGAACCTTTGAAAAAGTTTTGAAAATTGGATAAATTCTAGAGAAATACCTTTTTTCTAGTAGTAAGTGACATATAATTTTTTTTTTTATTTAGGCACATATTTGGCAATATAAGGGTTAAGTATTAATCAAACACTTGTAAATTAACCAGACTAATGCTAGCTAGGTTTTTATCCCGGCTCAAACTAGTTTTTGGGATGATGTACACGAGGCTAGTTGTCACAACGTGACGAAAGGTACTAATACATGAGTTTTTCTTTATATGGATGTTTTTATGTGAACCATACAAGAGTCTTCCTTTCCGGAGAAAGTGACGCGATACCACTTGTTGTTTGACGACATAAAAATGTCAGGTACAGAAGAAGAGCGAGAAAAAAAGTTGAGGGGCACCTACCTGTAAAATATTAACTAACTTACCATCATTTCCATCTCTCTGCAGAGATAAGCAAATAGATTAAAGCGCCAGACAACTCTGTCTTGACACACTCCGTGCTTCATTCGCTAATTACCCTTTTTGCTAAAAAAAAAAAACTTTCACTTGTAAATTTAATAAGTTTGAGGGCAGTTTTTTTTTTCAGCCTAAATAAATATTTTCTCAATTTAAAATAAAGACTGATATTCATCGATGTCGGTTTCTTCTCAACTCAACAGAAACAACATCGTAAAACATCAATCAAGATTTTTAAAAACAATTTACACCTTGAAACGTGATCGAAATTGATGGAAAAACTGAGAAATTCCTGATAATTTTGGTAATTTGATAAGTGCCGCTACGTATCAATCCATCTCGAGTGTAGATGCTGGTGGCCAACCGAGTGATGACAGACCAAGATTCCAGATAAACGTCACAGATTTATGGTTAAAATTTATATCATGTAAAACCTCGAAAATATGCCATTTCTTCTGAGCCCTGAGAAAATGAAATCAAAACCAAGCAAAGTACCAACAAAAAAATATTACATAGATGCGATGTTTTATATACCTATAATCGTTTTTGATTAATATTATATTATTTGAAGAACTATGTGGATTTCTAAAGAAATAAAAAAAATAAAAATTTACTTAGGGTCTGTTTTAGAGAATTTTTATACGATTTATATGGTCAAGCGGTTAAGATCCTCGACTACGAATACAGCGGTTGAAATCCCGGCGTGCGCTTATATTTTGTATTTAATTAGTATGTGTTATTATATTTAGAATCGAAACGTTGCTTGCAATGGCTTTAACCGTGTTTGGTAATTAGATCTGAATAGCCAGCTACTTCCGTATCTCCTTCTCTTTCCTACCACTTTCAGCTTCAAGTCCCAACTTTCTGGATGCTGCATAACTGTGGCATTCTCATGTGGTATGTTTTGAGGCTAAAATTAGTGAGAAGGGGAAGTAGATGGGAAGATGAAGACGGAAAAGTATTAGACTCTTCAGATCTGGTAAACAAATACGACCAATGCTATGTAGATATGGCGAACCTATGAGGATTAACGAACTGCACATGCCACCGAGTTCAAGCGCAATAGCCTAGAATGCTGATGCCACCGAGTTCAAGCACAATGGTCTAGAATGCTGATGCCGCCGAGTTTAGTGGCGTGTACGACAAGTGTAGGTCTGCCACTATTCCTGCAGAAACCATCAATTCTCCAGTGTACAGTACTTCTTCGGGTTTCCAACACACTATTTACGGTTCCAAAATACAGAAAGTAAGGCGGAATCGAACATATCATTATTCTCACGCTCGCATTCATTGAATGAACCTTCATTTTAAAGTAATTAGTAATTAGGACACCTTTTTATTGAGTTTTTATTACGCGTAATTATGTGTTATTCTTCCGGAAGGTAGTTATTTGCAAGTGTGATTTTTATGATTCCAGTAAATATGTACTTGTGACTGAATTTTTATTGTTTTTTTACACGAATACTTACAAGTTTTCCAACTGTCTGTAACCAGTGGAACTATAATAACCTCCATTTGGGGATGTTGCGAGGTTGAAAGAAGTAGGGTAGGGGACAGAGAAGGGGGTAGAGAAAGGTTGGTAAATTCCTGGTCATTTACGTTTCAATTCTGAATAGTTTTCTCTCAATTGGGTGACACATAACATTTTTTATTCCCGAACGTGGTTATTAAACCCTTTTTTAGTTACAGTTAGGTTAAAAACACTGATATTTAATCATCTGAATGGTTCCCAAATCTATAATGCATGTTCTCAAATACTTATTCAATGTTTTTGTGTGAAACTTAATTTTTTTTAATCAAATTTATTAACACTTTTTTGTAAGTTCTGCCAGTTTGTGTATAGTATAAATAACTTGGTATTACAACTATTTAAGAGTTTTCAAATACTATTCAGGAGAGATGAAAGAAGATTTGTGTAGATATTTTTAAACAGTCCTATATTGACGATTAATAAGCATTATTCAAATACGATATTATGTAGGATTCTCATTGCTAATAAAATAATACTTGTTTGACTTTCGGGGCAATAACCCTGTGTTGAACTTCCTCTGCCTTCTTGATAAATAAACTTAATGTAGTGAATAGTACAGTAATTTATTTTTGTTATTGTGAATACTACAACTAATGTTTTTATACAATGAATAGTTTAGGTAATGTTTATACTGTAGTGCACAGTATGGTTAATCTTTAATATTGTTAAGTATAGTAAGTGTTTTTTTTTATATTATAGTGAATAGTGCAATTAATGTTTTTTTTTTAATATTGTAGTGAATAGTACAGTCAATGTTCTTCCTTATAGTGAATAGTACAGTTACTGTTTTGCACTATGGTAAGTAGTACAGTGAGTGTTTTTTTTTTTAATCATAGTGCACAGAACATTTGAGTGGCTTAGAAGCAAAGGCAGCAATCTACAAAAACGGTTCTGTGGCATTGTCAACTTTTGAATGATTATTCTAAAGAAACAGAGATGTTCGCGTATCAAAATATTTGTGTACATTAAACTACGAATAATTTGAAACAATAATCTCTTAATGTATCAACATATTCTTCAAACAAAAGTGTATAAAACGCTTTATCAACATTTCAAGAAATAATTTAGGATTAAAAAGACTGCTGCCTTTGCTTCTATGCTCCTCAGCTGGTGTTTTTTTATTAAATTGAATAGTACAGTAAAAGATTTTCGTTGAAACAAACATGAACTAAAACTATACAGGAAAATAATAACCAGATGATGAAATGTATCTTAATTAACTAGAAACAGTTAGATTGTTTGACATTGTAAGAAACGTATATTCTACTACATTCCCTTGGTTTTGACTTGAATGTTCTTTCTAGTGTATATTTTGTCCTATTTTTGTCATTACTTCTTTATAATATTATGCAAGTGCTATTCTTTCTCTAATGCTCTTTTTACCATTTCGCGTTTGTATTTTTTTGTAATTTTTGTAATTTAGTCCATAAGTCAATAAACAAATAAATACTTGTAGATGCATACTTATTCAAAGGTGAGTTTGTTTCGGAGAAAACGATACAGGATACGACATGCGCGAAACGCTGCCTTAAATTTGTTAAAATTACACCACCGTGATATCGATCTCTGTGTGATTACGCGTGCATAAACATCGCGCGTCTCCGACTACCGTCCCAGCCTCCCGACATACCTGTATGTTTAAGAGATACGGCGGAATGAGATGATATTAATCGATAACGTACCGAGAATAACGCTATAGCGTGAGGTGTGACAACTTATCACAATCTGCCCGTACTTATAATCTTGTAATTACTGCGGGCAGAAATGAAGCGTCGTGCAATTGAGATGACTCCACGGACAGCTCGCGTGTGAGAATCTGCGCGGAGATTAGTGAGAGTGGATCTCAAGGAGGAAGTTATTGATATGCTAAAAGTTTACGGTTGAGCTTTCAGCTTCTGGTAATTAACAAGGAAAAGGTAATCAGGTATTTTTCTCATGACTAACAGCTTAAGCTCATTTTATAGTTATTTTATGTAGAATCCTATCCTAG
This sequence comes from Drusus annulatus, assembly GCA_022651775.1. Lineage (NCBI taxonomy): Eukaryota > Metazoa > Arthropoda > Insecta > Trichoptera > Limnephilidae > Drusus > Drusus annulatus. Next base: position 873,119 of record JAGWCC010000061.1, on the reverse strand, counting down.
GATTTGACTTACGCAATATCCCAATGCGACTGAACATAATGCTTGATGAACGGTATATTTAAAGCTGAACTCTATTTACATGGATTAATCATCACCAGAGTACGAAAACAGCGCGCAATATATGGTAGTTGTGAATTATGAATACTTGGAGCGAGTGGATGAGTTTGTGTATTTGAAAAGTATATTTGCGTGAGGTGGAAAAGCTGATAAAGATATGAAAAGAGGGGTGAATGTAGGAAACTCCATTAATGGAGGACTGAAGAAGCAAAGCTAGCAGTTCACAATAGAATGCTTATACCAAAGTAGACTGAATGCGTTCTGAGGAGTATATGTGGTAAACGTATGATTGTGTTAAAAATTTGGAAAAAATGCAAGGCTGATGTTAGCGTGATTAATAGGACTAAGAAAGAGAAACTTAGATAGTTTAAGCATGTAGAGCGTTTTTTTTATATATTAACTCCACACAATATTTTAACTATTTTTTAACTATAAATATCAGTAAAAGATGCAGTTTTAAAACCAACAAAGGGATTTTTGAACGTTTTACAATGAAACCTTAGACACTTTTTTAAATACCCATTTAGAATTAACATATAAATAATTTGTAGTTTTGCTTGTACTAGAAAGCCACAGAGTGTGTATTTTTGAGTGCTGAACCTTAAAGACCTTTACAAACGACAAAAGTAATATTATATTATTATTACTCACCTTAAAAACCAAAATTTAGTTCTTATTATGTAGATTCTATATCTTCAAATGTGACAAAATTGTCATTAACTTTTATTATTTTCATTATGTATGTACTATATTTTCGACATTAACATGTTACTATGTAGCTAAAAAAACACTTTTACAAATTGCCATCCCAACACAGGCTTATGCCTAGTAGGATGGGCAATTTACCAACCAATAAAAAAATGTATGTTCAAGTAAAATAATAAATACATAAATAAAATAAATAAATAATTCGGATAATAAGTTTAAAAATCATCTTTAAACATGGAAAATCGTGCATGACATGAATGTATCGCCTAAATCTTCACATGGAAGTAAATCAATGTTTATCTATAAAATTCAGTATGCGTACCAGACATAAGTAGATTTTTAAATCGTTGAATTTTGAGAAAAAATGTTTTTGTTTGTCGGTTTCATAAGTTTACTGCCTCCAAACGCAAGTTATATTCCAAATTCGAAATTCTGATTCGGCTTTGGGTTCTTATCCAAAATGTGGACAAAATGTTGTATTATCTGAATGTTGAATAAGTTAACTAATGGAGGAATATCGAGGTTTTGTACAGGCATTCCAGTAAAAATCAATTTGATTAAGGACTCGTCTTCAGTATGGCCAAAACCAATAAGTAAAACCATTTTCGCAAAAGGAACGAAGTAAATTTAACTAACTTTAAGTAAATTGAAACTCACAACAAAATAATGGTTTTGTTTTTTTTATAAAGTGGTCTCTTTGTGCTTGTATTGAGAGATATAATTTATGATCTCAGTAATACCTAATATATTGTAAAGTCCTTATTGACAGCGTAAAAACAAGGGTCTAAGCATTGACATGAGATAGGCAAGATTGGTGTCTGCCGTTCAAAAATTACCTTCTGAATTGTGGATGTATTACATTTTCATGAATTATCAAAGTTGACACGAGTCTAGAACGCTTCAATAAAAAAATAACGCCATTTTTAATGCTTTACAATAATGCAATATTTTTTTAATAATGGGTTTTACGATGTGTTTAGTAAGAACTTCGTCTTAGATATTTTTTACTCTCTTTATGTCGGCCGTCAAGCTCTTTAAAAAACTCGCACTCAATCATTCATTTCATAAGATGTGAAAAATACTCTCAGTATCGCCCTGGTGAAAGGCCAACATTCAGAATCGAATCGTTCTTGAAATGGCTTTAACCATGTTTGGTGAACAAAAAACAATATCTGTTAAAAAACATTGTAGGTAGGTAGGGATTTGAAAAAACTTGGATGATTCCTTTTTTTATAGTGAATACCGCACAGTAGTCCTAACTACTCTTAACCGTCTAGAGCCAGTGAGACTGTGGTATCCCCAATCGGGGTATGTTGTGAGGTTGAAAGTAGTGGGTAGGGGAAGGAGAAAGGTCGGGAAGTACCTGGCTATTCAGGTACTTCCATTTTGGTCACAAACAAAGCCATTTCAATCAGGCAACGTTTTGAATCCGAATGGTGATCTTTCACCAGGGCGATGCTTGGAGTATCGACCACTCTGGAACGTGCCGCAAATATACTGTATAATAATTAAATCTATTATGACACATATTATTTAAATAAAAGTAATTTGCTCACGTCGGGTTTGAACCCGCGACCTTTGAATTCGTAGTCGAACGTCTTACCACTCGACCATGGAGGCCGTTAATATTTAACGTCTTCTCCAAATTTGACGTACGTTAAATGATAAAAACATGACTATATTAAATTTAACTAATTAAATAACGAAGTTCCGTTTTATTACTAGGCTAGTTTAACATTTAACAACTATTTGGATTTTGTCGTTGGGGGTTTGTAACGAAAAATAAAGAGATATTAATTGATATGACTCATTTGGAGAGCTAATCTCATGTACCGCACTCCACTGGATCTGTATAAGATTCTGGACATGTCTGATATGGACCTGATTCTGATTTGTATTGTTCATATGTTTGAACAAGATTGACAAAGGTGATTTGTAAGGACGGGAACTTTCATTTAGCATTGTACTGTAAATTCAATTATATGGTCGCTGCATTCCCTCGCATCGCCCCACCCGCATAATGTATCACTTATCGGTTGCAATTATGTTTTATTATTTAGTAAATGTCAATGTTGATGTACATTTACTGAACGTTCTACTTTACTTAAATTACAAACTTTAATATACAGAATTATGTTCATCAGAAGAATCTCAACATAATCTGTTTCTCGACGAATCACCTTTAGATATACAATTTTTAACCAAATCCTGTACTGTACGACAAATTCATACCCTAAATCGAAAAAAAATATATTTATACGTTCAAACCCGGCGTGCGCCAACAGCTTTTATTTTATGAATATGTGTTATAACACATTTAATTCATTACAAAAATAATAAAAAGTATATTTGCGAGTTTCGTCCTGGTGAAAGATCACTATTCAGAATCGAAACGTTGCTTGAAATGGCTTTAGCCGTGTTAGGTGACCAGATCTGAATAGCCAGGTAAGTACCAACCTTCCTCTTTCTAATTTCTTTCCCCTCTCCACTACCTTCAGCCTCACAACATACCCTATTTGGGGATGCCATAGTCTCACTGGCTCTAGACGGTTGGGAGCAGTTGAGACTCTTGTGCGGTATTCATATAAAAAATAAAAACTTTATAGGAACACATTTAAATGAATCTTTTGGAATACATATAATTTATTTAACTGTCATCAATTCCACAAGATTATATACAATTTTACTGGTAATTTCTGGGATAACGTGTACTTTTAAATAATCTATTCTTCAATCTACAAAGAATTCGTTTTACGCATTTTTTTTTCAAATTTAAAAAAATTGCTACGAATGCTAATCCAATAAAATACGTAAATATTTCATTCCATCCTTCCCCTTAATATTTTCACATTCAAACTTCAAATATAACAATATGTTAGGTTTTTTATTGTCTAGTGTCATGTATTTTTTTCTTCGACTTTTGTACATGAATTTCAAGATTAACTTGTGTACACTTAGGTGATTAATGCGCGATAAAAATTAACACAGAACAAATTTAAACTTGGTTATCAGCTGATAGATCTATCTGTTTAACCAATGCACGAACAGATATTTTAATTGCTCCAATTAGAAATAAATAAAAATCCAGTGCACAAAATTCGCCCGCGAATATTTGCCATTCCTACGCGTACCTCTTACCGATGGCGGCGCCTGGCAGCCTAATTAAAATGGATTTATATTCAACTGGCGATTGCAATTTAGTGCATCTGCATACCGTATAATATGAAGCCACTTACCGTCGATGGGAAGTGATGGAAGCTATGGACAGAGAGGATGGAGCGGAATAAACGTTCAAAAGTGTGGCATGATATTTGATGAACATCGACAGAGGTTCATTTTTTCTCGCACAAGGTTCCACAAGTGGAATCAGGGGTGCCTACTTAGAATTCTTCAATTAGGAACTTTTTGAAACGAGAAGAACTAAAAAGGAATTTAAAAGCACTGAGTCAATACTGAATGGTAGTAATAGGGTGGCAACAAGACATCTATTCTGGAGCTAAATGCATATAAATTTTGTTTAAGTCCTTTATTTAAAAATAGAATCGAATAAAAAAATACTTATATTAAATGAGTAGCAAATTTCAATCAATCTTTATCTCTAGGCATGAACAATTCTATTTATTTATTTACCTTTAACTGAATTGTAAAATATCCAAAACATTACATATATAATGCAACCTAACCTCTATATACCTAAAAAATATCTTAAAATTTAGCCTCCATATAATATTTTTGTTCTTTATTAATTTTGTCATTTTTTTTTCTACGTTTTTATTTTTATTTACTTTTATAGGATTAAATTTACTTTACATATTCTGTTAACATCAAAGAAAATATTTATCACTGTATTATTTCACCTTATTATATCATTTGTGTATCCTACGTTGGTCTCGATGTCAACATTTCATAGTGAGACAGACATGAAGCAATCCCTTATGTTTTATATTTTATCAAAATAAAAATAAAAAATAAAAGTTTTAAAAAAGTAAAAATCCTACTCTCGGTTTTTCAATCCTGCTACGATCGCACTATAAAAAACTATTTTGACTCCGGCGCTATTGAATTGATTCGACAATGTTTGCTTCGGGCCGCATGTTCATCTTCTGTGACCGGATCTCAAGAAAAGACTCAACGAATCCACAGTTCGAGCTTAATTTATCACGGATGGGTCCATCAACAAGTGGTGTCAGACTTTAATAGACAGCACAAATATATACAGTGGTGCCTCGCATAACGAACGCCTCGCACAGCGAACGCTGCACACAACGAACTTCCTTTTCGTTCATTTCACGATTCATACAACGAACTTCGCTTCACACAACGAACTTCGCTTCACACAACGAAGTCGCCCACTTCACACGATCACTGCCGATTTATTGCATCCTTCCGCGCAGGCAGTCGTTAGTCACTGAGCAGTACGCTTAACTTACGCACGTGTCGCAGCAATCGTTCATCATTACAACGAAGTCGCCCGATCTTCTACGATCACTGCCGATTAATTGCATCCTCCCGCGCAGGCAGTCGTTAGACTCGTTAGTCACTGCGTAGTACGCTTAACTTACGCACGTATCGCAGCAAAAAGCGGAAAATGGATGAAGATGTGCAAGATTCGATTATTTCTTAAAATTAAAAAATGTGTGTTTTTTTCATTATGTTTTTAGATGTATCTAAATAAAAATAATAACAAAAAAATTATCTTTTTTTTATGTCATCTTACCATATTTTATGCTACAGAACGAATTATTTTTTTTAACATGTATTGTTATGGGAAAACGCGTTACACATAACGAACTTTTCGCATAACGAACTTGCTCCTGGAACGAATTAAGTTCGTTGTGTGAGGCACCACTGTAATAAGAAACACAAAACGATTACGTAATATTAAATTTTATTTCGTAGCTATTGGAATTCTTTAAAATTTCTGAGCCTAAACCATGGTGGTTTTAAACATTTAATGTTTCGATAGTATTTTTTATCTCATTAATTGCAATTAATATATTCAATTGAATCCGATAACTCATTGTTAAATAGTCAGAATTTACAGATTTTGCATTTTTTTCTCATAATCCTTGTGTTATCCTTGGTTATGATGTCAGTAAAGTACCTACGAAATAGATTAATGATAAAGACAATTCGTTTGGCAGAAAATGATTGGATGTCAGTCATAACTGTCTATTCAAAGTGAAATATTTACCGCAAATGCAAATAACGTACGCTCAACGAACAATGGAGTCACGTATTTACAAATGATTCCCGCCAATAGCTTTCATACTCGGCTACACGACAGTTATATTATTTAACAGAAAATGGAATTTTTTTTATTATCAACGTCCTTTGCGAATTTGACATAAAAATGACCTAAACTCTCAGCATGGCCATGGTATTAATCCAACATTTAGAACCAAAAATTTGCTTGGAATAGCTTTAATTATGTTTAGTTACAAGATCGAAATAAACACGTATATCCTCTCCTCACCCTTTCCCTTCTCATTACCCTACCCTACATCATTCAACCTCACAAAATTCTACAATATTGTATGATGTTATAGTCCTACTTGCTGCGGACAATTAATAATAATTATCTTGATTTTAAATTTAGTTTACAGTAAAAAAATAAAATATCAATACATTGGAAACAGTATATACATAATAAATACATAAAATTAAAAATGATGACTTAGTTTTTTGTAAGAATTAGTTATCACTAGGCAAGCCTGTGTTGAAGCAGTAATTTTTGCAGATTGTGTTACTTTACTTTAATATATTGTTAATGCTTCTTGTTAAAGTGAATTAATTATAGATATATAAATAGGATAGTACATATGAATGTATAATTATTTGTTTTGTGGTTGGTTTAGTCAATAACATCGAATTTGGGTGAGTGCACCGGTAAAAGCTCTGCCATTGCTATTAATCCAAATTTTTTTTTATATTTAAAAAATTTTAACGTTTTACTTTCATTTAAGATTTATGGAAGAATGTGGAAGATTCTTGTCGCAATATACCTAAATTCCGTGGCCAAAAGTAGTAAAAAAATTTAAATTTTTTTTATTGTGAATACCGCACAAGAGTCCCAACTGCTCCCTAAGAAATGGGGAAAAGGAAGATTGAGAAGTACATGGCTATTCAGATCTGGTCACCAAACACGGCCAAAGCCATTTCAAGCAACGTTTCAATTCTGAATGTTGGTCTTTCACCAGTGCGATACTTGAAGTATGTACCACTCTGGAAGGTGCCGCAAATAAACTTTACACTATTTTATATGAATTAAATGTGTTATGACACATATCAATCAAATAAAAGTTATTGGCGCGCGCCGGGTTTGAACCCGCGAGCTTTGGATTCGTAGTCGAGCGTCTTACCACTCGACCATGGAGGCCGTCAAAAAGGTTTTGAAGTAGATCTTTCTTAGCATTTCGAGTAAAATGAATGTGTGGTTTTTTCGTAATATTTACGTTTGTTTGTAAAAAGATGAGTGAGGATTGTTTTTTGCATATATTTGTCGAACGTCAAAGTCTCTCATTATGTGATAGATTGAGTTTGAGAATTGGGACCTTTATGCAGTAATCACATTTTTTAAAAGCTTCAGATATGTAATCAGTCAGTTCTGAATATCTAGCTACTTCCTAACCACCCTCCCTCCCTTCTCCTCAACCTCTCCCACCCTGCAAGGCAGCAGTGTGAACTCGCTACGACGCATTCTTTAGTTATGTCGTCGGTGGTTAGTTAGATGGATCGATGTCGATCTTGTCAACCGTGCTCTGGGATATGTGACAAGCGACTATCTCTGACTTGTGTCGACGGCCATGTCTTCCTCAGCTGTTAATTGGATGTTCGCATTGCTTGCAATTAACAGCATTACGGTCCACGGCTGATGAAAACGACAGAGAAGAATGGAGGTGGTCTTTGGGATTTGCATTGAAGGAATGAATGGACGATTAATTTTAGGTGAGAAATAAGCTTATGGCGGTACGTTCTAAACCGATAAGTTTATTACTTTTATTAGGGGATATCTCTCTGGAGATGACCGAAGTAGTAGACATGGTAATCAATATTATACATTTAATCTATGTGGGTTTCAAATGACCCTAATCGCTGTTAAGGTATTGAGGGCAATAATATTTTGGAGTGTGTTTTTTTTTTAACATTCTAATAATTTAATTTTACCATTTTTTCTACCTTACTTTTACGTTTTATCTTACGACGGGCATCTTCATACTGGTCTTAATGAAAAAAAATAGTAGAATAAAGTTTAAAATTTGGTAATATTAAATCATTAAAAAGGAGTTCCACCGCGAATTAACAGTTTTAAATTATCAATTAAAGTTCTCTTTTTTTCCCAATTTAGGTTTCCAATTTCAGATTTTTATGGTCTACTATGGCAATAATGTTTTTTTTATTTTGTTTTTATCTAAGGTTTTTATATTTTTAATTTTACGGTAAATAATTTTACATTCTAAGACCACTTTCAGTTTACATTTCCGTTCCTAAGGATAAAGGTACTACTCTCGAGAAGAACCATAAACAAACTCTATGAAACACTCATCAGACCAGAGATATATCGATTGACCAGAGCCAAGCCCTTAATCTATGAGAACTAGTTTGAATACAGGCAAATTCTGTATGTTTTATGTTTAATATTGTTTATTTGTTATCTTGTGCCTGTATCTGTGTTTTCCCTTAAACATATATTTATTTTTTTAAATCTCTAAATACCAGGTTCTTCTCGTGAAAGATAGCAAAACCATACTGGATAATTTAAAGGATAGGCAATGACAGAAATTCATCATAAAAATATATGAAGCTATAAAAGAAAGTGGTGTTCGGTAAACAAGGTTTTTCAAACCATCAATTTATAAAGATGCAGCTTTGAGTAAATTCTATAAGCTCTCCGGGGCTCTCAAGTTGAAATAATAATCACCGCATTACGATAGGAGTAATTTATTCTCGATGGAATTCACAGACGAATAAAATATAATAAGGCGTCAACAATTTTATTGATTTCTTATTAATGTGGACAATTAAATACGTTTTAAGCTGGCAAAACGCAGAATCTTCATTGAATGTGTGCATTGTCAGCAAGTGGAAGCAGTTTTATTACATTTTTACTGCGCGTATAAACACTCCATCGGAATGGAATCGAAATCAAGATAAGAGCAGCGATAGATTGTAGAAACACTTAACTAGGCACATTACGGCCAAATACGGGCAACCTCTGGTCTTCGCTCTTTCCACGGCCGTTATTAGAGACTTTTACTACCCGCTGAAAGTGGTTATTGGTCACAGTTAGCAAATAAAGGATATATTTTTATAGAGAGGCCAGTTCTAGGAGCATTGCTTATCAGTCCCTTCTTATCTATCTGCAAAGCGGTAAGCTGCGTGATGGATGAAAAGTTAAAATCTTGGGCTTTTTTTTAAATATATTTGCCAGTTCCATGAGTCAGTGTCACGTAAAAAAGAAAACTGTTTACATATTGTATAATTTTTTAAGTTGTACGTTTTTCTAAAATAAACTTGAAACTTTAAAAAAAATCACCTTAAGACAACACGATCTTCATGGCAAAGCAGCAAGCTCAACAAGGACAGATATAAAAGTGTTGATATTGTACATGCTTTTCTTACAAAGCTACGCACATAAATCAAATAAGGACTAGTAGTGTATTTGCACCGCCTTTCAAAAGTGTTGATATTCTCTGTACCGCTCTTGTGATAGTTTAGAGAATCGAAATCATCTTCATCTTCCACGTCTCCTTCATTTATTTAACTTCCTTCAGCCTTACATCATTTTTAAAAAATGGGGATTGCATAGTTCCACCGGCTCAGATAGATGAGACTTTCGACGGGTTTTGTACCAATGAACTCATTTTTTTTTAAATCTAAACATATATTTTATACTAGTAAGTATCTGGCATGCTTTGCAATCCCACTCAAAGAACGAAAGTATTTATGCTTTAAATTAAGTAGGTAACTACTTGTGTTTTCCATTTTGAAAATATTCCACCCAAATAAATCTTCATCTGTGGAATACGTAATCTGTGGCTAACCAGAGTGGTATATCTATGGACTAATCTAAATACAACATGGCGGGTTCAATGTTTTTCATACTAATTTTAAAACGGTATAGCAACAGTTTTACACATTGGATTTCATTTAAACTAGTATCTAAACCTTCCCATCACTAATTAAAACAAACTGTTCCATTTTCAGCGAAATCGGTCGAGTAATTTTCGATAAAATCAAAGACAGACAGACAAACATTAATTTTTATAAATAGAGATATATACTTAAAAGTTATTTTATCTACTTCAAAAAATATATTTGTTTAATTTTGATGTCCTTTTAAGCATTTTATTTTTTTATTTAATCTTAAATATTGTTTTTTTTTACTTTTACCTGTCTCACAACAGACATCATCTAGTGGGACGGGTAAAGTACATATGTGTGTAACAACCTATGTAATTATAATAAACTCCCGGGTTGCCGGCAACGAAATCAATAGCTCAGAGTAAGAACTTATATTTCATTCTTCCACAAAGTTTTTTTTGACGTCACATTCATTTTTAAGCAGATAAAAACACTCTTCAAATATTTGTAAATACTTAAAATAACATGACTATTAATTTTAAAGAGAAAAGGGCTCCTACCGGCCGGGGTTGAATTAAGCACCATCAATAATAAAACATTTTTAATAGCTCTCCACCGTGTAACGTGTAACGTGCAACCGGTAACGGGCCGGTAACAATAATAAAGTAAATACCGCGGCTGATAATGGCCGCACGCGATTGGCAGCGGCGGGCTCTTTGGTCTGTGCGTTGTGCGCTCATGCCCCGTCCATCTTTACGATACCTTTCAAGCGCCAATCAAAATCAACATGCAAATTACTGGTTGTAAAAATACTCCCAGTTTAATAATTTAAACAGTTTGCAGGGTCATCAAAAAATATGTTAGAAAAAAACTAGTGTTTTTTTATAACACGGCAGGGAAAGAACATTTTTTTTTAATAAAGAAAATCGTTTTTTATCACCCGGTAGTTAAAGAATATCATCAAAGAAAAATATTTGCTATGCAGGTTGAGGCAAAGGGGAGGAGGGTAAAACACCAAATCAAATATTGTTAGAATGTACTGTAATTTAATCTTTTTTTTTTAATAACTCCTAGAAAAACTCCGTACTTTCTTTATAATCGTGTGAAAAGTATGAGTTCATATTTTTCGTTTCCGTTTTGAATATACAAGCCGAGAATTAAATACTGGTTTTCGGGTGAAATTCGCAAAATTTTATTTTGTTTTCATACTGGTTTTACTGTTATTCACCCAAAAAAAGTATAAAATTATAATCATATATTTGTAATTACTTCACCATATATTATCTTAAATATTATACAATATGTAATTCATTTAAGCATATGAAATAAAGGGTTCTGTGAAAAAATAAAGCATGTATACTGTTTTGAAATTTTCTGTCACAGTAATGATAAGAGTCAATTAATGACATGTTCTAAATTAAAGATTCTGTAACTGAAACTAATCGTTACAGGAAGTTTAACAATCAAACCGAGTCGAAGGTAATTAGCTGCAAGCAAGCCCAGGTCAGAAATAAGAATATATTTCAAAATAGTTTTCTGATAAAATTATTTACAACGTGGATATTCACAGACATTATACAAGGACATCCAAAGAAATAAGACTACCGAAAAAGAATAAAACCAATACCCAAAACAATTTACTTTATAAAGGGAAGAAATGTTATAATGCACTGCCGGAAACCATCAATATTATACCTTAAAATAGCCTGTAAGAACCATATAAAATACATTAGTGATATCAAGTGGTACCTATATAATTTATTATTATTAAGTCAAAAAGTATATGAATAATAATTAGATACTTTTTAAACTTTGATGTACAAGTAACTAAAATAAAAATAAACTAAGAATTGTGCCGGAGCGCATGCTTTCCAAGGCATTTTGACCACCACCATGACCATTGTGAAATGCCAAGACCCACAATAATTATTTCAGTTGAATTTGGGAGCCACCTGTGGGCTCGAGTTTCCAAATACTTGATAAACCGTTCGACAACATATTTGTGATGACCCTACACCCGATACATGCAAATATTTTCGTAACTACCTACTTCTCGCTCTAAAAGAAATGCATATGAATCGCATTGCATAGGTAATTAAATATCGCTTATGATGGCTTATCAAACCAAATGCACTTGCTTTCATTGACGTCTCCACTCAAATTATAAAAATATAATAACGTGGTTACCCGTGTCTAAGACAGATGAAATTTTGATTGGTTTTTTTCTCTTATGAATGTGACAGTAAAGTATAGGCAATTTGTTTTATTAAATGATATGTTATCATAGTTCTTATTCAATTAATTACTACCTGTTATCTATGCCGACTTTTTTCATCAAAGTAACTTTGCGTGAATTTTAATGGGTAATAGGATGTTGCTCTCATTTGAACACGCTTTGCGGCCGAAAAGTTTTGTTGTGGGGTTCAAAATAGCGTTAGGTGCCAGAAACAATTTTCATTGTATTCAGCATAAGAGTTTCAACTGCCCGGAACAAATACAATTATGGCACCTCCAATTGGGGTATATTTATTTAATTCTATACGCCTAAGTGAGCTTTCACATAAAAAAAGTACATTTAACATATCGTAAAGGCAAAAGAGTTTAAGCGACCCTTTCGTCAAAATTGAGTTGAATATGTAGTTTTGATCGATATTAATACTTTATTTTTTTTTTTTACATGAATACCGCACAAGAGTCTCAACTGCTCCCAACCGTCTAGAGCCAGTGAGACTATGGCATCCCCAAATTGGGTATGTTGTGAGGCTGAAGGTAGTGGGGAGGGGAAGGAGATCGGGAAGAGGAAGGTTGGGAAGTACCTGGCTATTCATATCTGGTCACCAAACACGGCTTAAGCCATTTCAAGCAACGTTTCGATTCTGAATGGTGGTCTTTCACCAGGGCGATACTTAGAGTATCTACCACTCTGGTTCTTATATAAACAGGTTCCATATTTCGTTGCTGAAATAAAGTGAAAATATTTTTAGATAAAAAGGTATACTTCCCATGTAAAAAATACAGCCCACACACACAACCATGAATTTCAGTTTTTGCCGCCTAGCGGTAAATAAATTCTCAGCAGTTCCCTTACTCGATATGACGGATAATAGGAGGAATTACTTCCCTCATAAAAATTTAGAATTAATGAAAAAAAAACCGTTTTTTTCTGCATCTCGTTTGATTCTGAAGACTATTGTGAACCTTCAGCAATCTAAAATATATTTTCCATTTGGAAGAAGGCTTGACTCAAGCGATACAAGTTTGGGACTTTTTTAGCTTTTTGTCGCTTCAGATCACTCAGTGAGAGCATTGTGTTACCTAAGTTAACTTTTTTTAAAATACATTCAGGTTCTGAAGACTAATGAATTTTAATGTAAAACAAAAAAACTTTAAAGTGCTCCGGTTTAACTTCCCAAAATGGCGCTTCAGCCCTTTTACCTTTCCGGCGACGATATGGATTACATTCCTAAATTGTATTTGTTTGATTACATTAAAATTAATATTGATTGAAGATATTTGATATTATGGCCTTCTTCTATCAACAAATTGATAGGCTACATGGTGTGGGGGGGGGTAACGTGGGAGGAATATTAGGAAGCATATGGCTATTCAGGTCTGATCACTAAACATTTCTAAAGCTATTTTACGCAAAGTTTTGATTCTTATTTCGAAAATAAATAACGTACTACAGTTTCAAATTTCGAACTTCTCGTAAACGCCATTATTCTATGGAGGCTGTCAGAACATTCAATCTGATTATGTTTCTGATATGATCTCTCATCTCGTCTCATAACGTTCCGACCCCAGGCAGTAGGCACTAGACATTGGACACTAGATCATGACCCCGTCCGCCCACTCTCCTACTAGCCTCAGGTGCTTAATACTAAATGCATCAGTTATGCTAATGAAAACATTATACTAATATTAATAAAGTTACATGATTTAACTGACTTTGATTAAATAATTGGTCTGATAGATTAAAGATAACTAAATATATAGAGAACAATGAGTGTGTGTGTGTGTGTGTTTTTTTTTATTCGCTACCTTAAATGATAATTTTAACTATGTAAATGCAAATAACAAATGATCTAAATTATGTAATATAGGACTCAGTGCACATATCAGGGTTCTATCTGCTGTGGCTCAGCAATTCATCAAGGATACTATGTGAGGCTGAGGAGAGTGGTGTAGGAAAAGATGTGGAAAAGAGGAAGGTTGGGAAGAGCCTGGCTCTTGAAATCTATTCACCAAACACATCTAAAACAATTCAAACATTGAAATTTTCTTAGATAATATTTCATCATTCGGTGTTCATTTTTCATATCATCACGAATCTGATAAATCGATATATTATTATAAAAAGAGGATTATTAAGAGGACTATTCTTTTGTTACACGTGAAAAAATACAAAAGTGACATGAAACAAATTATTCAGGCGAGAAAAAAATACCCCGACACATTCGGTATTGTAACTGGAAGCGGTGTTACATGTTGTCAAAAGATCGAAATATTTAAGAAATATTCGACATTCTGAGGATAAATGTATTAGGAGAAAATTATGAAACGAATCGAATTGCATTAAAACTTCACTTTGAAAAAAGTCCCATACGCGGTGTTGCCTGCCGAACGATGACTTTACTTGCCAAGATTGAAAAGAAAGTAAACAGAAAAATCTTGTTTCTACTTAGTCAAAAAATATTGTTCATACCATTAATTTCTAATCCGTTAAAATTCAGTGAAAAATCATGAGATTCAAAAATGTCTAGTCTCGTGATGATATTTTATATTGTTCGCACGAAAGTAATCTACATGAATGCAAATTTCAAATATGGAATAAAAATCTCGTCAGGCAAAATATATTTTAGGTAGGTACTTAATTATTTGCCTGGAATTAAAAATACTATTTTATAATTGGAGAAAACCATCAGTTCCAATTCTCAAAATGTCACACTCGTGCGTACGAAAGAGTAAATCGTTCTGTTCATTTTTTATTTATTTTATCAACAAAACCATTTGAATGTCACTTTGAATTAAACAAACAGGGTTTTCTCGGCGTGAGCGCCGCTAACTCGATAGTCGTCACAATTAATCGCTCGCTAAAAATAAATTACCGGGAGACGCATCGGGAGTAACTTCCCGCTGCATTCGTGCCTGATGCGGCAGTAATGCGAGCGTTAATATTGCTAAACCATTAGGTGCTCGGACACTGCCTGAATGCGGAGTGACAACCCTGTTAAATGCAAAAGTCACACACCTTGTATTTATTTCCGGGTGTAATAACGGAACTGTTCTATTCTTGGAGGACGTGGAGAGGTTCCTTTGCGAAACAGTGTAGTCAGGATTGTTGACTTAATACTGACTCGATAGAAAGAGACAAATACATATTAAAGAATGTTGGAAAGCTTATTAGTTACCGCCTACATGAAATACGGACATGTGTAATAAATATATTTGAACACTTTAAACACACCATTAAAATGATTAATAAAGTCAAAATACCACACAAACACTAAAAACAGAAAGTTTGCCTTAAGAATAATGGAAGCTTTTATTGATTTTATGTCTTTATATAATAAAAAATGTGAAAAATCTAGAGTCCGCCAAAAATATTTAAAACTGTTGAAATACCTCTGAAAAGTGATCTTTGTTTGGTTTTATTTGAACATTTCACGCATAGCACATATCACCATCATGTTTGATTTATTTGTATAACCACCGCAAGTATTTAAGACAAATATAGGAAACAACCTCAAAATCCGTTGACGTAAATTATACGACTCGATGATGTGAATTTAGCCCGGACGGAGAACATCCTTACATTCTTAGAAGTGCTGCCATATTATTTATACGACGTAAAAACCCGGAGAAAGTGTTTTATCGCGCATTTGTATAGGTTGGGAAAAAATATTAGCTGTAATTCCTTATTTCGTTACTCGAAGGTTCTATGTCACTGTTGAAGTAACCTGATCCGTCGCGAATAGTCAATGCATATTTCACTGTCGAAAATAAAGTTAGAAACGAATGAATAAAATATTTCAATAACGTTTTTACTTAAACTAATAAAAGTTATCAAAATAAGCTAAGTTAGCAGTTCATAATTACGTGCTGATACCTACCCTCACGCATGGCAGTGAGGTATGAAACTGTCAAAATGAAGGATAAAAGCACATTGAATGCTGTAGAAATGAGATCCTGAGGCTTATTTGTGTAAAATCATGTATGACCGTTTTACAAAT
This sequence comes from Drusus annulatus, assembly GCA_022651775.1. Lineage (NCBI taxonomy): Eukaryota > Metazoa > Arthropoda > Insecta > Trichoptera > Limnephilidae > Drusus > Drusus annulatus. Next base: position 857,037 of record JAGWCC010000061.1, on the reverse strand, counting down.
GTGGAGATCTGTAAATAAATTAAGGTTGATTTTTTCCCAACCGTTTGGAGCCAGTGGAACTATGGCTAACCCAATTGGGGTATGTTGTGAGGTTAAATGTAGTGGGAAGGGGAAGTAGATGAAGAAAAAGGAGGTTGGAAAATGTCTGGCGATTATATATTTTTTCACATATTAATAAAATAAAATGTATTTGCGCACGCCGGAAACTGAAGCCGCGACCTTTGCATTCGTATTCGAGTATCTTCACCTCGACAACGGAGGCCGTCAAATGTAAGTGTAATGGATAAGATTAAGAAAGGGTTGCTTTGAAATATTGGACACGTAGAGTAGATGAACGAATAAAGAAATGTGTGAAGAATTTATGACGCGAATCGAGTTTAAGGAAAATATATGATGCGAAAGAGAATTGTAAAAAAAATTGTAAAAAAAGGCACGATCGAGTGAATCAATCATTTAAGTCGGGTCATGTCAAGAGTCAGTATAACTGAAAAGTGTTTATCAGACGATGTATGAATGTGAATAAAGCAAAGAGTGTGTGCCGAACCATCCTTTCTGCCTACCCCTGCGGAGAAACGATGTGATGGTTAGTTATTCAGAGCAGCAAATTACATAGTTTTTGAACGTAGAGGACGCAAAATCGAAATACTGGGAAGTTTCTCATACAAATAAATGGTTTTTTTTTTGTTATTTCTAATTTTGAAACTGTTAATTCGTGGTGGAATTACATTTTAATGATTTAATAAAACAAATTTTTAACTTTATTCCACTATTATTTTATGACTGGACCCGTTTCAGCCTATGACGGCCATCTTCAGACTAGTCGTTTTTTTTGTATAAACAGCATTTTGTCTTGCTTACGCCGTCGTATTGTCATAAGCGAAAAAGGCACAAAGAGTTTTTACGATGATCAACTGTGAATGAGTCTATGTTAATTTTATTAATTAGTTGAAAAATAAAATTAAACCACCGAAAGTTTTTTTTTTAAATGAACTTTTTTCACTGAATTTTCTTTTGAATTGAAAAACAATTTTGAAACCTGCTGTTTGCGAGCAATACATCTCTGTTTGACCGAAAATTCTACGAGAAAGAGATAGATAATATGAATTGATTGAGACAAAACGTCAACTGAGAAGGTGATTAAAGGATAGTGATACATTTTATGAGTTTAGAGGAAATATATCTAATATTGAATTCGCTAATCACCTTATCGATAAATAAAGTATCTTCAATAAAAGCGCCGGTGCTCATATTCTTCACAAAAATTATCATGGCAGCATATTAAGTAATTTAGAAGCACTTAAAATAGAGAAAGACTGGTAAATTTGTCCAGTATAGTTAGGTATATTTCCTGTAAACTCATAAAATCTATAATTATTCTTTAATCACCTTCTCAGTTGACGTTTTGCCTCTATCAATTCATATTATCTGTCTCTTTACCTCTGTTATTTTTTATAATTTAAATGTTATTCTATTGTTTTCACATTGTTCTGTTATTTTATTTTATATTTTGTTCTCCCTGTGTATGTTTAAATAATTGCTCACTTTGTATTTTTTGTTCAGTTTAATTTTGTACCCTAATGATGCTAAGGGTAAGCGAAACCGGTTGGTCTTAAATAATTAAATAATATCCGTGTTCTTACCCAAAGTTCTTTTTTCACTTATTTAATTAAAAATTAACTGAAGTTAAGTGTGAACATCGCACCCGGTTAAATTTTTCACAAAACTAGTTTGTCGATTTAAAACTTTATTGATAAAAACATTATTCAGATGACTTGGATAAGCAAAAACGTACTTTTAATTGCTAGTAAGGCTTTTTGCAGTTAAGATATTCGATGCAATATTGAGGATCGTCCAAAATTCACGGAAAGAAAGCGGCCGCCAGATACTTGAGGCGATGATTAACTCAGAACTTGGGAAGACCTTTCGGCAATATTTCGGAAATGATTAAGAGCCCAGAACAAGGGTAGGCGATGTAATTTACTTTTGCAACAGCTCTCGATACCAAATGTAATTATTTAAAATTAAACACCTACAAATTACACCCCGTAACAAAGTTATAATTCTTGGCTCGCCGACAGAATCAGGTAACCGCTAAGGTTGTCAATAAAAATTGAACTCGGTGAAACATACAAGAATAAACAAATAATTCAGAGGAAGGCAGATGTAATACGCAGTAACGCGAAACTTACGTAACTAGAAGGTTTTAAAATTTACCACTTACAAGTAAACCTTCTAGTTACGTAAGTTTCGCTTTACTGCGTATTACATCTGCCTTCCTCTGAATTATTTCGTTAGGTGTTAAAAATAAAGGCCCAATATTTTCATCCCCCGCCATGATATTGGCCCTAAACGCCATCTTTAATTATTTTACATTTGCCACTTCTAATGTTATATCAGTCCAGTCCATTAACCACCGATTCTCGGCCCGTCAGTTTTTTTTTTTCAAATTTTAAAGTAAAGTTTTAAATTCAAATAGCATTATGCTCGATCGTTGGCGGCTGGCCAAACAACCCATAAAAAAAATGATTTCGAAAATGTATTTCTTTCATAGACTTTTTAGTATTTTTTTTAGTTTTAAATACAAAAACAATTCGTAAATGCGTCATCTGTTATTTCTTACTCTGTTAATTCGTGCTAGGATATTGGAATAAGGGTGAATGCAGGAAACTTCATTAATGTAGGACTGAACGCTGTTGGCGCAAATAAAAAATTGACCGAGGAAGGAAAGCTAGCAGTTCACAATGGAATGCTTATACCAACCCTGGTGTATGGCAGTGAGGCATGGAACTGGCAGAGGAAGCACGAAGGTAAACTGAATGCTGTGGAAATGAGATCCCTGAGGGGTATGTGCGGCCATGTATGACCGGGTTAAAAATATGGATATCCGGAAAGAATGCTAGGCTGATGCAAGCGTAATGAACAGGATCAAGAAAGGGACGCATAGATGGTTTGGGCATGTAGAGTGGAGAAAAGAAGAATGAATTTGAAAATAATATATGATGCGAAAGTGAATGGAAGAAGAAATCTGGGACGCCCGAGGAAAACACGGTAAATCAAATACTTGAATCGAGTCATATGAAGAGTCAGAATAACAAAAGAGTATAAATGTTAATAAAGCAAGAAGTGTGTAAGAGTCTGCCAAGACAGATTTGTATGGCGGTCCGTCCTCTCTGAATACCCTTGTGGGGAATCGCGGGCGTGATGGTTAGTTGGTTTAATTCATGCTATCATTTTCAAGTTATAAGGGATCCCATTTTTCTTCGCAGCTCACTAGCTGTAAGTCATGAGGAAATTATCAGCTGTTAAACAGGGACAACATAATGCCAATAAATGGTAATAAACGAGATCGAAGCCACCGATAAACCTTTACGCCGGTAACTAGGCACATAAAGCCTTCTGCAAAGTAGCCTTATTTTAGCTTCAACGAAATAAAATTCACACGAGGGACCTTTCAACGAAAATCGCGCACACTCCAATCGCGTTAACCCAACGATTACGTTAACGGCTACCGTTTGGAATGGGAGTTTGTTAAGGTGAAATTTGATTTCGGAATTTTTTCCTTTGAGTTAAGCCCTTCTGGGTTTTTGGCTGCGAGGCCTTTTGGATAATGGTGGACAACGAGGTGTCGTGGGTCTTGTTAAAAGTACCATTAGTCAAATTAGGGGTGTAATTATCGGTCGATTTCGCGGGGCCTTTGCGGCGAGAGAATGTCTGAAATCGTTTGCATCTTTTTATGTCGTTTTGGCATTAACAAGAGCGGATTTATTGGCTCTAGATTGGGCAGGGTGTGTAGTGCGTATTAAACGGGTACGCAACGCGTTGCATCAGCCGGAGTCGGGTCCGTAGCGTATCCGAGAAGTAATTAGAACAGAGGTGTTTTATTTGCGTAAAAACGCCATTCGTTTAGCGCGGCTTTGTACCGCATTTGTAATGCGTATTAAAGTTTTTTGCATGGATTGATGCTCGAAAGCTCAAAGCTCAAAAGCTCGAAGCTTAATTACTAAAGCTTAAAAGCTCAGAGCTTAAAAGCTCAAAGCTTAAAAGCTCAAAGCTTAAAAGCTCAAAGCTTAAAAGCTCAAAGCTTAAAAGCACAAAGCAGAAAAGTTCAAAGTTTAAAAGCTCGAAGCTTAAAAGCTCAAAGCTTAAAAGCTCAAAGCTTAAAAGCTCAAAGCTTAAAAGCTCAAAGCTTAAAAGCTCAAAGTTTAAAAGCTCAAAGCTTAAACCTCAAAGCTTAAAAGCTCAAAGCACAAAGCTTTTAAGCTCAAAGCTTAAAAGCTCGAAGCTTAAAACCTCAAAGCTTAAAAGCTCAAGTCTCAAAAGCTCAAGTCTAAAAAATTGAAAAATCAACTTCAAAAGCTCAAAGCTCAAGTCTCAAAAATTTGAAAACTCAAATTCAAAAGCTCAAAGCTTCAAATCTCTATAGCTCAAAACGTCGAAACTCGAAAGTTCGAAAGCTCAAAAGCTCGAATGCTCAACGCTTAAAATCTTTAAAGCTCAAAGCTCCAAAGCACAAAGATAATAAGCTCAAAAGCCCAAAGCTCCAAAGTTTTAAGCTCAAAATCTCAAAAGCTCAAAGCTCATAAGCTCATAAGCTCTTAGCTCAAAAGCTCAAAGCTCAAACGCTTAAAGCTCAAAGGCTCAAAGATCGAAATCTCAAGGATTTAAAACTACGACCTTTGGATTCGTAGTCGAGTATCTTAACCACTTGATCACGGAGGCCGTCGTCCGTTATTTAAATTTTTCCGTTATATTCGGTAGATCGAGCATCAGGCAATTCAATTTACTATATACTTTTGGTTTATTATTTTTATTAATTAAAGTACTTACATTTGACTGGTATCTACTCGTCATTCCTAACATTGCATATGTACCTGTTTCAAAACGCCCTACAGCCGTGCGGTATCGGTGACGAGCTGACATCACCGAGGCCCGGGAGCGAACCCGACCCCCGCCCGCGCACGTCCGGTCGCGGTGTAATCCGACACGTTATTAAACCACTCGCCCACCGGGCAATGGAGCTGCGAGCTGCATTTGGAAGATAACGCCATATTAGGGAAGGAGTTGTAAATACTGCCTAGATTAGGGAGTACAAAATAAATTGAATTTGTGGATAAATGATTTACTTTGTTAGCATAATAATAGCGTTATTATTTTTGGCAACATGATTGAAAAATATTAACTAAGAAAGGATAGAAGAGGTGAATCTATCCATCTTACTTCCTTAGAAATATGAAACGGCTGTCACGAAAATTTGCGAACGATGAGCTCTGGCGTCACGAAATTCGTAAAGCGTTTTTATTACATTGATTTTCTAAGTCAGCGCAACAGTTTTCAGCTCACAACATTATTTACATCATAACCCACAAAGCACCTCAAAAATCTTCACTGGCCTAAATGTCCCGAAAGAATCCAGTTCAAGCTTTGCTGGATGGTATATAAATTGATTAAGTGTGTTCCTGAAGATTCTAATTTGCGACAGTCAACCGACCGGCAATGTCATCGGTTTTCGGAAGGTTGTAGGAACCAAAGCGCACACTAGGCACTAAGTTCGGAGAGCGTGCCTTGGGAGTGTCAGGTCCTAAAGCCTGGAATGGACTACCACATGATCTGAGAATAATAAAAGACTCGACAGAGTTCAAAGCTAAATTCAAAACTCAAATTTTTAGAAAATCATACCCATAAATAACAGAATTGCCCTAATTAACACATTTAAGCTAACCCGTTATTTACTAAACACACCAGCCTAATAATATTTTTTTCATGCAATGATTCGCGATCCTCAATCCTCAATCTACTGCTAAACAAAAAGTTCGACAAATTTTCATAATAATTTTGTTAAACGCCCTTGATGTGATATTTCACAAAAATGACGGTACATAAATAATCCAAGATAGTGACTTCCGAAAGAACAAAGGATCCTGCCAGTCAAACACGTACTCAACAAATACATTGTCCATTTCCCCAACATTACATTATATCTGCGGAGTAAGATGTAATGTGGTTTATGTCCCTTATATAACAATGCAGATCTGGTCCATGAGGACCTAATGAGGAACTCGGACCACGAACGGGAGGCTGGATACTGGACAGTGAATAGCGAGATATTATGTTATGGAGTAACGCCGTATCCGATCCTCGTGTTTAAAATATTTCATGCACAATGATCTTTACTCTATTTTAGGTGATGCAAGGAACTGCTTTTTAGAAAATGGATTACGCTGGTTGGTACAGGACATACTTTGAAAAGGCCAAGAAAGCTATCCGTCTTAGACCCACATTGAAAAGTAGGGAGAATATTTTTCTATTTTTTTTTACCGTGTAATGCTAGTATTTTTTTTTTTTTTACTTCGCCATAATCAGTATTTACCCCATTTATTACTGTTTCGATTTGTGGCACTAACGCCTGTTGTTCCCAATCAAACTAAGAGACCCGTTGAGCCAAAGTGTTGCCTAAACTTATGCACAAATATTACGCTCCTTCTAACGCAACCACTACTTAACTTACGCTAATACGGATACCTAAGTTAGGGAATCCAATCACCAGACTTAAAGTCGGTTAACCGATGGATAAGTTTTTTTTAAATTGTCAAAAGAGTGAAAAAAATTACATTTCCGACGTTCAGGTAATTCTAAATTTAAATTTGGTATACATTAAATGAAATAATCACAAATTATAACATATGGATGGTGGAATACAATAATATCGGTATATAATATTTATTAATATATTTTAGAAAAATACAGCGAGTACTAACAAAATAAGCATTTTCAAATGCCTTAATGCACATTTTCGGGTTGATTTAATGTCCAGGTCAAGAAAGACCTGAGATCAAGACAATAATTTAAAACAAAATGTTTGTTTGAAAAACATGTAATGTGTGTTTATGTATTTTAATATGTAAAACATACTATTTGTTCATTATGAAAGCCATATTATTTGGTAGGTATATGATGGATTTATGTTAAATTTGCATTGAAAAGCTTTATTCTTCGCGTCATTTTTTTCCATATGAATATTTGCGGAGAAATGAAGGCAGTGTCGGTTAAGTTTAATCGGGTTGGGAAGAATCAAATAGACGATAATGTAATGAAATTAACTTTAAATCTATAATACTTTTTTTAATATTCAAATAATATCAATAATCAACAACACAAATATGAAATAGAAAAAGATTGAAAAAATAAAATCAATAATCTTCAATTAAAAGTATAAGATCGATTAAAAATGTCGGATTCTAATAAGGTCCCAATGGCTGAATTGGTTGAAGCGTTACTCCCAGATAGTGTAAAGGATCCGAGTTCGAGTCTCGGTTCTGACCATTGTATTTTTATTGATGTAGGCACATTTTAACTGTGCTCATGCCCAGTCAAGAAGTGCAAATACAATGATAATACTATTAGCCTTTCCTCAGTTATGATTAGTGAAAATAGTAAGTTAATTAATATTGGGATTTTATTTGTAAAATAAGATAAAATGATTTAGATCAAGCGTTTACTATTTTTAATAGACTAAAAAAAGCAAGTCTAACTCGATCTATCTACCGTGGGATACGTGAAGCACGTCGATAAATATCTACCATTGAATATCAGCATTGTGAGTGCAACAGTGGTGCATATTGAATTCTGCATGGAGAACTAACTGACGAGAGTGCGTGACACGAAACTGACAAGAATGGTAGATAATTCTACTTGCTATAATGTATCAACTCTCTCGAAAGGCTACTTCCGTAGTCTCAAAATACCGGTTCTGTTTTTTTTATACGCACTAATCAGGAACAGAGAGATTATAATTTTTATCGTATATTTAATTCGTAATATGTTAATTGGCAGATCAATTATGTAGCCAAAGTGTGATCTTACCTGAATATTCCGTTTAAATTAAGAAGACATTTTAAGTAGGTACTGACCTTGGAGTAACAATGTATGGAGAGAGAGCTAATTATTTTTACCCAACCTATAAAAACTTGCGATAAATCACTTTCTCCGGGTTTTCACTTCGGACACCATGATAGAGAAAGAGACAACAAATATAATACCTAGCTTCTATGTACTGTCACAATGATCTTGGGCTCCTGGGTCACCGCAGGACTCCGCCCACATTTTTTACTGTGCCACTAAACTTGACACAACTAAACGGTTTTTTAGGTTATATGCTATATTTTGTTGATAACAATACTGTGAAAAAGTGGTTATACGAATAAACAAAAACATTATGTCGATATGTGCTATGAATGGATGTATAAATACCCTCACCTTAGCCTTAGCCACGCCCAGGTCCGCCGAGTCCGGTAAAAATCACCAAAAACTGACTACACTGCCTTGGATGGGTACCACTCTATATACTCTAAGGTACTGACTATGTATAACTTATGGCCATCCACAAAGACCTACGTGGCCGAGTGTTTAAGATCCGATTTAATCCGGAGATGGCGGGTTCGGATACCGACGTGCGCTTGTAAATTATATTTGATTAAATTATGTTATTTTACATTCAACTGAAATAACATAATATTACATAGTATATTTGCGGCACGTTCTAGAGTGGTAAGATACAGTCAGTATCGCTTTGGTGAAAAACCACCATTTAGAACCGAAGTGTTGCTTGAAATTGCTTTAGCTGTGCTTAGTGATCAGAGGTTGAGGCACGATAAGTCAATAACCAAAATAAAATGATCAAATTCTTAAAAATGCTCCGTGGTCAAGTGGTTAACATCCTCGACTACGAATCCAGAGGTCACGAGCTCAAACCTTGGAGTGTATAATACAAATCTCATCCCGGAGACGGGTTACATGGGATAATCCCATCCAACATAACCCGTCTCCCAGAAGGTAATGAAATTACCCGAATGTATTTTTGAAGGTTATTGTAAAGCCACCTCTGTCAGCCATAAAATCAAACCTAAAGTTACAGATGTTCACTAAGCGTCCATTCCGGACACTAATAGTACATATGCCATAGATTTACTTAAAATTGTACCAGTCTGAAGATGCCTGTCATAAGGTGAAACCGGCCAGGTCATAAAAAGTAGTGAAAAAAAGTAAATAATTTAATATTATTAAAATCATTAAAATGGAGTTCCACCACGAATTTTAACAGTTTCAAAATTATAAATAATGTGTTTTAAACAACAATCTAAATTTTATTATAAATATGTACCCTTATTAAAAAAAGCTGCGCTTGTGTATATGGGGGGTGTGTTATTTATTTAGTTTCTAGATTTTTTAAAATATTTATTTTAAGTTTTCAGTGTATTTTCTTAAATTGTATTTCGAATTCTTTGAGATCATAATAAATCAATCTTATTTTTTCCAGTGAGCTTTCAAAAAAAAATATTCCTAGATATTTGTAACTTTGCAGACCCATATAGTTTTTTTTACATATAGGAATCGGTAACGTGCATTTTTTGCCTAAGATATTTTTTTTGTATTTTGAATGGTGCGGCTTTATTTAAAATGTCTTTCTTACGTATTTGTAATGTTGCGCGGTACAAAAAAAGAGTATTTATTTTTTTAAAGATTTATATTACAAGAAAAAATATATTTTAACCATCATTTTTTGTGCGATTTAAAGGTTGTGAATAATTACTAGGGTTGTTTAAATTAATTTCATCACAACATATACCTTTTCTACATAATAGTTATACTTATTTTCTTTTTGAAGAATTACGATTTAATTAAGTTACGTAATACGGTTACATTTCTTTACATAGAATTATAATAATTTAAGATTATTTTATATTTTTTAGCTCACATTATATTGTCGTGTCATCTAGCGCTCTTGGGGTGATATTTTAAAATAGTAGCCAAGTATTATTGTTACCTCCTAGCGGAGGGCAACGACTACCATCAAGGTCTTCTCGGTGGTATCAATACGTTAATTCAGATTGGCAATCGTTTACCATGGTGATACTGAAAGTATTATAAAAAGTGGTTAAAATCATTAAATGTAATGAATGATTTAAAAAATAGTAATCTAAAAATACAAATTATTTTTTCATGGAAAGCAATCACTTATGATAATGAAAATGAAATAAAAACTTCGTATAAGACCCCGAATATTATTTTTATTTATTTTGATGACCTTTGTATGTACGAGTATATGTAACCGCAAAATTTTTATTTTTTGTTTAATTTAATTTTGTAACCTGATGATGCTTAGGCCAAGCGAAACCGGTAAGTCATGAAAATTAAAATCATATCCGTAGTCCAATATAAAGTTATTTTAATAAGAAATATATTTGGATGATTTCCATAGCAGAAAAAATCATATCAAGGGCGCTGTGTAATCAATTTTGAAAGTGTAATTGCAATACCATTATGCCCGCTGCCAAATCTTGTACGTCACGAGTATGAGCTCATATGCGTAACTAGCGTTGTCTAGGCCGCATCCTGGTCGATAAAACTAAATGACAGGAAATTCTAGGATTCAAAATTGGTGAGAGCCCAATCTGAGCATTTTCAATAATTACAGTGAAATAAGAGTAGGTACCTACCTGTTTCTAAAAACATTAATTACATATAAGAGGAGTTGGCAGCGATTTTCGGAAGCAAAAACTTTGAGCCGGTACTTCCTCTAGTTGGGTTATATTTTAGTAAAATCATCTCGGGCTAACTACAGCCTCTATAGGCTCTTTGACTCCATCTCAATACATTAGTCGTCAAACAAGATCGAGAGATAAGACCACATTAAAGATCGATTATTGCTTTCGATAACGATTGTATAATAATTACTGGAATCGTAGTTATGTTACAACACTATAACAACAAGTGGAAGTGATGTGTACAACACACTTCTCTCTTCTTTGTTTCGAAATCATGCGTAAAAAAAATATTAAAAACAAATAACTTCCTTCGTGAACGAACGTACGTGAGTGTGAGCTTTTCAAATTTGGAACTGATGGTAATTGAAATTATCTCATTTTTTAAATAATCTTTTCAAATCTCCACCTAACTTATAAAGTAGCTACCTTAATGTTTTTTTGCAGACATTATTCTGTATTTGAAATGGGTGGAATAAAACAACAAATATTTTTTCTTGGCCAGTCAAGTTGTATCCCTTGATTTTTCACGGGTAACTAAAAACAACTGGTTGATATTAAAATTTGTTAAACATCGAAATAATATTAATTATCTATCAAATCATACGGATTACAACAACACACTAGAAATGGTGTATTACCACAGTCGGAATTCAAACACCGGCCACTTCCGCTAACCGGGCGACTGTTCTAACCGCTGTGCTATCGCGACAACATTCTGATTTGCGGTATTTTTTTTTCAATATACTCGGAACTATCAGGGTAAATCTGCAAGAAGCATCCAGCCTTACTTATAAAACAATATCAACTAAGATGACCGGTCGGTAGCTGAGTGGAGAACGCGTCGGATTCCCACCCGGGCGTCGTGCGTTCAATTCCTCTGCTGGCTAAGTCCTCCATCATTGCACAAGCAACATCTTCCGCTTTTTATGATGGCAGTAGGATTTTTTCGAATATTGTCAGGTTATTCGTAACGCGGGAATGTTTGTCTTACTTAAAAAAATTAAAAAAAATAATAAAATAAGCTTTGAGGTACCGTAGCGAATTTTGAGTTGAACACAGTACTCACACAGGTGCATTGCTTGCATTCAGCATGTTTCATACTTGTTTTAGACTACACAAAAAAAATCTAGGTTTTTTTTTTTTAAATATATATAAAATAATTAATAAAAAGTTAACATTCTCAAAACTTTTTGAAGAATCAAAATACACCCTTGTTGTCCCGTAAACGTAAGCAAGACTGAAAAGAGTGTGTGCATATACACCAATACACACAATCATAAGTATGTGTTGTTCGCATAAACTCTAATTACGTGATTTATAACTGCGTTGTTTTCAGACTTAAGTGATTGGGGTGTTTTGATTTAATTCGTACAAACTATTCTCACCCGACATGACAAAAAATATTTTTTACATAAAAATAAACTTAAATAAAGTTTCATATTTTTCGTAGGCGCCTTTTCTTTATTCTCAAATGGAGACAGCGTAAAATAATAGACCAATTAAGAATAAGACATGTGCTTCCGCCAATCACCAAAAACTCACCTGGAAACTAGAAGCCTTTAAGCTCACCGCCCAAATTGTCCACCTTCCACCCACCCCCTACCCGCAACTACCTTGCTTCTGACTGCACCTCGCCTTACCTTGCACGCCAATAGGTTTTGTTTATGGCTCGCTTAATTACCCGGGCGATTAAATCTCAAACAATCGATTAAATTGCTAACATCCCGATAAAGATATCAATTGAAAGGCAGAGAAGGCAATTGGAAATCAATTTTCTGTTGGAGAGTTGTTTTTTATTGTTGTTTTTTAGTTTTGAATTTAATTAATGAGTTCGAGAGGTTTTTATTTTATAAGTCTGTCTAACGGATGTATATGTGAACGTCTAGAGTTAGGTTGCTCATTGGTATGGAGCTAGAGGAAGACAGCGGGAGCGCATAAGGATTTTTACTTTTGGTAAGTTAACAAAATTAAATACATGCGTGCATTGCTAAAATTTCAGATATGTTAAATTCGCTACAGTCTAGATTGAGGAAACCATATTTTTACAACTTGTTTGTGAAGAAATTTTCTAGCTGATTTTTAGGTAGGCACAGTAAAAATTTTTTTTTTCAAAATTACGATGGTTTATGAAATTGTGTATTTTGACGGCCTCCGTGGACGAGTAGTTAAGACACTCGACTATGAATCCAGGGGTCGCGGAATCAAATCCCAGCGTGCGCAAATACATTATTTATTTAATCAACATGTGTTTTCGCATTTAATTAATATAAAAAATACTACATATATAAATATATATATATCTGCGACACGTTCCAGAGTGGTAGATACTCATAAAGGCCGCCATTCAGATTCGAAATGTTGCTTGAATTACTTTGTTTTTACTCGAACTTATTGTTGAACAAAAATATACTCATCTTGGGTGATTTTAATTTAAATAATAAGCCCGATGAAGTCTTAATGGATTATACATGTTTTGTACGCTCCAATGGTCTGACGCAATACAACTATGTAAACAACAGTCACGGAAACATCCTGGACCTCATCCTGAGCAACGTCAATATGTGTGAAGTGACGAGAAGCGAGGATCCACTTGTCAAGGAGGATCTACATCATCCCACGTTGGCCGTCTCAGCGCGCCTTACCCGAGGCACTGGCGGCCGCAGGACTCGCAGGAATAACCTTCGTCCCGCACCGCCGCCTGGACCGCCTGGACCGCCTGGACCGCCTGGGACCGGTTCGAGTCGATTTGACAAACAATCGGAATTCCGTCGATTCAACTATAGGCGTGCGAATACAGAGTTATGTAAAAATGTGTTGTCGCATTTTGATTGGACCTTATTTTATAGTTTAAATTGTATTGACGAAGCGGTGGATTATTTTTATAATGTATTGCTCAGTATTTTTGAATTATGTATACCGGTAAAGAAAATATTTGTCTCTAATATGTCATATCCGATATGGTTTAATAAAAATATTATTGATAAACTGAAATGTAAAGAATCGTACCGAAAGAGATATCAATTGCACAGAAAGCAATCTGACTATCTGCTTTTTTTCAACGATTCGGTCTGAGCTTAAAAAAGATATAACTAATGCAAAAAAACTTTATTTGGAGAACGTTCAGAATGGGATCAAAGACGACGTAAAATTTTTTTGGAACTATATCAGATCACAAAAGAGTAGCGTCACTTCACCAAGCGTCTTAAATGACGAAGGTGAACTTTTTTCGAACCCTGATCTAGTGTCAAAAAGGTTTGCGGACTACTTTCACTCCGTCTATAGTCAAGTAGCCCCGAATCTTCAAGTCAATTTCCAAGCAGAATCGCCCTGGAATCTGGGCGATATCTCACTCGGACTCATTCAAATCGAGGAAGTAGAATCCTGTATCCGGAAGCTTAAGCCCGACAAGGCAACGGGACCGGATGGCATTCCTCCTGCCATCATCTCGTCCATTTCGTCAAACATTAGTGCTCCACTATGCTATTTATTTAACCTCTGCTCTGTCTCATCTACATTCCCACAGTGCTGGAAAACCACAAGGGTTGTCCCTATACATAAGGGTGGTGATAAGACAGACGTAACAACATATAGACCTGTGGCAATATTATCAACGATTCCAAAAATTTTTGAAATTATTATTTGTAATAAAATACGAGCTCAAATCACGCCGTTTCTAAGAGGGAATCAACACGGATTCCTACCTAAAAAATCTACCGTGACCAATCTTCTATCACTTTCTAGACGGGTAGCAGAAGGTTTAGACGCCAGACACCAGACGGATGTAATTTATACAGATTTTGCCAAGGCATTCGACCGCGTAGACCATGATATCTTGCTGAGAAAAAATGTACAAAATAGGATTCAACCAATCATTACTGACATTTTTTTCATCATATCTAAAAGATAGAAGCCAGTACGTATCATTAAATGGATACGAGTCCGATAACTTCGCAGCTCTGTCAGGTATTCCACAAGGCTCAAATCTCGGTCCCCTATTGTTCCTTATCCTGATAGACGACATCCAGGATTGCATACGTCACAGCTCGTGCTTATTGTTTGCGGACGATCTCAAACTTTTAAAGGAGATTGAATCGGATGAAGATTTTGACAAACTACAAGCCGACCTAGATGCAATTTCGAACTGGTCTAGAAACAATAATTTAAATTTTAATATAAAAAAATGCGTCATTATGACATATAGCCGATCTAAAAATCCTTTTTTTTTTTTCAAATATATTATGAATAGTGAAATTTTAACCCGTGTATTTACCATCAAAGATCTCGGGGTGGTTTTTGATCCCAGGCTAACGTTTTCGAGTCATATAGTGCAGCTTACTTCAAATTGTTATAAACTTCTTGGTTTTGTAATCAGAAGGTGCAAAGAGTTCAATAACACAAATGCGATGACAGCCCTCTTCAATGGAGTGATCAGAAGCAAGTTGGAGTATGCTAGCACTGTCTGGTCTCCACATCAAACCAAATACATAAATATGTTGGAACAGATTCAAAAAAAATTCCTCAGGTATGTGTACATGCGTTCGCACGGAACATACCCTATGTTCATGCATCACATGGAACTACTCGAGGAGACACATTATCAAAGCTTAGAGGCTAGGCGCAATGCTGGTCTCATGACAATAGGCTTTAAAATTATAAATCACTTAATCGACTGTCCATACCTCTTGGCATGCTACTGCTTATTCGTACCAGAAAAATACTGTCGCAGCAGAAATCATGCAATGTTCAGAATACCCTATGGTCGGACAGATGTTTTGGCTCAGCATAGCATGACAAGAGGTATAATTCTGTTAAATACATCATCTATATATATTGATATTTTTTCAGATAATTTACAAAAGTTCAAAAAACTTGTTAATTCAAAAATGTTATAATTTGAAATTGTTTACTTGTTGTTCCATTGTACTGTAATTGGGTTTATATCTGTTGTACAATAATAAAAAAAAAAAAAAAATAAAAAAAAAAAAAAAAAATTATTTTATTTATTTGAGAAAACATACACTTTTATATACATTTTGACATACTAAGTAATTACATTGTTCGTTTAACCAGTGAAGTTTCCACTATAAACTATAAAAACTATAACAATTGTTTTTTTTTTTTTATCAAAGTGGAAGAAAAAAATGATAATGTTTAAATAAACAACATTTTAACATAAAAATTGAAAAAGAATACAATAAAATTTAAGTTCTTTTCATTAAGCTTTTAAGACACGTTAATTAAACAAATTAAAAGTATATATCATTTATAGAAGAAGTTGAATAAAACTATTTAATAAATAATACATCATAAAATGTAACCTTAGTCGTGTTTAGTGACCAGATCTAAATAGCCAGGTACTTCCCGACCTTCCTCTTCCCAATCTCCTAACCCTCCCCACTACCTTAAGCCTTCCAACATATCATAGTCAAAGACGCCATAGTCCCACAGGCCCCACAGACGGTTAAGAGAAGTTTTGACATAAAATTGAGTTTTGATTTATTTCACCAATTTTATAAATGGGTGGTTTATAAAGGTTAAATAATAAAGGTAAAATAAATAAATGTAATTTTATAAAGGTTTCAAATTATTTTATAAATAAGGTTTCATATTATTTTATAAATAAGGTTTCATATTATTTTATAAATAAGGTTTCATATTATTTTATAAATAAGGTTTCATATTATTGAACGCCTCCGGTATCATCATCATTAAAAAAAAGACTACACTACTTCGGTAATGAGCTCCATACTTTTTTCAATTAGATTCTTTACCTACTTTGGAATCAATTTCTAAGGCCAGAGCCACCGTACAGAGTCTGACCACGAAGACCATACAAATCACATGTGTTTAATTCAATTGAAATAATATGTTACACCTGTGTTAAAGACACGTGATCAAACGTGCTTTAGATTTGTAAAGATTTTTTGTGCCGATAAACTATAATTACTGGCGCTAACAAGTCTATGCATTGCGTAACGGCTACTTTCTTTATGGTATTAATTCCATTGCTAATGGTTATTTTGCTGTACTCAACTCCACTCTAAGTGTGATATTGTATTCAATTGGCGTTGAAATGGTATTCACATAACGATGTACCTCGGCGGCCTCCGTGGTCGAGTGCTTGAGACGCTCGACTACGAATCCAGAAGTTTCGGGTTCCATTCCGGTGTCTATTTTATTTATTTAATGTGTGTTATTTCACATTCAATCAATATGAAATAATGTATTTGTTTGTTTTTATTTGTTTTTTTCTTTACTCCTACTGCCATGATAGAAGCGGAAGATATTCCTTGTGCGATGATGGAGGACTTAGCCAGCAGAGGAATGAACGTACGACGCCCGGGTGGGAATCCGACGCGTTTGTCCACTCAGCTACCGACCGTTTTGCTTCTGATTTTATGTTATACTAGTTGTTAACTGTGAAAAATCACGGGATGTTACTTGACTTGCCAAGATAAAATATTAGTTGCTTTAATCCACCTATTTCAAATATAGAATAATGTGTGTTAGAATACATTATGGATAGGTTCTTTATTAGTTAGGTAGGAATTTTAAAATATTATTTTTTAAATTTGATAAATTCAATTGAAATTAATTCCAAATTATAAAAGGTCACACTCGTACGGTCGTACGTACTCACAAAGGAAATTGTTTATAGTGAATGCACCCCACCCCTTATTTGAAAATAAAATTATACAAAAATGCGTGGACTAATAAACCGACAATATCGGCAAAGTAATACTTTTTACTTAGACACGTCCCACAGTTTCCACCGATTCTATTACGAAAGCCCATATTACGCGGGAAGGTGAACCGGCAGAGCCGACGTTTCTATTTACGCCTAATATGGTCTTCCACTTAGGCATTCACTTTGCGTTATGTTATACGCGTCAACTGTGACTCAACAAACCTGAAAACCTGCAAGCAATTATAACTCTTAAACATTTTTATACTAAACGCTGATGTAGCGCAAAATGGAACACCACTAACGCGGTTTTGATTTTGGAATAAACTTCAACTATGACTCAACCTACTAAAAATTTACAACCAACTATGGTCCTTATTTGATTAAATTCTAAGTGTGTATTTCGCTTTTAAAATATGAGGAGTTAGGTTGTTTTGATAGTTCGATATTAGAAGAAAGAACCTTACTAAAATTACCCGATCATTGTTTTTGCAGTAGGTAAGTACTAATGATGACGAGCGCCGCGACGTAGAGTAAAGAGTTTTGATTTTGTGTCGGTGGTCTCGAGTTTGATTCCTGATTAAGTCCAAACAAATCTCATGTATTTATATTTCACACTTTCAACACTATCTCATTTTTTCTTCACGTTTCCCCATATTACTGGGGCTTGTGACTCCCGCGTCAATTTCTCTGATGATCAGACTCCTCCATACCTCAAGGTCCTGGACCAAGAGTTTTAGACGCATAGACCGGTTAGTAGCTGAATGAACAAACGCATCGGATTTCCACCCAGGCGCCGTGCATTCAATTCCTCTGCTAACTAAGTGCTCCATCATTGCACAGGCAACATTTTCCGCTTATTTGATGGCAGTGGAAGTTTTCAAACATTGTCAGGTTATCCGTAACCCGGGATGTTTGACTTTCTTTTTAAAAAAATAATAATGTTTGGACGTTCGTAAGACTATATCTGTGCAGAGAATTGATGATCTCCTTCTGTTTCTTCAACCTTTAACTTTATCAAAGCAACACTATTGAGCTCCCGCGTTATTATAGCGCCTCAGTGACTTTTGCTGAAGCCCTCATCCACCACTACGCCTCTCTCAGATGTACAGGGTTTTCTAACCTAAATGAAAGGAAACAAGTGCAAAATTTCGTCGTTTGAGAAAGGATTGACTGCATTTGCACGAATTTTACGATTATAGAATATGTAACACGAACTAAGTAATGATTTCAGTCTAAGAGGTGGGATTATCACACACGTATACTTAAATTTACTCGTCGAGTACTGGAATATCACTTGATACCAAGTGCCTACTCAGTTGCTATTAAGTTAATGTGTCTACCAGGTATATAAGTAGATAGAAGTCATTGCGCAGACAATGTACACAACAGTGCGCAGAACTAGTGAATGCCATATACAGAGTTCCAGTTTAAGCAGTCAATTTTTCTTGCACCTGATGTATCCACTAGTCAATATGCTGTGACAGGCTCTGGTCTGTATTTTGTTCTGCGTTTAATTTCCAGAATAGCACCAAGAAATCACATCGAATAACGTCTTATAAATACTAAAAATGTGTACAGATTTTGGAAAAAAAAAAAAACATAATCAAATTAAGCGCGGTTGGAAAACTTGGATTTTAACTCCGGACCTTCTGAAGACGAAATGACCAGCTCTGAAAAGGTTCATCTAAGCTTTGCTCTTCCCTATCTCTTTGCCCTTTCACTTTCTTTTGTCTCAAAAAATCCCCAAATATGAGCTAGTCAAATAAATAAAAAATCTAAAAATATATAAACAAATCTAGGCAACGATAAAATTTTACTAAATTCTTTAACACAATCATAATACAAAGATTATTGAACAAACGAAAACAAACACACAGATTGATGTAAAAAAAAACTATTCAGTTTTAAATAAAACTTTCCTTAATTTATTTTTTCCATAGTTATCGCACGAGAGTCCCAACTGCTCATAACCGCCTGGAGCCAGTGAGACTATGGCATGAGGTATGTAGATTGTGAGGCTAAATATAGTGAGGAGGGAAAGGAGATGTGGAAGAGGAAGTTTTAGATGTACCTCTTCAGAGCTGGTCACCAAACACAACTAAAGCCATTTCAAGCAACGTTTTGATTCTGAATGGTGGTCTTTCCTAGGGCGATACTTAGAGTAACTACCACTCTAGAACGTGCCGCAAATACACTTTACATTATTTTATATAAATTAAATGTGTTATGACACATCACATTAAATTTATTTGCGCACGCCGGAATTTGAACCCGCGTTCTGTGGATTTGTAGTTGAGCATCTTACCACTCGGCCATGGAGACCTTCAGAAATATATATATATATATATATATATATATATATATATATATATATATATATATAATATGAGACATAGGCATACTTAACAAGGATAAAATCAAAAAAGAGACATTAAAAATATATGTCGTAGCCTAAATTAAACTAAATTGACACATGCTTAATCAGTGTTATAAATTTATTGAATCAATAACTTATTCTTAAAATCTGCGTAAGAAAACAATATTCCAAATCTATTTATTGTATTAAAAATGATTCATTAAAAAAGAAACAATTGCTAAAGTATTAGGTTCAGAATCGAATAAGTTTGATGACTACATCTGAATAGTTGACTTCTCTATTTACATATCTATTTAACAATCGGAGTCACAATGCGAATAATCACAACCATATCACTTAATACATCCCTGTTCCTGATATTTTCTTCCACTTTGGAAAATCTATTAGCATTTTGCTGGTTTTGTAATAAATTTATAAATGTTTGCGAAATTGCTCAAGTATATACGTTTTCCTTTAACAAAGATACAATGGCACAGTATAAAGTTGACAAGGGTATTGTACTTCAATTCTTGCATTGCCTTAAATAAATAATGAACTATAAACAATTTCCTTTTCGAGTACGTACGACCGTAAGAGTTTTAACTTTTCAAATTTGAAACTAATGTTAATGATCGAAGATATCAAAGTTTTAAAATAATCTTTTTAAAACTTTTTAAGTAACCTTAAGTGACCAGCTGAGGGACGGGGGCTCCATCGAAGCCAGAGTTGATTTTGCCTCTCAGAAGTCGGGCGTATTGTACAGGGCCCGCAGATATTTTAATAGTACACAACTGCTGACCTTGTACAAATCGCAAGTACGCCCCACTGTTGAATTTGGCAGCCACCTCTGGTCTGGAGCCCCCAAAAACCCTTGACTCTGTGCAGAAACAGGCGGTTCGTTTGATAGATTCTCTTTTCTTAACAATTGCGTCATTGATCCCTTCGACACCGGTGCATACTCTACAAACGCGCGCCCAGCATTTGTACACCGTTGACTCTTAATACATGAGAACGGGTCGCTTTTACGACTCGTTCTTATGGTTAATTTAATTTAATTTTTTTTAATCGTTCAACAGCTCGGCTGTGGAACGATTTGCCGGCCTCTGTGTTTCCTCCCTCCTTCAACATGGGATTTTTCAAAACACAGGTTCACTCCTTCCTCTCCTCAAAAAGACCCTCCACACAGCATACCCAAAGATGACATAGGCCCTGAGTTAAATTATTTCCCTCAAGGCTTCCTGTGTGGAGATATTGTGAGAAAAAAAAAATATTAACCAATTCTCTAAGTGTCGTTTTTAACAATCACAAAAACACTTTTTTTTTTGCAGCCATCTTAATAATCGTGACTATCCAAACACATACATATGTACTCGTATATAGTATATACTCGTATATTAGTTATTACCCGTGAAAAATCACGGGATGTGATTTGACTTGCCCAGAATTTTTTTGTTTCATTTCTAATATAGAATATTCTGAACACTTACATCAGTTTCAATTTTGAAAAGTTCACACTAGTACGTAGGTATGTACGTACGTACTCATAAATAAAAATATTTGTGTTTAATAATGTTTTTATTGACTCCATGCAAGGAAATATTTTCCCTCGGGGCCAATGTCATCTTTGGGGATAACACTCGTATGTGGAGGGAAAACACGTTGTGAACCTGAGTCTTGACGAGACTCATGCTGAAGAAGGTAGAAAACAAAGAGGTTAGCAAATCATTCCACAGCCGAGCTGTTGAAAACGTGAACTAGTCGTAGAAGCGACTCGTTTTCTTATAACAAATGTCAACCATCTACAAACGTAAGGCGTGTGTATGGCGTTTTTCCCAACTGTGCATCGGTGCCAAAGGAATCAATGACACAAGTTCCTCGAAGCATATTCCATTGAAATACTGGTAGAACAAGTTACAATGCTATTAAAATAATGGTAAGTACTGTTATTTTGTGTATATTTACATATTTCGTTAACAGTGTGCTTTTCTCAAAACAGGACAGAGTCTTGATAATTGTATTCAACGGTTTAATTAAGACAGGTTAGTGGCTGAGTGTACAAAAGCGTCGGATTCCCACCCGGGCGTCGTGGGTTCAATTGGACGTAGTTATCCAGAAAGCGTTCAACCCCAAAAGTATGAAACTGAGAAAAAGGCGTTAGAAAATATGATGGTAAAAAAGCATTAATATGCGTAATCGGCATTTGTAAAGTGAATATCAGTATTTTATTATTTTTTTTATTTATGTTTTTTTTATGTATTTCTTATGTTATCCTACATTTTGTAATGTTTTTAAACTTCAATTTAAGTCAAATATCTACAATGTGCGTTAGTAAAAAAATAATTACCAAAAATCTGTTGCATTTGGAGCTTGGATGTTTTCAGCAGATATAAATTTTGTATTTATCTATTGGAAAACATGTAAAACTCGATTTTGGCAAATTGTGGGTTGGAAGTTGTCTGCATAATTACGTCCAATTTATATGCTAGCTAAGCCCTCCATTACTGCACAAGCAACATTTTCAGCTTATTATGATGGTAGTAGGAGTTATCAAAATATCGTTAGGTTATCCGTAACCCGGAAATGTTATTCCTTATTAAAAAAAAAAAAAGTTGATTTATTTGGAAAGTTTAAGAGTGTAGATGGACAGTAATAGACAAATACATATTGTCACTAAATTTCAATTTAATAAACGACTAATAATTATATATTTTAATAGTGTTTTAGCAAAAGTGCATTTCCAATTATCCGTCGACAAGCAATATTTCACATTAACTACCTGTCACCCTGAGTGAGTATAATTCCTCAGCGAAAATATGACGTAGACTGTAGACACACCAAAATAAAAACATAATCTGTCGTAATCATCCTGATTTGGTCGCAGAATGGTTATCCTCCCAGTAAATAAATAATTTTGCTATTGCGAAACATCGCCGTATCGCTGACAGCCATCGATACAGTCATAAGATATCGATAAATCAACCGCCAGATGAAAGTGCAGTGTCTTCACTCGGAATAATTATTATTGTATTATGTCAAGTCATCTGGGATCTTTTCGGAATTACAAATGTGAGAATACTCGTCGAAAACCCACCATAGCTGGGCAACCTCCAAACAATTCTACTTTCTAGTTGT
Source organism: Drusus annulatus (assembly GCA_022651775.1). Lineage (NCBI taxonomy): Eukaryota > Metazoa > Arthropoda > Insecta > Trichoptera > Limnephilidae > Drusus > Drusus annulatus. The sequence continues at coordinate 834,320 of JAGWCC010000061.1, read as the reverse complement.
CCAAATTTTAAAGAAAACATTTTGCTAAAGCTAAACAATGAAATACCATTTTAGTAAAACCGTACAAAAGACAGCTTTACTTTCAAAATAAAATAAAATTAACGAAGGGATTCAAGAAACAATTTACGATTTATATTTTGAGTTAATTAATCTTACTTATATTGTTTTTTTACTTTGGCAATTATTTGTGACTAAATAGAAATCACAAAAATATCTTGCTCCTCTACTTTAGAAATTTATATAATATTAGAGCACAAACTTTTCGTTTGCTTTTCCAAATTTCTAATTTATTTATAGTTTTTGCGTTCATTTCGTAAAACTCCATTTCTTATATATTTCAGTTGAATCAAATTTAATATTATTATTATTTAGTTCTGCTAGTTTCAGTTTTTTGTTTCAAGTGATAGATATTTCGGCGTTTAAGGCCATTATCGAAATGTTAATAAAAATATTAAATTTAATTCAACTGAAAAAAAAAAAATTTTATCTTATTTTTTTATTTCATTACATTTCCACTGTAGGTACAGCAAGATTTTTCTTATTTTCCATATTATTTGGATTTTATGACCCTTAGCTTCCAGTAAATTGTTTTTTATTTTTAATTTTTTTGATGTACAAGAGCACTGTTATACCCATATCTGAACCATTTTCTAATGATCATGATTTTAGATAGTTTTAATTTGTATACATAATATATATCATTTTCTCTTTATAATATTAGTTTGGTTAATTTGGTATGAAGTGAAGTATGAATAAGAAGGTGAAATATCATAAAACTCCGCTAAATAAGTTCATTGTTATTATTATTTTTAGTAACAAATAATTGCAAAAGTTGCATTTGAAATCATAAAAAAAAAACAAAATCTTTTATGACCTGTATTTTACGAGTATAATAACATAACACAATATCTTTTTTCATCTCATCTTCATCCCTTTGATCTATTCTGCTCGTGGACCCATCGCCTCGAAAGGACGACTCCAGGCGTCTCAGTCCTACACTACTTCGATGACTTCCCTCCCCAGTAGGCTTAGCCTCTCCTCGCACAGCCTCTGGGATCGCATCTCTCCAACAAAATATAAATCAAGTTACTCAAGAGTTGGGTATTTTAGCCTTATCCATTTTTTTCATAAAACAGGCCCGAGTGCATTCATCGTAACACTAAGCGAATGAATAGAAGATATTCAGTACCTACCTATGATTTCGAATCCATTTATTTTTTCTTCCAACTCATATCTGGCAAAAGATGGTGCGGAGATTGCTCTCGACTATTCGAATATCGTTTTCAATCTGTCACAATTTGGCGGGAAGCCGGCGTCACGTGGTCACGCTCTCCCGCCAAATATCTCCAAAACAACAACAATACGTGTCACAATAATAAAGCTGTGTAAAGACGGAGATGGCCGCTGATAGGACCCGGGTCGGCAAGGGTTAATTGCTTTCGCAGGGATTTTAAACGGCACACGAATAAATTATAATCGATCGAATTAAGAGATATTATGCTGAGAAGATTTAAAATAAATTATCAGCACTTCCAATCTACCTTTTCATCTTATCTTTCCCCTTTTCAAGATGCCCCGGACTTGTGCTATACTCCCAGCAATGTGTCGATTTTAGTATTCATGTGAAAGGAGTTCCGACACAACAAAATTAATATTCATTAGGAATTCAAATTATTTGCTATTATCTTATATATTCTAACCGTACGAAGATTTGTCCCAAATTTCAAATCTGACCTGTTGAAAACTGGCTCTTACTGTTGCGAAATTCTGATAAGTCGCGACAAATGTTTTACTGCTGGACGTAAAAAACTCAGAGAAGGAAGAATCTAACCATTGCTTGAAATGGCTTTAGCCACGCTTAGTGACCAGATGTAAATAGCCGGGAACTTCCCAACTTCCTTATCACCCTTCGCATTTCCTTCAACCCGCAACATATCTACCAGAGCCCCAAGTACAAAATATCGATATAGATTTTATCGACAGTGTCGGTGATTTGAAATTGTTCCCGAGCCCGACTGTAGATCGTCAGTTCACATTGACTAAATTAAGCGTGTTTAGTCGATGTAAGAAAAACGTGCTTAATTTAGTCGATGTGAGTTGTCGTTTGTTCGTTGGCGATCTGCAGTCGGACTCGAGAACGATTCCAAATAACTGACATTGTTTATAAAATATATATCGACTTTTCGTACTAGGGCTGAATGAGTATGCCATAGGCCCACTGACTCCGTATTCACATAAAAAAGGAAAACTAGTAAACCAAAACAACCGAAAAATGCCTTAAAATCAATGGCAAGGTAGTTACTTCTGTACTTTCCACTTCCCCTTTTTTCTTACCATTCATCCATTTCCTTCCCCAATATTGGCGGTGCCATAGTTCTACTCGCTACAGGGATTCGGAATACGCAATTTCCAACCACATAAAAATATTATTTATAATTATTTGACTACCCAATGTTAACTCGACGCTGTTAAACAGATCTATTCTACCAACCCAATATAACAATGGCTGTCTTCAATTTCTCGTGGGAACTAAACGCAGTCTTGCTAACAGTCTTTGGATATCATAGACAATGCGCCACAATAGCGACTTGTGTCTATATTGTCTATGCTGTGCGATGTGCGTACGCGGCAATTGTGAAACATCTCCCATCTAATACGATATTATACCTAAGGATACGAAATAATGCCTGTCATACACCTATCGATCTGTCGTCTAACAGAAAAAGTTGAATTGTCTGTCAATAAACCAAAAGCAAAGTCAACCGTAAAATTCCATTTAAAAAAATGAGTTCATGATTAAAAAAAACTCTTCATAACTTGCTTTCACTGGACATAATATACAATAAATAAGCTTTAAATTGTACAACTGTGTTGTCTGAAGATTTTCATTACAAAGTGAAGCCAGTCCGCTGAAAAATTGGGAAAATAAGTTAGAATGGGTTTTTTTTAAATTGAAAATTCATATTAAAATGGAATTCTACCACGAATCATCAGTTTCATAATTAAATCGTTAACTTTCTGAAAAAAACAATACATCGAAGTTGTTTTTTTACACACGTGACAGCAGTTATGCCTTTTTGAGATATTAAGAAATTATATTTTTAGTATTACAAAAGGTCCCGAACTTAGGGCATACGGATGAATTTAAATCAGTTCTTTTAACGTATTGTGTTGGACGATATATCGCTAGTTGAATGGCCGGTTTTATGGGGTTCAATACATTGTCTCTATGCTAATGAAATGAGAACATCTATCTTTTAATCGACAAAGATAAACATCTAATTTCCAGTCAGATGAATTGGAAATAATGAGCCAGCTTTGTTGTCTGGCATTAATGAAGGTAAGCTGAAATGATTCAGATTAAAATCGATTAGGCCGCCATTAAAATTTCGGATTAATATCTCGTATTTAATAATATTCGTGGATTGAATGATCAAATTTTCACGGTGGTTTAAATACGATATTCCATTAAATCTTTACGGTTTTCGGAGGACTTACTAAATTTTCAGTTTATTTTCAAATTTAAGTTAATTTAATTATAGATCTAGATTTTCACCGAAGTGAAAATTAGACCTATACCATATTTTAACTAAAGATACGATACTTTTTCAACTTGCGTCCGGTTGACAAAAAAATCACATAAACGTACCCGAGATTCATTTTTTGCTAATACAATTGACGCGTACAACCTTAGTAACTAAAATACATAACTGCAAAAAAAAATTGTATCTATTTGATCAAAACATGTATAAAGATAGTGGTTACTAATTAAGCCTCAGCACTCAAAATGACGATAAACCACACTCTGTAGCATTCTAATACAAGCAATACTACAAATGATTTATCTGTAATTTTTCTATAGATAGTAAGGAAAATGTCTAAGGTTTCCATTGAATAAAGTATTTAAATTGTAATTTTAAAATTCTATGAAAAAAACAATAAAATGTCACTAAAAAGAGCAATTCGAAAACCAGCGAAGATATTTTTGAACGTCATACCTAACATTCCAGTATGCATTTCACAAAGAATTTAAAAGATTAGGTGCAAGAATTGCATGCACTGGAAACCTTAGACATTTTCCTAACTACCCATGTAAAATTAACAGATACATAATTTGTAGTATTGCTTGAAAGCCAAGAAGTGTGTATTTTTAGGTGCTGACCCTAAATGCCTTGTTCTAAATACTAATTACTTTTTCTCTTATTTTAAAACAATCACCCCTTAAAATTTTGCGGTACGAGCCTGAAATACGGTGTATACTTCGCTAAACCTCAAAGAGGTTGATCTAATATCTTTATAAAGTCCGGTTCTTGATTTTATAAATCTTCATATAAGAAAAAATCTTAACCAGTAAACATTTAAAAATATTCCAAACGCACAACGTGTAAACATTATAAATAACGATGACACCCAATACAACAAGTGTTTACAACCTTAACTTAATCTGAAAACATCCATATTTTCTTATAAAAGGCTCCTGTGGGCTTCCACATTTAAATGACAATCAAGAATCAACGCAACTTCAGAGGGTAAAGGTACGCAATAACGAGACCTATAATATCATAATTCAACATGATGTTGTAGATTCTATCATATTGTCAATGAATGAAATATGTTGCAAGTTCTCTGCTCGGAGGGGTTCAGTTTGAGTCCCGCAGTTTTAGTTTTGACTTTTTAATGTGGTAATCGTAAGTCAAGCGCTGCGGCTTTCTTTGACAAGTTTTTATTTATTTCATTATGACTTACGAGCCGAACAAGCGGGAGCTATTGATTTTATTACACACCCAATGTTGGAGAATGTTCTGTGGTAGGAATAATGGTTGTTGTGTGGGTGAATGAATGAATATATTTTTTTAAGCAAATAGTGATGAAATTAGGTTAGGTTAGGAAATATTAGTTAAGCGCGGAAATTAGTGATGAAACTGGTTTGATTAGAATAGCTTAGGGTGACAGGGAAATTAGAGATAAAACTGGGTTTGATTTGAATAGTTTGGGGTAACAGGGAAATCAGTGATGAAAATGGGTTTGATTAGAATAGTTTAGGGTGAAAGAGAAATAAGTGATGAAACAGGGTTCGATTTGAACAGTTTGGGTTAACAGGGAAATAAGAGATGAAACTGGGTTTGATTTGAACAGTTTAGGGTAACAGAAAAATGAGTGGTGAAACTGGGTTTGATTAGAATAGTTTAGGGTAACAAGTAAATTAGTGATGAAACTGGTTTGATTAGAATGGTTTAGAATAACAAGGAAATTAGTAATGAAACTGGCTTAGTTCACAAGTTATTTGGCAAGAAAATGAATAAAGACAAATACAAAAGAATGAAGTCCTTATCGCTGATTGTTACTTTAAATGAAATGTGCTGTTTATATTAGCCATTGCAATTACTTACCTAACGTTGCAATTTTAAACAATTTTGACCGAGTACAGGACGCCACGTGCCTCCATCTCAATTCCTCGTCAACCTTCGTTCAACTTCTCACACAAACTCGTATATTAATCCGACTCCTAACATAACCCGCTGCAATTATCTTACTCACCTATCTGCCCCATGCCATACTAAGACGTCCCGTTGCATTTCAAATAATAATTATTTTAGGATTGTGCCAAGTTGTAGGACAGTGGTAGATACTCTAAGTATCGCCCTGGTGAAAGACCACCATTTAGAATCGAAACGTTGCTTGAAATTACTTTAGCCGTGTTTGGTGACCAGATCTGAATAGCCAGGTACTTTTCAACATTTCTCTTCCCCATTTCATTCCCCTCTCCTCTACCTTCAGTTTTCACTTTTATATGTATATCAAATTTATTTGTAAGTAGGTATTGCGCCATCTGCCTTACTTCATCTATTGCTGCTCATAAGTGCTTAATCTGTGAGAAATAGTTTGGATGCAGGCGAATTATCTATGTTTTATGTTTAATATTGTTTATTTGTTAGTGTTTGTATCTGTGTTTTCTCCTAAATAATAATAAATAAAAAATTAAACACACACCAATTGGGGATGCCATAGTCTCACTATCTCTAGACGGTTGGGAGCAGTTGGGACTCTTGTGGGGAAAAAAAATTAAAAAAACTATAAAAAACATAAAACACTGACTTCTATCAATTTTGCCTTAATTGTGGTCGCTCGGCAAGTGTCCTGCATGTTGTCGTAACGAAAGTCCATAATTCATATTAAATCTAACTCAACGGAGACACCTGACTCGTTTCCCGGGAAGAAAACAAACACAAAAGCACAACTACACACTATCTGTATGGCGGACACGTGCCTGTCGAGAGATATGTAAACACGCTTTGCTACGGGAATGGATTTATGTCCAATGGAAGGCCTACATTCAAAGCCATACGCAAACCATTAAAACTCTCCGGGCAGCCTGCTATAATAACTCCTCTATGGTCCTGCTATCCTGGTAGTTTTAATGAAAAACAGTTACAAGAGTGTCATAGAGCGGTAACCAACAATGAATAGTCATAAATTCTCTAATATTTCAATACCACATATTCAAATATATTATACAGGTTTTAAGGAGGCACAGGGAAACATCTTGTATAACGGAGTAGACATTATGTAATAAAATTTAAATGTTTAATATGATATCTTTGTGAACGCTTATTAAGAATTATCAAAAAAAATCGATGTTTTTTTTTCTTTTAACTATTTTTGTCCCTTCTGTGACATCTTCAGAGTTAATAATATAGTACAAAAATTTGATGCATATTTTAAACCACATTTATGTAATTTTTTGCAAATTCAAACTGGTAAAATTGAAAAAAAAAATGTTTTGAAGATAACTGTAAATGGTTTAAGCATCAATGCAACCAAAAAACTAAATAAATTACATAAGTGAATAAAACGAAAGTAGGTATGTATGGATGTATAGCTAATTAAAATATTATTAAACCACTTCAAGTGAGCTTTACATAAAACTTCATACATATTAGTTTTTCCAGTCAATTGTTTTTTTTTCAATCTAGAATTTGAAAGGTTTTAAAATCTGAATGTTATTTTTTCCACCACAATGAGATACACACTGATGAGAGAAAAAATTATAATGTATTCCCCCAAAAGCACAAACGTTTCTTTAATCTTACATTATTATTTCTAATTTTGAAACTGTTAATTCGTGGTGGATCTCCATTTTAATGATTTTAATAATACCAAATTTTTAACTTTATTCCACTATTTTCTTTTTTCCACGGGCATCTTCAGACTGGAGATGCCCGTCATAAGGTGAAACCGGTCAGGTCTTAAATAAAAAATAGTGGAATAAAGTTAAAATTTTGGTATTATTAAAATCATTAATCATACATTGTTTATTTTTTTAACAAAGCGACGAATTACCAACATTTTCAAAACATAAAAATTAAAATTATACCGCTTTTACAGAAAAAAACTATCGACGTGAAAAAGTACCAACAACAAATACAAAACTAGGAAATTAATAATATAATATTTTACTAAAAAGTACAGATACAAAATATACTGTTAATAGTTAAACGACACCTGTAGTAGAATTGTAAAAACATTTCGTTATAGGCCCAAAAGTCTAAAACCCAAAAGGGTGTTTTAATTTTTTTTTTTAAATAGATCTGTATAGCCAGGGAGTGACTTCTCAATCTTCCCTTTCCCCTCCTTTATCTTTCGCTTCACAAACTTTCTGATTGAAGATGTCGCGGTTCCATCGGCTAAGACCTCGAACAGTTGGCTCAAAATTTAAAAGTTGGTTCATAAAACGCTTCTAAAAAAGGATAATTTTACATACAAGAAGCATTTAAATCAAATTGGAAACATGAATAACTTAATAAGTAAAGAAATGAAAAAATAACATTGTATAAGACCACGAATATTATTTATTTTTTTTGACCGGCCGGTTTCGCTTAACCTAAGCATCATCAGGGTACAAAATTAAACTAAATAAAAATACAAAGTGTGCGATACAGAGGGAGAACAAAATATAAAATAAAATAACAAAACAATGGAATAACATTTAAAATATAATACAATTAAAATAATATCCATAGTCTTATACAGGGTTATTTTTTCATGTCTTCAAATTTGTCAAACCACAAAGTGAATAACTTTAATTGATTATTAAAAAACTTTGTATCGATAAATACACTAATCTTAATTGATTTTTAAAAAAACTTAACAAAAAATACAAATTTTGCGGTTATAAATACATATTAGCTGTCTCTTTCTCTCTGTTCCTTTGTTATAATTTAAATGTTATTTTATTGTTTTCTCATGTTTTTTTTATTTTATTTTTTGTTCTTCCTCTGTATGTATATATAACCGCACACTTTGTATTCTTTTTTCAGTTTAATCTTCTACCCTGATGATGCTTAGGCTAGGCGAAACCGGTCGGTCATAAAAAGCCAAATAATATTTGTGGTCTAATACAAAGTTATTTTTCATTTGTTTAAATATGTCAAACCACAAGGTGATGAAGTATGTGATTTTGCCGTGTAAAAGTGTGTTATCGATTGCGAAAATAATAGATCTGTCCTAAAGTGCGGCCATGACGTGCAAGACCAAAAGTGAGCAAAAAAGATCCCGCCTTTCTTCAACAAATTAGATGTTGAATTTTCTAAAAAGGAGAATCGAATACGCTTCGCCATTCTCGCATCAGTCCGCGAACAAAGTAGGCCAGTAGACACTAAGCACTAGACACTATCCCGGATCAAGATGAGATCCGTAATCTGCACACAATATCGAGCCATCTCTGGGAAGAAGGTCGATCATTGTTGCGATTGTGTAAAAATACAAATGACATCGAAACTTCGCCTTGTATAACCTGTGATTTGCAATAACCTTTGATATGAGACTGTTTTTTTAAATTATCTCGAAAGATTCGAAAAATGTAACTGTATGGCAAAATTTAAGTTTGGTAGGTGGGTTTTCTTCTGATGACACTAATTGAGTAATATTCTAACGCGCAAAAGAATGGTGAGGAAAAAGATGGTACCGTTCAGATTAAGAAAAATAAATCTAAAGTCATTTCAAGCAACTTTTGAACTATTCAAAAGTTTGTATTTCTCACCAGAACGATACTACATGGCCTGTTCAAAAGAAAAGGTGAATTTTGAATTTTCGCGGGCTGTGTAGATTCGATTATCGTTTTTTTTTTGTTATGTTGGTACACATATGTTTATCATTTATTAGCATTATCAGCCATTTTGGATTAGTGGTTTGTTTTTGACAACTGGAAAGGTTGGTCACGTTTTTGTGTGTTTTTTGATTTTTTACTTTTGAAAAAAATGGATCAAAGAATCAAATCCATGATTTGTTTTTCCACAACTTCAGGACGCTCATCGTCATTAACATCTTCTTGGCCTTCTGTAAAGCGCTTGTACCACTTATATACACTTTTTTGAGACAAAGTAGACTTGCCGAATGCCACAGTCAACATTTTAAGTGCGTTGGAGCACTTTATTCCATTTTTAACGCAAAATTTAAAACATATTCTTTGATTCGTTTTTTTTTTTAAATTAAAAAATTGAAGAACACACAAAAACGTGATTAACCTTTCCAGTCGTCAAAAACAAACCACTAATCCAAAATGGCTGATAATGCTAACATATGATAAACATATGTGTACCAACATAACAAACAAAAAAATCGATAATCGAATGTACACAGCCCGCGAAAATTCAAAATTCACCTTTTCTTTTGAACAGGCCTCGTATATATTTATTTTTATTTTCATAGTGAATGCTGCGCAAGAGTTCCAACTGCTCCCAAGCTGCTGCGTCTAGAGCCAGTGAGACTATGACATCCCCAATTGGAGTATGTTGTGAGGCTGAAGGTAGTGGAGAGATGGGGAAGAGGAAGGATGTGAAGTATCTGGCAAAAAAAAACATGCCATTTCAAGCAACGATCCTGAATGGTGGTCTTTTACAAGGGCGATACTATGAGTATTACCAAATGTGTCGTGACACATGTTAATCAAATAAAAGTCGTTTGCGCACGCCGGGCTTGAACCCGCGACCTCTTTGTATTTGTACAGTACAAATGATGTTATTATTCTGCATATCCACAAAATACCCTGAATAGATAGGGCAACCAAATTCGGAGTTTATTGTCGAATGGCCAAAAGGAATGTACCCACTGAATATGGAAAGAATAAAACCCAAATATCCTAGATATACTATATTAGAGGAATGACAAATGTAAACCAGGTGAATATTGACGAAAGACGTAGCAAAAAAGATGCCGCACTTAGTGGCTTCGAAATCTGTAACGAACGAAGTGAAGATTTCTATCCGATAGCGGACCTCCGATAGGAAAGTTCACTAAGTGGATATTTAAAGACTATATAAATTGATAAAGTTCATAAAACAAATTATTGGTGGGCATTATGCATTTAGCAGAAATTAAAGTTTATTTATTTATCGAAACGAAGTTTTTTTAAGTCAATTAAAATTAATTTATTTATCGATACAAAGTTTTTAATAATCAATTAAAGTTAATGTATTTTTCGAAACATTTTTTTAAAATTCAATTAAGGCTAGCATATTTATCGATACAAAGTTTTTTAATAATCAATTAAAGTTAATCACTTTAAGGTTTTACATATTTGATGACATGAAAAAAAACCCTGCGTAAGACCACGGATATTATTTTAATTCTATTATATTTTAAATGCTATCTATTGTTTTCTCATTGTTTTGTTATTTTATTTTATATTTTGTTCTCCCTCTATATCGCACACTTTGTATTTTTATTTAGTTTGATTGTATACCCTGACGATGCTTAGGCTAAGTGAAGCCGGTCAAAAAAAAAAAAAATATCCGTGGTCTTATACAAAGTTATTTTTTCATTTCTTTGATTTGTTTACGACTGTGGTCTGGTCATCTTTACATTTCCCTACCCATTTAGAGTTTATCGAAATTTAAAATCTAGTAACTCAAATAATAATCAACATAAATTATGTTCACATTATTTGCTTTCGACGTCAATATACACGTCAAGGGAAACATACTCCAAGTTTAGACCCGACATCCCTGACATTCGACAAGACGTCTTCCCCTTTTAGAAGTCGCTCCTTCTCTTGGCCTTTTCTAAGACCCCGCTGTGGATGGCCCTTTGCAGTAAAGGGGCGTCAGTCTGCGCTTATCTCACGATCTATCAGACCACAACTTACGCAAATAAGATGGTATCTGTGGCCGCTGGAGAGGCCGATGACTGATTTCCGAAGATGGACCGAAGCATGAGTACAGAAGGGAGAAGGATTATTTTCTTCCGAGTGTAATTTAATAAGTAATTTTTGTAAAATATTTAAATAATATTTAATATTAACGACTAAACTGGCAGTACCTATATTTGCACCTTTGGAATGGGGTGTGACAATGGATCATGGGCAATTACCCCTTGGAGGAAAACCCCCTTGTCTTAACAAACAACCCAACCTAACCTCTTGGGATTATTGTCTCGGGGCGAATAGTCAGTCCTGTTTCCATAACAATATAGTATTATTCTGTCACTCATTCATGTTGATGTACTCGTATAACCACATATGTAAAAATACATTATTCATACATTTGAATAATTAGTGCAATGCATCTCTTTCGTATTTAACTATTACCACATGAAATTATTTCACGCAATTTCAAATTAGAACCGTAGAGCTATATTTGAAGTACTAAAAATACTAGTAAATTTCAAGTTTAAAAACAGATTGCACCCCAGCAAATTAAAATAAAGGTTTTTGTAGCAAGTTTTGCTGATACTTAAAAAAATGAAAAGTTAATTCGATCAGCCAATAACAGTTACATGAAAGTGAATGCATAGGGTTTTTTTTAAATATGGTCATCCCTCAAACACTTTTACTACGCGAAATTATTGAAATATTGAATCAAACCACTGTCTATAAACCCTAAAAAGGGAATAAAATCACAATAAATTAACCATTTTTTTATTGTTACAGGTAATTTAAAATACTTTCCGAGCTTATATTCTGCGAATAATCGAAACAAACCATACCTGAAAACCGAGATTAAGCAAAGAAACTTTATAAAAAGTCGCCCTAAAATACATGCACCATGTAAATTAAATAAAAAATGAACTCACTACTTGAAGTCCCATCTGACTGCTTTAGTTTGCTCCATTTGACCTACCTTTTGAGGATCCTTGAAGAGACGCCTCCTTTCCAACCCCTCAGTGAACACAAATTTATTTATTAACTGTTAATCCATTAAAACAGTTTAAAAATACGGTCGTGATTATAATCCACAAAACACCAAAACACTTGTTTTTTTACTTTACTTTAAACCCGCACAACATGTAGGTATATAGGTCTCAAATTATCAAAATTCGATTACAAACACCATCCGAATTTAATTAACACTTAAGGAACACTCACATCTTAATAGAATAACATATTGTGCATTGTAGCCACTTTCTGTACACCTGAATATTAAAATATTCCCGGATGATACACTCTGATATTATGTAAAGGTAGGTACACAAAACGTTTAAATAAATTAATTAATGTCTGGTCAAAATTAAATAAATCTAAGTTAAACCTTAACAAAGCAAAACATATGGAACTAGGCAATAACTTACCAACTAAATCTAACCTTATTTCTAATTTCGTGGAGTAAATAACTTTCCAGGCAAATTTTCAAAACTTTTGGAAAAAACATCGAAAAAAAAATCTTGGGAGAATGGAAAATACGTTAAATTTAATTTTTCTCGTGTATACAACATTAGTGGCACCGCATTTGGATTATTGCTCTACGATTTTCTATTTGGTCGATAAAGGAAACTTGGAAAGGAATAAGTGTCACGAAACAAAGCTAAGAAAATCACTTTCTTTTAACCTGATTTAGGTTCCAAAAATTGGAGACAGCTTTTTTTTTAATTTCGAATAAAATATAATAGTCGCGCAATTAGAGTTGATGCAAACAACATATTGATTGTGTGTATTGGTGCATATGAAAAGTCACCGATAAACAACAGTTTGTCCTGCTTACAAATACTTAATTAGCGAAAAGGAGACAAGTAAATACATTTGTATTTGTAAATATTTTGAATATTCTTAAAGTAGGTAAGTAAAAACTTTCGAAAAGTTTTTAAGGTGTTTTTTTTATTTATTATTTCGAGACAAACTGAAAAAACTTTTTTTATTTTATTTCATAAAATTTAACTTTTTTATAATTTCGCTAAAATGTTATTTTCTGATGTCGAAAATCAAGTTTTAAACGTGTTGTATGCAAGCAATGCACCTGTTCGAGTACTGTATTCGACTTTACATTCGCTCCGATACCTATACTTGAGTATTCAAATGGAAATGAAAATGGCTGTCAGATGTGAAAAAACAGAATCATAGATTTGAGATGCATGGGGGTCTGAAAATGTATTACGAGTGAATTAAAACAAATCCTACGACTGCCTAACGTTAATATATTTTAAAAACACACGAATAATAGTTTGCATTCAGCGTAAATGCCAAAGAGGGGTGGTAGTTCAAATACAATGTACCAGAAACTTCGTTAATTGCGCAGTTATTGTTCCTGTAGAAAAAAAATGGACGTGTATTATTATGGTTATCTTTAAGTTCATTTTGTTATCATTACAAAAGTTTATATTTTTGCACTTTGTGTACACGTATTTTATACATTTAAAACAATCGAAAACATGAGAACACGTTTTTGTTTGGCACTTAAGTATTATACCACCTGAAAACAGTAACAAAAAAATACCTAGTAAAAGTCTAACAACTTTATAAATTTCGGCAAATATAGTTTTCGTATTTGAATTATGAGCAGAATTTTACAGCCACGTACTCTGAATAACATAGATGTAACCTTAGAGTAACAATTAGTGTTAATTGTTGATCTAACACCTTGATTATTAATAATTGAAATTTTCTTACATGATCTACCGACCCGTCGATGAAATTATTTTTAAAATTGGCAAATCATAGTCGTACCTAAAAGATGAGAGATTATGGGACGAAAGTTGTCAATAGGTCTCCTCAGCAGAAGTTTATTGCTATTTGGTCACTAGTTTTTCGATAAGTACACAATCGTAAAAAATGTAAATTAAAAAAACAACGCGCAATGTTTGACATTTAACCTTTTTGAATATAATGTTTTTGTAGTTGTATCATTCTAGACGCTTTCAGAATGTCATATGCTAGCGGCATCTATCAAAAATTTGCAAAAACATTAGTATGATAAATATGTTCCCTACTTTATCCATTTAAGCATGGGTTGAAACCTAGCTAAGATACATGCAAAATTCTTTTTTTTAGCGACATCTCAGTTTTATTTGTTTTATTATTATTTAATCAATACGATAGAACTAAATATTATTTGCATAAAGTTCCAGAGCTGCACGTACAACAATTTTCGCCTATTTCAGAAGGTATGGCGCGAAATTAATACTGTAAAATTAATCGCCACCACAAAGTGATTCCTTTGTCTTTCGACCAGCAGATATTAAATTTATGAAGGAGTTTATTAAATATTTAATGATTAAGTCAAAATTAATATTATTAAACGACGTATAAAATAATATAGGTATATGAAAGTTATTATAAATATATTTATTTTAAGTCGTTTAATTTATGTGGAAGTTATATAGGAGGGAAAAATAAAACGATTGGTTTTTTATTATCTTTTTTAATGCACATATTGTTATTCCAAATAGTTTCTACAATATTGTACGGCTTTCATAAATATTTCATTACGAATTATAAATAATACAACACTTTTCATATACATTGTGATTATAACTTCAACATTTGTGAATTTCTATACTAATTCATGTATTTCACACTACATACATTTATACGTCACATACCCAAGAAATAATATGTACTATCAATACTTTTAAATTACCGTGATCGGAACATATTATTACATCAAGGTACAATTTTTAATTGTGAAATTTGAGAGCTGATTTCAAATATGTATAGAATTGAGGTTTGAGTTTTGTATAATATTTATTTATGCAATTACTATCAAACATTTATTTTTGTTAAGAATTCTCTTGGACCAAGTTTAACATTTACAGGCAATAAACATTACAGATATATTTTCAGTTGAACAACTCTCTTTTATATGAACATCTTTTCAACAAACACTTTTATTTATATTACAACGAAGCATTTTGATATCATTTCGAAAACATTTAAAAAACATTATTTTAATACATTTTGATAAACGTTTTTTCAATACAATGTGTTAAGTATTTTTTAAATAGTTTCAGTTACATTTTTTCTCAAACGGTTTCATAAATATAATTTCAATACATTTCCTTACAAACATATCATACAGATGTAAATAAATCACCAATAAGTAAGTATTGTATCATAGATTTTATTCTACATTTTAATACAATATTATTATGTTCTAAGTATATTATTTAAATAAATATTAACTCACCTAAAACACATTATTATTATTTACATTGCAATGAAACAAAGTTTTATTATTATAAATTCCAAATTTAACGTTAAGAAAACAAACAAAAAAATATATGTAAATTTGTTTTCATTACAAAAAATATTGATGCATGTAATTATTTTGATCGCTTAATGTATGTAGGTTATATTGCAAAATGTGGTGAGGCTATGAATCTGAAAAGTGTTATTTGAATACACTATTAGTGTGTTGTTAATAGTTATTGGTGAATCTTTAATTATATATTAATACAATTATTAAAATGGAAAAATACTGAAGTGCAACATGAATGTACACATTAAAAACTGCCGAACTGGCTATGACCTGCCGAACTGGCTATGACCTGCCGAACTGGCTATGAATCTGAAAAGTGTTATTTGAATACACTATTAGTGTGTTGTTAATAGTTATTGGTGAATGTTTAATTATATATTAATACATTTATTTAAATGCAAAAATACTGAAATGTAACATGAATTTACACATTAAAAACTGCCGAATGTGGAGATACCTAGATGTTTCAATGTATGAATTATTGTATGTTAACGCAAACAGAAAATGCATTATTAGGTACACGTATATGCGTAGCGCACGAGTTTTTTTTACTATGAATAAGGAATCTTTTAAATCTTCACGGCTACGATAAAAATTTCAAGGTTTTCAATGGATACCGGGTATGTAAAATATAATGAGAAAAATGCAAAACTTTTCGTGAATTTATAAAATCTTTTTTTTTTAAGATTTTATAGATATATTCCGAAATCCAAAACAACCATTTGGTTTTGATTATTACGAAAACGCTATTACAATATGCTTCTAGGGTATTTAAAAAAAATCTACGTATGATATAATAAGCAAATATTACATTAAATAGTCATCGAAAAAATAAATATTTCATAAAATTTTAAACAATGTTCCTAATTATTAACAGACTACTGAAAAGTGTTGATCGACATCTTTTGAACATCTGTAATTAACTTACTTCACAATTACCATCTCAACCCCGTAATATTCCACCAGATACAATGTTACTTTAATAGTTCATATTATTTTAAATATAGCTTTATGATTTAATGACGTGTTGCGTGCCCATCGATGCGACAAAATGAGATAGTACGAGTATTTACATTTTACTCATTTGTCCTTAAGAAAAAAACTTATAAAATAAATAAGTAATCATCTTACTTGCTAATGTACTACTTATTTACAGGCTACTCATCATATCTAATTTTGCATGGGTTGTGTTTTTAATCTTAACTTAAATAAAGAGCGCCATTCAAAAAGGAGCGCTATCTGGAACCCAGTTCCGGTTTTAGCTTAAAACCACTATTTCATATCACTTTAAATAACACGCTATCAAAACTGAATGCTTAATTTTATTCTGCTTTTTTATTGGTTGGGTAGTTATTTATAAAAACCTATCTGTGTTGAATCGCTATTTACATTGAATCATAGTCGTTTGTTAAATGCAAGGTAAAATAAGGTTTGGAATTCTTGAAACTTGCAATTTGGTTTTTGAAGTAATAGACTGACTTTGGAAAGTATGTTTCGGATTTTGTAAGCCACAGTGTCGATTTTGTTTGTTGAATTCAGATTACAAAACATGCAGATTAAAATTTGCAAATACAATTCACATTTCGCAAATTACAGTTCGGATGTTGTTAGTTGCATTCTGGATTTTTAAAGATGCAGTGCGGATTTAACAAGTTGTAAGGCGGATTTTGTTGAAATTCACAACCCATGAGCTATAATTTGCGCAACGGGTTTTTTTTTAATTTTAAATTTGGTAAGATTGGATTTTGTAAGTTGACTAAGCTAATTTCTGACAGGGTTTTGAATAACGTTCGAATAAGAATGGCGTTCTTGCGTTCCTAAAATACGAGTAATACCTGCAAAGTTTATTCGTGAGATACATTTGAGGTGCATAGGAGCATCAATAATATAAGGTAACTTTTTTTCACCTTTTAGACAGTACATATTATAACATTACAATTGTGATGATAAAGAACTTTCAACATGTTACATATAATATAAGCAGAGTACAATAAATTCATTTTTATGTAATCAGTAGTAAATTCGAGACATTTTACAATCATTCAAGTAAGATCATGGAACATAGCAACTAGTACATTTTCATAAACATATTTCCTAACAAGCTAAAATCATGGTACAACTGAACTGGCCCGAGGTGCAATATATTAAAGGGGCCAAAACTGACCAACATAAAAATACGACAGTTTAAATTATACAAATTCCTCAAAAGTATTATCTTATTTGGGTTCCCAAACGCCGAAATACCTTGTTCCAGCTCTGGCAGTGATGTTTCCAAATCACCCAAATTAAGTAAAGTACCGCCATCTAGGAATCTACAACAACATCTAACTATGTATTTACAGGCTACTCAAATGTCGGGTTCACACAATTTTTATAAAGATTTTTAAGAGGTAAAGCAAGCCATTCACAGGAAACCGTGATCCGACTTCAGATTATTTTTTTTATTACTCTCTGTAGTATTTAATATCCTTCTCGTGATGTTTTTTTTTTTTTATCTATAGCTTAGTTTGTTATGTTTAGGGTAGCTAGTAATTTAGCGGCACTGAATCATGAACCAAGCAGTCGATTAATAATTATATTATCCCTTTTTTAAGTTTTGCACCGCCACTGATAGATTTGATGATGTGATTAAGTTGAGGTATTTCAAACTTTCATCACATTTGACATCAATCCATTTCAGCGATTAGCGCCTTGTTTCACATTTTAATGGTCTCCGTTAAATGTTGATTCTAGGTCCATTAAGCTTTTGAACACAGCGTGATCAGTTGACATGCATAACACGTGACCGTTATACATTCCAGCTGACCACAATTTGTTCAAAAGTTGAAAATTACTGACAATCGGCCTTTAACGGGGACCATAAAAAAATCAAAAAAAATAAATGGCGCTTGCTGAATTCGAATTTTCGAATCATTGAAATGTTTTGAAAACGATATCAAATGTGACGATGTCAATTGTGATGAAACTTTGATACAAACCACACTTAATGACATTGTATATTTTGGGGTTCAATTCTTTAAAAAATGTTTGATTCTTTGTATTAACGATGTGAACATTTTTTTAAATTATTCTTGTTTTTAGCTGAAAAACACGGTTAGCAATATTTCCAATTTTGTTTAGAAGTTGCTAGTCGCATTTTGTAAATTATGATTATAGTTTTGAAAGTTACTGTCAGAATTTTGACAAGTTAGATCTTTATTGTGTAAATTTGGGTTTCGGAACACATTCGATCATAAATGTTGTTACATGGTTAATGCATTCTTATTACATTTGTCACATGTCTTATTACATTTATTACACATTTCAATACATTTGTTAAATACAATTTTTAACATTTGCAAGTAAAGTTGTCATAATCCGTATAGCCCTTTCCTAAAACATGTTTTGTTATAAACTAACCTAGATACATGTTGCACAGTTTAATTATACGCTCATAATATTTTTTCATAGATTTGTATTCAACCTTCGAACTCCAGTAAACATTACAAAAAAACTGAATTCTTACATCTATAAGACACCCAACGATTGAAAAAGAATACAAAAAATCCGCCCCATATAAATATTGATCGTATAATTATAATAGGTCCACTTAGTATGGAAACCGGACTACCGCTGATATCGAATGTTACCGATATAAGGCAGATGGCGTTAAATATCATTTGCAAGTTTCTGTAATCGGCGGGTCTAATCGTATTCAATTATGGGGGACAATCTAGTGAATAATTTATCAATGTCAAGAGTCATATTTAACTACAACGACACTGAACTATGTATTTACAGGCTACTCATGTTGCAAATTTTCGAACTTTAAACTTTTTATCGCTTAATAAACGGTACCATTCACGGAAAAACGTGTTTACAAAACTCGGGTCCAGCTCGTCATAATCTGCTGTAATAATGTTATTAATTTAATAAACATTATTTTTAAGTTTAATACAAAGCGCACTTGAGGTGAAATATTGCAAAACCGACCTATAAAAATTATAGCGTAATATCATTAAATCCCACTTACAGGAAAAAAAAAAGATTTTTTATAGACGAGCTCAACATAATTAGTTCAAATTGATGGAAAGTTGTTTTTATTAACCCTTGAAACGATATAATGAAGCGTGATGGGAATCCGGAACTAGGTTCCGGTTAGACGGCAAGATGGTTTGGTAATCTCAAAAATATTCGGTCAGTTTAAATTTTTGGAAATACATATTGCCGTATTGGACCGGATTTCGAAACAAGTTGCTCTATGAATAGCATAGTTGATTAATAACCTTACAAGTAACCTAATTTATGCAATAGTACGATTCGTCTTGAACTTCTTACTAAATATACACGAAAGATGATTAAAAACTTAAAACATGTTATTCATTACAATCATTACCAATATATTTAAAATAAATTTTGTTATTATTCCAATGTATTTCAATGATACATTTTACGAAGACTGATCATAGAAGAACAATCCAATTAATGTTAAATAATATTTAATCAGAGTTTAATTCAAAGCAATACATGATTTGAAAAATGTATAAGCGGTGCAATGCCGATCTTACTTTACTTTGAAAAACTTTATTTGTGACAGCTGAGATTCGGTTGAAAAATTAAATTGTCTTTACACCCCCTTATACATAATAATATTTAACCTTACAAACAGTACTAAAACACGTAACTATTTATTTAAAGGCTACTCATTTTTTTGGTTTTGCGATCATCGTATGGCTAGAGCACCTATTTTTATTAAGAGTGTGATTCACAATTGAATGTGTCTGAAAACCGGAGTGTGGCGAGCATCTGTAACTAAGTTCCGGTTAGATATCACGAAATTGTTAACGCAACACAGAAAAATTACCGAATATTTTAGTTAAAATAAATACTCTGGTAATTAATCCTTATTTTATTGACTTGTGTCTACTGGCGTGTCTTGGTTGATCATTTCGGAACATCAATACGGAGCTGGTGTTTGATAAAGTTAGCGATTCCGTAGCAGAAGATATCTAGATTTAAAGGGTTAAAATGAAGACTTCGTTCAAAAAAGCTTCGGATGGTACTTTTTACGGTTTCATAGGCTAAATTCAATTATGAATGGCCCACTTAGATATATTGCTTATCTAAAATGTATCCGGTACATATTTTGTAAACAATTACAATTCTCAACCAGGGTTAATGTATATGATGAGAAATAATTTAAGATGGAAAAAACTAATCAACATTCAAATTAACCCGTGATTTTAGCAAAATGTTTTTTTGACAACAGGAAAAGTGTTAATACGATTTTATTTGAACTCTGAATACATATTATGACATATATATATTATCTTTGATACTAAGGAGCATCTACTTCATTCGTTTATTTTATGATCCTGATTCATTGTGTTTCCAGAAATAAGTTTTTAACCTGTTATAACATTTTTTAAACTTATTGCTCCCAGTTGCATTAATTTTTAACCGAGATATATTATCTTTCCAAGCTATGATATGCTTTCGGTAATATGGATGTTTAATTTATCTTTTTAAATGTAAAAACATAATCATAATATAACTGAATACTTATAAACTACCATATGAAGACCAAAGAAGAAAAAAAATAGAGGCTTTGAATTAATTCAGAGGTTAAGTGAGTTGAATGAAATGAAGAATGAAATAGAATAACAGAGCACGAAAAAGATTTTTTTCGTTCTTTATCTTCATAAAATATGGTCATTCTAGTTACAACACTCTAATTATACACAGGCTACTCATTTGAGACGCGGATAGTTATAGTAATAGCTAAAATAAATCATCACATTAAAACAAAACATAATGCTTTCATTATTCATACATTGTCATTCATTCGCAATATACATTATCATCACTCTATTGAAATCAAACATTCATCGAAAATCAGTATCAACACGTAAAAATTCTTAATGCAGAAAAACTTCAAAATCATTCATAAAATACAAACTTCCATCGCCGTATGCAAAACTACAAACTTCAATTTATCCAGGTAAAAAATCCATATTTATATAGGTACACTTTATATAAATCTAAACTATAATCAACAATCACATTCCGTCATTATCATTCAAACATCATATTTGATTCATTCAAACATATGCATACTAAACATATAGAATCCACCACCGTTGAAATTATACTAAATTCGGCTACTTATCATATCCATTTTTATACTACATCATCATATCCACTTACATTCAAATATCAAACATTTATGAATCAGTATATTCACTTTCATACAAATACCAAATCATTTTAAATTTTACATAATGCGATAATTCAATCATTGTCATATTTGAATAGTTCATACTTACCATTGAAACCAATTTCAAAATACATAATTCTATTCATTTGACATCGTCATATCAGTCATAACAAAAAAAAAAACATTTTAATGCATGTCAGTTACATATTTCAATAAACACCTTATTTAAGTACATATCAATCAACAATGACATAGACAGATACATTTTTTAAATTTTTTCCCTATTAAACCTGTGGGAATTAGTTCATTTAAAAATTTACTTGTTACCATTATTAGCTTAATTACTTCAATGTTACGTTAAATTATTATTATTAGTATTCGAACAGGGGCTGTGCACTTTCAGATAAAGGAAATAATAAATATAATCAAATTAACATTTATATTATCAATTACGTGACTAGACAGTTTCAAACATTCGTAAATCTAAAAAATCTCTGTCATAACGAATCATTCAATTCACACAGACATTACTTCATCATTCAACTTTTTTTTAAAGAATTCATTCAATATCAATTTTCAAACAGTTATTTAGACAGTCATGCATATTTCCTACATTCGTTTACTAGCAATACTCGGACATTTTAAATAATCTAAAGAAATGAAAAAAAAAACTTTGCTTAAGACCACGGATATCATTTATTTTTTATGGTCGACCGGTTTCGCTTAGCCTAAGCATCGTCTGGATACAAAATTAAACTAACTCATTTTAATTTTGTACCCTGATGATGAATGATGAAGCGAAACCGGTCGGTCAAAAAAATTAAAATAATATCCGTGGTCTTATACAAAGTTATTTTTTCATTTCTTTAAATATGTCAAACCACAAAGTGATTGCTCTCTATGAAAATATATTAAATAATCATTCGTTTCACACAAATATCATTTCATTCAATATAAATTTTCAACAAATCAATTAACAGATTTTAATCACATTGCTCGCAAAAATTCAAATAATATAATTCGGCCAGACCTTATTTAAACCTTTATTATCATTATAAAAACATCATACTTCGTACATCGTAAGTCGTGCTTTTAAAATTTGAATCATTCATAAACTTGCATATATTCTAATCATGTTCACTTCATCAACAACAAAATATATTTCATTCATTCGATAAATAAAGAGTTTGTGCATCCATAGTACTTATTCAATTATCAATTATTAGTTCATGACACTTTAAACCTATTCATAAATTCTATTCTACTTTTTTCCCGTTTCAACCAGTGGCAAGTTAATACTAAGTACATTTTTCATTACATACGAATGCAAGTAACCCTCAATTCTTATTCTAAACATGTTTATAATCATTGTACTAACATATTTACAAACTACAGTTTTGACTAGATTTCACTCGGAACGAGGACGCGCTTTACAAATTCGTTAAAAGAAATGATAAATTTTAAACAAATTATAAGTTCCTATCGCTATGTTATACTAGGTTTATATGTAAAGAAGAATCATACATTCTCAAACATACAGCTTTGATTCCTTTCAACCTTGCATTATTTATTATTGCATCCTTCTGATATAGCATTCTTCAAATTCATTCGAATAATTCTTTTAAAAATTCTCTCAACCTTGTTATTTTTCAAACACTTATTTCTTCAAGCTTGCATCTTTATATATGAGCAATTATTCAACCTCTCGTAATATTTAAAACATGCATATTTTTTTAACTTAAATCCTTTTGACCCTTCACCTTTCCAAACACGCATTACTTCAAGCATAGATCCTTTCAACCTTGCAACCTTGCACCACTCTAAATATGAATTATTTAAGCCTTGCATACTTTCGACCCCACATCCATTTAACAAGTATCCTTTCAAACTTGCATTATTACAAACCCCGCATTCTTTCAAGCTTTTATCGTTTCAACTTTGCATCCTTTATTTACGTATCCTTTCCAACGCATCTGTTCAAACATGCATCCTTTCATCCTTGCATCCTTTGATAATTTTATGGATATACATAAATTCAAAGACACTTTCTTAACCTCGCATCGTATCACACTTTAAACTTGATTCACACCAGCGTCCGGATCCGCTCCGTGACGATGTTGTTCCTGAAGAGAGCTTATTGATATGGTATGAATATCAATCAAGGAGTATGTACCAAGACAAATTTGTGTGGCAGTATATCCTTCTGCCCACCCTTGTGATATTTAACTACTTAGTTAAATAATTATTTTGCAGATTTTTTTTTTCAAACCATTTTTTTATCACTAAATAATATTTTTAATAATTAATAATGAATAAAAATATTATTTAGTGATAAAAACATGATTTAAAAAAAAAAAAATCTGCGATGTAAGTATTTTTACACTTCAAAATAATTATTTAACTACCTAAGTAGTTAAATATCACAAGGGTGGGCAGAAGGATATTCTGCCACACAAATTTGTCTTGGTACATACTCCTTGATTGATATTCATACCATATCAATAAGTTCTCTTGCGGAACAACATCGTCACGGAGCGGATCCGGACGCTGGTGTGAATCAAGCTTTAAGCTTTGAATCCTTGTTTACGTTAAACCTTGCATACTTTCAACCATGCATTTCACCTAGTAAGCTGGCATCATATAAATCAAAAATATTATTGACAATTCAACATTTACAATATTTCCTTAATTTTTAATATATTATTAAATAAACTAGCTACTTTTTTACTGTCGCTGCCCGTGTCCGTTTTACTAAATCTAAGCACAAGATCATTCATTTTCATTTCTAAACCTAAGTACATGTTATTTCAATTTCACTTCTTAAATGGTTAAACAATTTCAATTCTAAACCTAGAAACGAGGGGATTCATTTTCGTTTTTTAACCTAAGAACAAGGAATATCAATTTCATTTTTTAAACTAGGTACATAATTTCATTATTAATCTAAGTACATGGTTATTCAATCTCATTTTAACCTTAATTTAAATACCTGGTTATTCAATTACATTACCCAAACAAATAACATGGTTATCATTTTTTATGGAAAATTTAAGAACATGATAAATCATTTAATTTTTTTTAAGCCAAGTACTTGTTGTTTAATTTTCAGTTCCTAACCTAAATTCATTCTTTTAATGAAGTACACATTTCATTCAAACTTTTTTTCTTCTTGAATTAAGTACATTTTTATTCGTTTGCATTTAAAAATCTAAGTACATGTTTATTCAAATACATCTTATGATTAAAAATACACAATTAAATTATCCAAAAAGCCCGTTTGCTTGACCATTTTCACATTATTACTTACGTAAAAACAATTTCACAAAATTCAGTTTCAAATCATAAATCAATTGTACCTCAGATAAAGCATATTTTTATACATTTTTAACTAGTTTAAGTACATAATAAGATCAACATTTTCAATTTTATATGTGAAATTTTTAACATTTTAAAAAATTTAACTCAGGAACATGGTAATCAGCAATTGGAATTATTAACCTACGTAGATATTGCATGATTTTACAATGATTAAAATTCAACGAAGAACATTCAAATAATCTGTCAAAAAAATTAAGCATACCTACGTTGTTCATACAACTTGCATATTTTATAATTTTTGTTCCAGATAATACATATCTTATAATTGTCATCATTTTAACCAAGTACATGCTGGAGCTAACCAGAGATCAATTTTAACACATTTCGTCATATTATAATCATCAATAATGCATTTTTAAGTAAGCATCGCTTTCATCATCTAACCTAGATACATTTTTCATAGAATCAGTAAGTTTTAATCATTCTTAAGCAATGTACATTATTCATAGATATTTTACTCTATTTTCTTACCCATTCTTCGGCATAAGCTTAAATCAACTGAAAAACATATTTAATATAACCTTGAAATATCTAAATCTAAGTACATGTTCAGTATAAATGCCAGCTTTATTATTTTTTGTTCGTAGGCTCAATTAGTAGTTGTTGGTTAAATTTTTACTAATCTACTAAATGTTAGTATGGAACCCTGTTCCTTAAGCCTTCGACATATAAACAATCCAAAAGAAAGTAAATAACACTTCTTATTAACATGTTGATGAATAACAGAGGAAAAGCTTAGAGCCTTTTCCAAACCGATATATTTGGAAAATAAAATTATAAATTTTGTGAAATATTTATGTTACCTATCACTTAAACCTGTTTTATTTGTTAATTAAGTAATGTTTGCTTGTTATTTTAAGGAAACCATGGTCCTTAAACCACTTTCGGAACCGGTAAACTGGTTTTATTTACAGAAAACCCTGTTTTCACAAGGGGTTTTTAGCGCGTTACGATTTTCGGCATCCTGATTTTCTAGCGAATTTTCCTTGCTATGTTAACATGGTTGTTCTGACAATCTTAGCTAATAAATTGGTAGACAGAGTTGCTCGATAAAAGAGCAGATTTCCTCGGAAGATTCATAAATAAAAATCAAGTTGTTCAATATTGTTTTATGTCCGAGTCTGAAAATATGTCTGAAATGTTCAAAAACTTGTATTTCTCTTTTCTGATACATAAGCATTATAAACATTGAAATATTATTACAAAGTACTTAATGGTAAACTTGTTCTGTTTATATATACAGTTTGAACAAGTTGAACTTTTGTCTTACAACTAATATTTGGATCAGCCGCATATCTGCCCCTTCCTGAAGAAGGGGTTTATAAAAAACAAAAATATTTATGTACAAGAAGAAAAACTCAAACGTTTTACACGAGACAATACAAAACATGTCATTAATAACAGATTATCATCATTGTATCATAACCCTCGAACATCATCATGGTTCCGTTCAAACCCACATTCACAAGGGGAGTAAAAAAGCGAACCGGCGTATTTTTACAGCCAAGGTAAATAAAGGTTGGTTGATTCATACGTGACATAGTTAAAGCGGTGATTGAAAACAAATGGTTCTTATTTCAGCATAGTTTCCAAAACAAATGGTTCTTAACTCAGCATGGTTTCCAAAACAAAGGGTTCTTAATTCAGCATAATTTCCTAAACAAATGGTTCTTAATGATTTATTAAAACCAATTTTTAACTTTATTCCACTTTTATTTTATGACTGGACCGGTTTCAGCCTATGACGGCCATCTTCAGACTAGTCATAGGCTGAAACCGGTCCAGACATAAAATAAAAGTGGAATAAAGTTATAAATTTGTTTTATTAAATCATTAAAATGGAATTCCACCACGAATTAACAGTTACAAAATTAGAAATAATAAATGGTTCTTAATTTAGCATAGTTTTCAAAACGAGTTGTTTGATCAAAAGGTGCCACCGTATATTACTCACGAAAGATTTGGTTACTTCACTACATAACCATACATTTTAACCACCACTTGAACAACGGATGAAGCAACCGACCCTAAGAGTCTCAATATTTGAACTAACAACAGTATTAAATGATCATAAATATGAGGTCGAGGGAAATGGAATGACGTTGTTAAGAATTAAATATTTTAATAAAACAATTCTTAGTTTTACACCACTCTATTTATACCAATGACAACCAGGTTTAAATACCAATGTATGGAATAAATAAAAGGAGTGAAAACTTAGAATTATTTAATTTTCAATTTTAATGTCACACCCCAAAGTGTTTGCTTCATATGAAAAAATAAACAATATTATTTATTAAAATAGATATTATTTATCGTTCAACTTTTGGTCTTTGGTAGTGTTCACTATCCATAAAAATGCCGTGCAGCTTTTTTACTCCTGTTTGAGTTCGGCCTAACTGTATTGACGATCAGTTAAACTTCTCACAGATCAAATGAAGGATTCTTTAAACTCTATCAAATATTCTTTCAACTTTAACAACATAACAAGAACATTAATAATATGTTTTTATATGTGGTGATATATAATGATATGAAATTAGATATTATGCAATATTTTTACGAAAAAATAATAGCATATTTAAATCATTAATCCATATTGTCTCTTACACGTGAAGATAAATAAGGTCTGAATTAATAAAGAACATAATGAAAGCGTTTAGTATTTTCGGAAGAGTTCTTGTATTAGAAATTATGGGAAGTGGAACACACTGAACGTTAAATTCTAGTCGCTAATTCTACATGTTGTTGGTAACTTCGTTGACCGTTTTAACTCCATACACAAAAATAACTCGGGAATAAACAAACCAATGCATTGTGCAGTCTTAATACTGTATGCCCATATATTTAGTATCATCCACAAATTATGTACTGCTGTTAATTATGTAATGTTACTGCTACCGACTAAAATATAATATTATGTAACATACATCATTCAAATTCTACTGTCTACTTTACCTTTATCTCTCTGTATGCTTAATTTACAAATACTAAAATTTCATGTGGTAACTTTTGATTCTTCCGAATGTACACCGCCTACGTTTTTTTCAATATTTAATTCAAGCAAAAATTTCTAAAAACATCTATTCTTTTATATAGGTTGAAGCACCAAATACAAAACAATTTAAAATATGCGAAAAATTGTGCCTTTGAAGCAAAAAAGCACGTATTTAGACAGATTTTTTTTTCTAAATTATGTATTCACTGCCATTGTTTTCAAGTTTATTTAATATTCCAAAATTATTTATAATAGATGTTAAAACTTTTTCTTCTACGTTTAATGCACATCCCTGCTTTCAAATATATCCCAATATATTTTTTTGCTTGCATTAAACATGTCTTAATTTTATACTCTTCCCAATATTTTACATTTTAGTAAATTAAGAATATAAGTGGGATTTTATAGACATTTGAGATACATTTTCAAAACTTTAATAACGACACATATACAAACATTCAATGCGCACGGGAAAATAGAGACATACGAAGACGATGTATTTACAGAAGGAGAAGGCGACTTGGTCCAAGGAATTTAAATAATAATATGTTGATCACGTTTGTTCCACAAATTTCAATGGTTGGGTATTTTGAAACATTCGATATATTAAATAACTGATTCAGATGAAAATAGCAATAATATAATATGTTTAATATATTCGAAAATTTGTTAATTTTACCGAAATTCGTGATATCACCAACAAATTCTTCGCATTACCGCAATTATGACCAATGGAAGCTGGGTAACACAGGTATATATTCGAAGATTTGTATACTTCTTATTGAAAAGAAGAAAAGTACCACAAAATGGTTCCATCAACAAAATGTGTATCGAAATAATTTGAACAAATGATTACATTGCTCAAATAAAAGCCAAATTCTTCACTGTTTCTCATTCGAATAATAGAAAATAGTTCAAAATAGTGCCAAATTTCTCAATTTCAACATTGCGGTGACTTTAGTCGTTGAATACTAACAAGTTTCCAATGAAAAGTTGAGAAAAATCCCCGAAACTTGTTAAAGTGTTCCACAAGGTCGAGTCTTGGGTCCTCAGGTTTATTGGTACATGTTCTTAGGGTTCTAATTCCAAGGTGAATTTGAATCGAGCTCCTTCTTACTATTAAAATTATTCAAATAAGAAAACGAATTACGGCTTTAATTGCCGATTTGGTTACGATACTTTGGTAGTTTTAGTTTATTATTGCGTTTTAAAAGTAGTATAATAATGCCTTTGGTCAATATTTAGTCCGAATCGGAGTCGGAACTGGGCGGCGCAGGAGTGTGTTCCTGAACTTCTGCAACTGGTTCTTCTCTAATGGGTGCTTTCGCAATGGTGGCTGCAAGATAAGCATTTGGTCCTTCGCCCTGGGTGTGCTCAATTCCAACCCTTAGGAAAGAAAAAATATTTAACTTAAGTAAAATAATACTTAAAAGTAAAATGAAACCCAAACAAGAAAACTTGGGTTATTTTACTAGGGTATTATTATCACAGTTCGAGCTGCAACACCTAAATACCTTGAAAAACAAAATGTTTAAGGTATGTAAGTTTTGAGTGTTTAGCTTTTAATGGTCCTTCCTACGTACGTAGAGCTATTTTTTAATTACTTACAAACATTTGATAATTACCTCCCTAATTAAGAAAATCCCTGTGCTTAGAGAGAGAGTACTATAATGGGTTACTTTTTCTTATTTTTTTATGATTAAAAAATAATATCATACGAATATAAACATTTTAAGTTATTTTGGTGAAAAGTGTATTTTAGATTTTTTTTGAAAATTTCGTAGTTATTTTCATCTATTATGTCTTTGGGAAGTTCGTCAAAAATCTTAAGTTACAGTACTTACAGTTATAAATGAAGTATGAGGTGATTTTTCACACAAACGGCGCTATACAAATCGTCCAAATATTATTATTATTATGAAAGTGAAAATCGCGTTTGGGCGATTTTGCATTGGGAGAGTGTTTATACGAGTATATCTCATAGCGTTGGTATAAGATAGAACATTGTTGAGTATTTGTAGTGTTCGAAGATGTGTTTAACACGTTCATTGCTGACATCGCATGTCACGCGTTGATAGATATGTGACCGGTATGCGCACAACGCGCCACGCTCGTTGTGCCGCCTCTTCGCTTTGAACCGATCTAAACAGATGCAACCATGTTGTTTTGACTCGTTCCACGGGGCACAGGGAAACCCGTCACTGTTTGTTAATTTTAATTGATTCGTCATTCGTATGGCATTAATATGTACGAAATTAAGTTAGCAATGAACGTGTAAAGAAGCTTGCATTTTTTCTGTACTTCAACAAAACAATGTATTGTATTCCAAATTTTGTAAGTCCTGCATGATCGAGTTGTAAAACGCTCGACCACAAATCCAGAGGTCCCGGGTTCAAACCCGGCGTGGGCAAATAAATTTTATTTAATTAATATGTGTCATAAAACATTTAGTTGAAATAAAATAAAATAAATTATACTTGCGGCACGTTCCAGAGTAGTAGATACTCTAATATAAGTATCGCCCTGGTGAAAGACTAGCATTCAGAATTGAAACGTTGCTTTAAATGCTTTAAGCCGTGTTTGGTGACCAGATCTGAATAGCCAGGTATTTCTCAACCTTTCCCTTCCTCACCTTCTTCCCCTATCCACTACCTTCAGCCTCACAACATACCCTTATTGGGGATGCCACAGTCTCACTAGCTCTAGACGGTTGGGAGCAGTTGAGACTCTTGTGTTGTTTCACGTTAAAAAGTCCAGTTGCGTAAGTTTCATGTTTTCATAAACTATATGGTGATGTTTCCATACATGTATAGCTCAGGGGCATATTATCACATTTTAAAAGAACCTTAAACCAGCAGGAAACATGTCCCAATCAGATCAGAAACCAAACCATAGGTCACTTACTTGTACTCGTGCCTGGCCAGGTAGCGCACGTACTTCTCTGGCGGGTCGTCGGAGTCGTGGTTCTGCAGACTGACCGACCGCACGACCGTGTGGGACACCTGCGTGGCGGGCATGGTGAACTCCACGTAGCACCAGTCGGCCAGCTTGTCGGGGATCTGGTCGTAGCTGGTCAGGGCCATGCGGCAGACGAGGTTGTGGGTGGTGTAGGCGCCTGGACAAATGCAATTGAGAAAATTAGTTGTAAAATATAATTATGGGGAAAAAAGAACGGTCAAAATAAACAATTCCGTTTGTTGTCAGGTGTTCCATAAACACCGTCATGTGCAGGTATAAAACACGAAATAACGTCGATAATTTGTACAGTTTTAGAAAAAATGTCTTGCTATTACTTTAAAAATGTAACAATGATTGGGCTAGTTATATATATATATTTATTTTTTTTATTAATTACAATATAACATTTTGAAAAACGGATATGTTGAAAAACAGAAATGTTGAAAAACAATAATATTTTATTCACAGTCCTCCTCACTAGGGATTCCTATTCCGATGGGACTGTAGGTTGCTGCGTTGGTGTTACTGGTTCTATGATTTCTTCATAATCTTTATAATTTCCTATTTTTATTTATTGTCTATCACTTTTGTCTCTCTTTGTGTATCTTTTCTTTTTTCTGTATTATTTATCATTGATAGAGTTTTTGTTGTTTTATATTTGATGTATCCTTTGTATTTGTATTTGTATTTGTATTTGTATTTGTATTTGTATTTGTATTTGTATTTGTATTTGTATTTGTATTTGTATTTGTATTTGTATTTGTATTTGTATTTGTATTTGTATTTGTATTTGTATTTGTATTTGTATTTGTATTTGTATTTGTATTTGTATTTGTATTTGTATTTGTATTTGTAATTGTATTTGTATTTGTATTTGTATTTGTATTTGTAATTTTATTTTTACAATTGTAGAATAACTGATTTTTTCTTACGTAAGTGAAAACACATGTTAAAACTTAGTGTAAGTAAATAAATAAATCAGCAGAGTATCGAAAATTCTTTTTTTGGTTATTGATTTTTCAGTACTTGGGATCTTTTTGTACTCGGCATATAGCACAAATATGTCTTTTTCTGTAACTCCCCCAAGAGTGTCGGCGTATTTTTGCGTAAAGCCGTGGGAATAACACCGTCACCCACTCGGGTTTTGACGTGGGTCAAAGAAAGGGCTTTAGAAAGGGATTTGGTATTAAACCCAGATTAAAGAAGAAAAAAACAAATAGCGGGAGTTCGATCCACATGCGTACCGTTTGCAAAATAATTTGTTGGAGAAATGACTCGTTTTCTGCCGACTTTATTTTTATGTAACGAAACTTTTTTGGACTATGTTATTTTGGATTAAGTATTGTTTTTTTTTATAATTATGTATTTTTTTATAAAGGTTTTATACATTTTGATAATAATATCAGAAGTAAAATATGAAGAAAATAAATAAATAAATCATTAGATTTGACTGTTACTGACTAGCAGACGACCAACGTCCTATAATGTCTTCGATAAAAATAGTGACAGTAAACATACAAAAATAAAAAGGAGTTAAGGAAATATGTTAACCTTGGCCTTCCTTGGGTAGCCTGGACATTCTCCACACGATGGATCTGTGCTGGTGCTCATACTTGGCCTGCCCAGAGGTGACTTCTATGAGGGACTCTTGCAGCGTATCCACTGCTCCCAGGAACCTTTCGATTCCCTTGACCTTTCCCGTTCGTCTGCGGAAACAAATTAACATTATGAAATATTAGCATATTCCACTTAAGCTATCTCCATATATAAAAATGTATGTTTTTCTCGTTTGGAATTGAATAAAATTTTGTAATGAATGTTTCTTTATTTCTTTGTTTATAAATAGTAATGGTCGTCAAAAAGCATTACTTTAGATGTCAAATTAATTATTGCACCTAAAAGAAAAGTTATTGGACGATCTACAACTCAAGCACGAAAGATAAAGGCATCACAGGCTTCAGAAACAGACGACCAACGGGAAGTAAGATTGGAAATTAATAATGAGACAGACGAGAAACGTGAAGCAAGACTGTGAACCGATTGAGTTTAGTTTCCGGGAAACCGATCGAGTTTTAATAGCTCAAGCCCGGAAAAAAAGACAAAAGACTAAAAACAAAACAAAAAAAAATAATTCAAAAGCACTTCAATAAAAAAAATTGAAAGAAAAAAATATATTTGAGTGGTAAACTCAATATGGAAATGCCTAATAAAGTATCGAACTCATCGATATTTTTACCTGTGAGCTGACTTGACGCTTCCATATCTGAAGTGTTTCTCTATTCTGAAAAGATAGATCCAGCATTCTGGGATGGGGAACCTTATCATCACATCTTCACAAGGAACCTGCCCAAGAGATCTGGATGTGAATCCTGGAACGAGCACATCAGCTCGAAGCTCCACCTGTTGAACCAAAGTTTTGCATAAAATATGTATCAAATGTTATTATCTGTAAATCCCTTATGATGGTACAAAGAAAAATTTGAAGCAATTTTTACAAAATTAGTAATAGTTAGGTTAGGAAGGTTACCTTATTTCCTGTAACACACATGACAGCTTTCACCTGAAGAGGAAGTTCCCTATTCTTCGGTGGTCTGACTCTAAATCTCATCAGCTCGATGTAGCACGCATCTGGGGGCTTGAACCTGGAAAACACACAAAAATGAATGTGAATTCCGGGTGAATTTAAAAAAATCGTTTGGTGCTTTTACTAGTATTAATGGATGACATTCAAACACTGCATATGAAAAAATGACTAATCGAAGAGAGGAGGAAGTTTGTTGATTGAAAGTAAATACCTCGCAGCGGTATTTTTTGATACTCAGAGAGTACCTATCAACCCCCAGTCAAACTTTCAGAACAATTGTGTTGACAATCTAAGAAAGCCACGGCAGCTTTTCCATCCTTCAGGTCAAGTATTAGGATTTTGTTTATATATTAATTCCACACAGGAAGCAAGGAAGGAGTGAACCTGGGTCTTGAAGAGGCCCTTGTTGTAGGAGGGAGGAATCATAGAGGCCGGCAAATCATTCCACAGCCGAGCTGTTGAACACAAGAATGAGTCGTAGAAGCAACCCGTTATCATGTGTCGAATGTCAACCGTGTACAAATGTTGGGCGCGCATTTCTCGATTTTCCCGACAATGTACCGGTGCTGAGCGGATCAATGAGGCAAGTTCCTCGGAGCATCTTCCATTGAAATAGCGGTAAAACAAAGGATTCCCACCTGACGTCTGTGCTCCAAAAATTGTAATCCGCTTGTTAAGATAGGATAATCTATCAAACGAACCGCCTGTTTCTGCACAAAGTCAAGGGCTATTTTCAGGTATTAAGGGGCTTTAAATCAGAGGTGGCTGCCAAATTCAATAGTGGGACGCACTAGCGATTTGTAAAAGGTCAGCAGTTGTGTACTATTAAAGTATCTGCGGCCCTGTACAGTACACCTAGCTTCTGAGAGGCTAAATTAACTCTGGCTTTGATGGAGCCCCCGTGCCTCAGCTGGACATTTAAGGTTACACCAAGCATGTCAATGGAAGGCTTGTCGGGAAGATTACTTCCGTTGAATGAGACGTTGAAGTTTTATGGTGTTGTGATTTTTTTTTCTTGTGACATGTTGCGGAAGTTTTCTTTTCTCTTTTTTTATATTTGATTTAAATTTAATATGACATACCTAATAATCCTAGTCCTCCCGTATTCGTCTTGCTGCACGCAGGAATGAAACTCCACCACCTCTAGCCTGATCCACTCCTCAGTGGCCACAGGGATGATGTCGTGTCTGCCCACTACCTCCTTGCCCTGCCTCCACATGTCGTTCACCCCCAGCTCTACGTCGGGCATCCCTGGAGAAAAAAGCCAAAAATGGGTCGAAGTTTGTTTTGTATAATGATAATGGCTTCAAATATTTTAAGACAAAAATTGATAACCGGTATAAATCCCTTCCTGCAAAACATTCATCAATAACAAGAAATTCCAATAAAATGATAAAACCTGAACCAATTGGCAATTTGATGCTTTGTTTCAAGGATGGACAACCAGTGAACAAATATTGAACTTCAAGATCAGCACCCAAAAATACACCCTTTTTGCTTTCTAATACAAGCAATACTCAATAATTGATGTATCTGTTAATTTTATCCGGACAGTTAGGGAAATGTTAAAGGTTTCCAGTGAATAAATATATTTTACTCTGATCTTTCAAAATCTATATAAAATGAATGCTAGAATTTTAGGTAAAACGTTTGAAAATGGCTGCGCTGGTTTTCAAACAACACCTTTTACTAACATTTTAGTATGTTTTTCATTGAATTTAGAAGATTACAGCTTAAAAATTTTATTCACTGGAAACCTTGGATATTTCCTAACTGCCCATGTAGAATTTACAGATAAATCATGTGCAGTATTGCTTGTATTAGAATGCTACAAAGTGACGTTTAGCACTATTTTGGATGTTGAGCTTTAAACGATACCTAGAAGTAACCAAACCGACTGTAGACTACCCTAAAAAGCTGTCAATTTGGCAAGATACAAAAAACGTCGCATGCAAGGCGAAGAACTGAGAAGAGCGGATGTAGTTTAGGGTGATAATTGACTGACAGTACATAAACAGTGACGCATGATTATGAAAGTAGGTTTTTCATTTTAACTATCACAGAAACCGCAAATTAAAGATGTCTGGCAAGTAAAAGATAACGGTGCGGTGTTATCACACGCAAACAACTGAATTCTTTACAAAATACACATAATATTATAAAATTTTAAAACTATCCACTAGGTCTTCCTTAAAAGGCCAATAACA
Source organism: Drusus annulatus (assembly GCA_022651775.1). Lineage (NCBI taxonomy): Eukaryota > Metazoa > Arthropoda > Insecta > Trichoptera > Limnephilidae > Drusus > Drusus annulatus. Next base: position 798,535 of record JAGWCC010000061.1, on the reverse strand, counting down.
AACATTAAATGCTAACAAAGTATGAATGTATTCATGGCATAGTTACCTGAGAGGAATCCCAGGAACAGAAGCCTAACCCTTGCAATCTGTTTCAAGACGTGACCTTCTGCATCTTGTTCCACGTAAATCTCATCGACCGCTGTTATTTGAACTTCTTCCATTTTGTAGTGGAGCGCTCTGTCCCTGTGCGCGCTTAGTCTGAACAATGCCTCTTCGATCACCATGGAGAAAGCTTTCATGTCTTCGTACGTTGTGGACCCAATTTTGAAGAGCTGGGACACCTGTGAAAGAGAAGAGAGAATTAATAACAATGCTAAAAAATGGTATTCGTACGTTAAAGCCAGCAATCGTCTACAATTTTGTTATCAATGAGTCAGAAGTTGTGTTTACCTGTGGGGCATGTTCCACTGGCAGTCCAAGTTTCTTCAGATCACTTCCGAACTCCTTACATCCTTGATAGTCCCCTTGGATTGCGTAGGCTGCGAACTGACTTAATTTGTTGGTAATTCTTTCGGCTTTGGTCACCTGTCCTGGTCTGAAACAATGACACTCTTTATAATACTATGCCACTACACCAGACTTGGTGAGACCGTTGAGTTTTACATGCAAGAAATTGATACGTGGAAGGAAAGTCAGTTGAATAAATTTGTCGTTAAGAATTTAATATATTTATATTAATTATAAGAGACGATGTATGAATGTAAGTGAAGCAAGAAGTGTGTGCCAAGACAGAGTTGTATGGCGGTCCGTCCTCTACAACCTCTGTCAACGGCGTGATGGTTAGTTAGTTTTTTAGTTAGTTATATTAATTATTGAAATAATATCAATAATTTTCAACGTAAATATGAAACAGAAAAAATGACGGTCACGACCGAGACTCGAACTCGGAACCTCTACTCTATCCGGGAGTAGCGCTTCTGTGCCAATTGAGCCACCGAAACCTTATAAACTGCCATTTTTTAATCGATCTCATACTTCGTTTGAAAATTATTAATATATTATTTTTTAATTTTTCTTCAGATTTGACTGCCATCTTTGTATTTTTTTGCTTGTTTCATATTTACGTTGAAGATTATTGATATTATTTCAATAATTAATATTAAAAAGTAAGCATAAAATTTAGTTAATTCTAATTTAACGTAATATTTTATCATTGCCATTCTAACAATATAGAAAAACCGCATAAAACGTTAGCATATTTTATTTCAAATGCGCTTTCGTAAAAGTGACTCACTGGTATCCAGTACGCACTTAGATATTGTGTATTTGACTAAAAATACATCGATTTCACATTTATTATAACAAATATGATCAATTTGATGAAGTATCCAACAATATTTTTTTTATTATTTCTTAATTTTAAACTGTTGATTCGTGGTAGAACTCCATTTTAAAGATTTTATAATACCAATTTCCTATTCTTTATGGAATAATATTAAACATTTGGTATTATTAAATTGAGTTTGTAATATAGTAATAAAACTGATTGAGATAAAGAACAGCAGTTTTCGCTGTATAGCGCCAATATTATATTATTAATGTGTAAAGATGTTATAAAGATACAAACCTGACACCAGGCCTTTCCTTGTAGAAGATGTATTGCAGTTTGACGGTGAAAATCTTCCCATACTGGTCGTACTGCTGGGCAGCGATGTCAGACACGGAGTAGCAGGCCTGCAGGGGGAGTTCCTGGAATGGTTCCTTGTCGCTGGCAGAGTTGAGGAGTTGAACAACCGGGTTGTCTCCCTGCAGCACTAGCCTGATGAATATCTTCTTCCAGAACCTGAGAAAATAAGGAATCTGATTAGGTCTGTATTATTTTCAGGTTTTTTATTCAGACATCTGATAGTAATAATACGCCAAGCCGTCTTCTGTACATGATTCGTTCGATCGCCACGTGGGGCGTACACGGGAAAAATTACAAATGGTAATTTTCGCTCAGACGTAAAAAAGTCCAAAATTTTATTCCGATTACCCAACTTCACGATATAATCCCTATGTTTCTTTTGACGTGTGTTGCAAGACTAAACTTTTTTATGGTGTGGTTTAGGTCATGTATTGATGTAAGCGAACACTCTGCGCTCTACTCTTAATGATATTATTTCCGATTATGTGATTCAAATTATTGTTAATAAGTCTTGTCATTAAATATGATTATATCAAAGGCAAATGTTGTTTACGTTCTATGAAAATAGGTCTATCTATTTTTAATACAATCTTGAAATGGTCGTTTGTATGAAGAAACACATTACATTTTATATATTCGTAAAAATTGTTAATGTTGTGGCTTGCCATATTTATTAAGAAAACAGATAAAAACTGTTTAAAGCCACTTTATTATTTTATATTTTGTCCACCGGTTTTGGAAGCACCCTTCCATATTTTATTTGAACATTTATTGTATTTAATATTGTCCTAAAGATAGAAGGGTACTTCCGAAACCGGTCGACAAAATATTAAATAATAAAGTTGTTTTATACGAATTTTATCTATTTTCTTTATAAAATACATGTTATTAAAGGACTTTCTACAATTTATTGACCGAAGAATTCCGACCATACCAAAAGTGAAAGCTAGAAGATCATAATATATGTACGACAACCGCGCATGCGGCAGGCTGTCAACATCAGGTCAAGCTCATTTAAGATTACTCTCCATTCACAAAAATGTATCTGCCTTCGAGATATTATTATTAAAGATATCATCTATTTTCAGAATAAAACAGTAGGTAAAGCAAAGAGTTCACTTATTTTTAACAATTTCGTGATCTTACAAACACTCTAAAAAGCTGCCAAAGAGATGTCAGAGCTTTTCTTTGAATCTGGGACCTGAAAATAGAATGATAGACATAATACAGAGTAGATATTCATATAAGATTTGAAAGCCTTTCACTGACACTATTAAATGGGCAGAGTGAGTATTATGTTTATGGTAAGACGCTCGACTACGAATCTAAAGGTCGCGGGTTCAAACCCGGCGTGCGCCAATAACTCTTATTTAATTCAATGTGTCATAACACATTTAATTCATATAAAAATAATTTTAAAAAGTATATTTGCGGCACGTTCCAGAGTGGTAGATACTCCAAGTATCGCCCTGGTGAAAGACCACCATTCAGAATCGAAACGTTGCTTGAAGTGGCTTTAGCCGTGTTTAGTGACCAGATCTGAATAGCCAGGTATTTCCCGACTTTCCTCTTCCCAATCTCCTTCTCCTCCCCACTACCTTCAGCCTCACAACATACCCTATTTGGGGATGCCATAGTCTCATTGGCTCTAGACGGTTGGGAACAGTTGAGACTTTTGTGCGGTATTCACGTAAAAAAAAATCAAAATATGTTTGTATGTATGCGTGTGTTTCGTGCAAATGAGTGCGAATCAATTTCACGTAAAACTACATTTATGAAAATATATACACGATTTGAAACATTTATTTCCTTATTTCTTCCGGAATATGAAGATTAGTGTTCATTTCTTGAACGAATTTCATCCCTCGTATGGTTATTGGGATTGAGGCCACGTTATTAGGGGTAGGTGGCATAAAATGAGCAATAAATGTAAATTCTTACGTGTAGTGAAGGGGAGAAAATTACACCTCTTATAATAATAATAATAATAGCTTTTTATTTCAGCGGAACAGAGCGGTGGGTGCAATACTCCGTCTGCCATATAAGTAAAAATACATATCAGAAACTTAAAACAGTGAAGATAACATAAAAAACAAAATAGAAAAAATAATGATAGTAATAAAAGTAAAATAAAAAGATAAAATAACGTAAAATGATAATAATAATAATAATAATATAAGAGCATTATAATGAAATAAAGAAAATAACTTTTACGGCGGATTGAGGGAAATTCTCCACCTGTGATGTAGGGGCGCACTGTGCCACTGGACGGCAGCCTGGACGAGAGTGTTCTCGGATTCCTGGTAGCGCTGTCTCGTTCCTGCCATTCTGTGACGCATCAGAGCAGCAAACCCGTTCACCCTTCCCTCTGCAAACATCTGTGAGGCGCTGCATCGCCAAGGAAGACCGAAAAGCCCCTGTACGCGTGGTTGTACTGCACTCGGAGCGTGTTCATGACTGCTTGTGTATATCTGGTCCAGAGTTCGCAAGTGTACAGGCTCATGCAGTACGTCTGGAACAACTGTCTCTTTACCGGAAGACTGCACCTATTGAATCTCCTGGCGAGCATGTTGGCTCGCACGCTTAGTGCTCTTCTCTGGCGCTCTATGTCCTTCTTGTCATTTAAGTCGTCAGTTACGACATGACCCAAATATTTAATTTCACTGCTTATATTCAGATCAACTCCGCCGAGACGTATGGGCGGGATGACAGTAGGTCCTGTACTTGCTCTAAATATCAGCAGCGATGATTTTTTTGGCATTGTACACTAACCCATGACTGTCAACGTACGCTTCACAAATGGCCACCAGTTTTCTCATTGCTCTTACTGATGGGGCTAGTATAACCATATCATCTGCGTAGCTAATGTTGTTCATACATACCCCGGCAATGTGGCATCCGATTCTTGTTTTATTCAGTGCTTTACTCAGTTCGTCCATATAAACATTAAATAGAACTGGAGACATTGAGCCTCCTTGTCTAACGCCGCACTTTAGCTTAGCTGCTTCTGATAGGCTATCATTCCATCTGACGAAGTTTTCCTGTTGGTTGTACCATGCACCCAGTATTTTCACAATTGATGGAGGTACTTGTCGTTCGGTTAGTTTTTCCCATAACTTTTCATGACTTACCCTATCAAAAGCTTTACTCAGATCAAGGAAGCATGCATAGACCGTTGTTTTTCGTGCTTTATAGTATTCAATAACTTGTTTCATACTATATATAGCTGTATCCGTAGAGCAACCAGACTTGAATCCCATTTTGCGAATCCTCTGTTCTAAGTTTGTCTTCCGTCAAATTTAGTAGAACTTTTTCGAGGATTCTTGCAATAACTGTAGCGAGAGATATAGGCCTGTAGTTAGCGGATGATGTCAAGTCCAGTTGACGGCTCTTTGGAATCGGTACTATAATAGTTTTGGAGAGTTGTTCCGGAATATGTCCGAGCTCGATCATGGCAGTGAACAGTGAGGCGAGTAGCGTTGGTAAGTACACTCCCGCATACTTAACATGTTCTATGGCGAGTCCATCGTGACCTGCAGATTTACCTCCCCGCCATGCTGCGTATTGCTTTTTGAACCATCTCCGGTGAGACGACGATAAATTCTTGCTGTTCTGGTTGAAGCGTTGGTCTATTAATTGTTTGTGGTTGATCTGGTGCCTTGCAAAAAGTATTCCTGAAAATTTCAGCTATATTTTTACCATCAGATTTTCCATCAATATGACTCGGGGATGTGTGTCTTGCCTTCAAAATAGCATTTGTTTTGTTCCAAAAGGATGAAAAGTTCTTGCATTGAAAGCTGTTGGCTATTTTATCCATTTTGCTCTGTTCGAGGTTTCTTTTGACAATTTTTTAAACTCTTTCTTAAAATTTGATCTTGTTTGTTTTCGAGCTTCCATAATTGGACCATTAGTGGGTCGTCCATTCTGCAGCCAACATATGTGCGCCTTCCTTGATGTTTCGTAGTGTAGAGCAACATGCTCATTCCAACCAGCTGTAGACTTCCATTTTCCTTCATTGTTTGGCCTTCTCACTACATTAAACGCACTTATTGCTGAAGTACGCAATGCTTGAACAATGTTGTCGTACAGTTTGTTGATTTCGACTGCATTTATCAACGTTCTGTCTTGAGGTACTGTATTGGTCCCACATGAATTATTTTAAGTTGACCTATGGATAGTTGTGCAGATTTGGAGTATAGCTCAACTTGTGCTGGATTTTTGGGTTGCCATCGACATGGATCCCCCTACTGTTGGTGAACTAATGGTAAACTTCGGTAGCCCAAAGGTCTGTAGCAGAGTTATGTGCATTGGTCGATGATCAGACCAGTCGGACTTGTAATCAATATACATATCTTGGATTGTATTACGTACTGCTTGAGTTACGAGACAATGGTCGAGCCACTTAGTCGTATTGTGTGCATCGCTTACATATGTGTACGAGTCAGATGGGATCATTTCAACGTCCGCAATTAGTAGATTATATTCTGAGCAGAATGATTTAAGCTCACGTCCGAAGGGCGAATTCATATCGGCATTAAAATCTCCTATAATTACACAATTTGGGTTGTCTCTTTCCTCAATGATTGTCTGTAATTTCGAAAGACAGCTTAAGTATTCCGGTAAATTATCAGCATTGTCTACTGGCATATATATACACATGATAAGTAGTGTTCCAGTGTCGAGTGTGATATCAATCGCTATTATTCTGGGAGTTCCACAGTCGATCGTTACTGCCCTGAATGTTTTTCGCCATAGAATAGCTACCCCTCCATATGGACGTCCTCGTAGTGGACCGTTGGAGATGTCTACCGCTGAACTAAAATTTCAGACTTTTTTACGTATGAGCAAAAATTACCATTTGTAATTTTCCCCGTGTATTGTATTCCAGCTACATATTTTTGCAGACATTAACGCCAATCATGTGCAGAAGATGGCTTAGCGTATTAATAATATCAGATTTGAAATGGGTGGATTAAAACAACTAATGTATTTATTTATTTATAAACTAATAGACTATTGTCCAATAACAAAAAAAAATACACAACACGAAATGGGAAAAAAGAGCAACAGAGAAAGAACTGCACATACATAATATTAAATGAGCAATGACAAAAAAAGGACAAAATATACATAAGAAAGAACATTCAAATCAAAGCCAAGGTCAAGTCTGAGTTTTGGTAGAGTCGTAAAAGAATGACAAAAATCATTTGGACTGGTACCAAAATTTTCAAAACCATGGCTTGAGTTAACAATTCTCTACATTCTGGACAGTGGAGAATGATACCCATAATTAGTGGAGTGATGATTGACGAACAGCAATTCATTGTTTCTGAGTATACGGCAAGGAATGTTGAACTGGATGAGTTGCAACAAAGAAGGTGAGTTATTCAAAGAATTAATGATTTTGAAAATGCAAATCAAATCAAAGTATTTCCTACGCTTTTCTAATGATTGTTCAATTTCATTATATAAATAATACCCTCTTTCTCGCCCTAATCTCCAATCCATTCCGCGTAAGAAGCGATGTTGTACGTATTTAATATGATGAATACGAACGATTTAGAAAGGGGACCAAATGACACTGGCATATTCTCGATGAGGGCAAAAGAATTTTTAGGGTCTTTATATTCTCAAAGCTACAGGCAATTCTATTGATGAAGCTAAAAAGTTTTAGTGATTTATTAGCTACATCGTTAATATTATTTCTTGGCAAGTCAAGTTACATTCCATGATTTTTCACGGGTAACAAATTGAACATAATAAATGCGTACCTTTGTCCCGTGATTTTTTTCTTGTTAGGTTGTCTGAGCTGCACCTCCCACCCGGGGCCTTCGTAGTTGATTCTGGGGAACTCCTCCAACGGCTGCGACGTGTCCTCGTCAAACAGGGGCGTGGGGGGCGTCTCGGGCTGCGACTCGGAGCGCTGCATGGGGGCCCTGCCCTCAGCTTCTGAAATGGAGATTCCGTAAGAATTTAACTCCACACACCAAACAAATAATGAACACGGACGCATACAAACAGCTTTATCATTAAAGTAATGCACTACCTTTTTAAAGATGGGGTTAAAAATGTATCCATTTTAAAATAAGGGAATAAGTGTGTAATACTGACTGAACCATATTGGCGCAAATAAAAAAAAATGTGTTCGAAGAACCAAAGCTGCAGTCCACAATGGAGTGCTTATACCAACCCTGATGTATGGCAGTGAGGCATGAAACTGGCAAAGGAAGGATGAAAGTAGACTGAATACTGAAGAACTGAGATCCCTGAGATGTATGTGCATAAAACCATTGTTGACAGTGTTAAAAATATGGATATCCATTATGCAAGGCCGATGTTAACGTAATTAATAGGATTTAGAAAGGGACTCTTGGATGGTCTGGGCATGTAATGGAAGAAGAAGTCGGGGACACTCGGGGAAGACGTGGCACGATCGAGTAAATCAAATACTCAAAATAGAGTCGGGCCATGTCAAGACTGTCAAGAGTCAGAATAACAAAAGAGTATGTATGAGACGATGTACGAATGCGTATGAAGTTGTGTGAAGGAGTGTGTACAATATAGGGTTTTATCGCGCTCCATACTCTCTGCCTACCCCCGCGAAGAAACAGCGTGATTGTTAGTTAGTTAGTTACCGGGGCTCATGTTTTACGACGAGCTTCCGTAGAGAATTAACACCGAACACCTAATATTGAAAAAATGATCTATAAACAGACCACACCTTTTAACCTTAAAACCATTGATCAAATAAGATGTTACAATAAAATCGTGAAAACTGAAATAATCCCCCCTTTCTGCTTCAATTGCGTCAAGTTTTTAGTACCTGCCTAGGATAAACGGTCAAGCAATCGCTACGATTCGACTCATTCCGTGTGCATGCAACCATCAGATAATATACAGAATCAAAATGACGAAAATTGCATGGCGCTATAAAAATCCTTCTGTGAATAAAGTTTTTATTGTAAGTTTATGACTTTTTTTAAATATAATTCAATTGAATTAAATTTAATTATATTTAAAAAGAAATGGAGGTCTACACAATGAATACAAAAACTTTAAATATGTATATATATTTTTTAAATTAAATATAAAAAAAAAAAAAGTTTATGGCTCGGACTACACCAATACCATAACTACTGCCATGGCTGCCTGAATGGGATCCCATTAATAGCCCTCTTGAGACAAGAAACCGTCGAATATCGTCCGTGAACGGTTTTTTTAACTCGTTTGGTTATTCGTTTTTTTTATTTAATTTAAACGTTTTTAATGTTATATTTTAAATATATTTTTTAGTATCGTTATTTATGAAATACTGGAATAAGTAAATATTCGTATTATTAAATCAAAATACGCATAATTTAAAAAATCGTAGAAAATGTATTCGCTAACGTAAACAACAACAACAACAAAAACAGTCGAAATACCCTATTAATTTCCTACAATAACATTGTAGTCTTATTGTACTGACTCGTGATGCTTATATTTACGAGAAATGATAAAATTTCAATTATTATTAAATGTTTTCTCAAATATGCGAAGTTACAAGGAATGTCTAAATTTACAACGGCTTAATATTCTCGGTAAAACCGACCTTTACTTTTGCGGTTGGGAAAATTTCCCCCGCCGGCAAAATCGTAATTATAATTTTATGAAATTCGGTTTATCAATTCATTAATGATTTAGTTGCGGGTGTCGTTACTCATATTATGTGTATTTATTTCTGCTGTGATCTCTAAATTTTACATTTTTCTTTTAATTTACCTGGTTTAAAGATTCAGTTAAGTTTACTGTGAAATATTATGTAACGTGGTATGCCGATCGCAGGGATGAGTTTCTACGCAGTTATGGTGAGACACAATAATTAAAATAGATTATTTATTTATTTCTAATTTACCTGTATACATTTTATTGCAATCTAATTTACCTATATACAGTTTAAAGATGGGATTTTTCCTAGGTGGTGATTTCTTTCAACCAACCTATTGTTTAAATTTGTGATATTTATTTTTGTTTTTGTAAAACGATTTTGTATCGGTGTACATATTAACAATTTGTGTTTATATCAATAAAATATAATTAAGTGCCCTTGAGGTGCTTTTCCCACAAAAACGGCGCTATAAAAGTTATCCATTTACTATTATTATTAATTTAATATTATTATTATTAATGTACATGGATAAATTTAGCTTTGTACCTAACACTCTGTTTTTAGATTTTTTAGAGTTTTTTTTATTATTTTACTTGAACACACATTTTTTTATTAGTTGGTATATTGCCCATCCCACTAGGCTTATGCCTGTGTTGGGATATTGTTTTATATGCAGACAATGTAATACATTTGAATCAAGGGTCAATTTCCTTTCTAAAACGAACGAATTTAATGTAGTCATTTGGTTTAACGCCTTTGAATAAGTCAACCCTTAGTTTACGAAATAAAGTGCTTAAAATGGTATAAAAGATATTTGAGTTTCAGTTTCATCGTAGTTAAGTCGCGTAATTAGAGTCGACCCAATAAAAGACACTTGGGATTGGTTTGTGTGTATTGTTGCATATGCATCCACTCCAACAGTGATGTCCTTTTCAAACGTCACAGAAAAACAACGTTTTGTCAACAAGTGTATAAGATCAGCGAATTTTTATTTTCGAAAACTTTTCAAAACTTTTACAGTGTGTTCTTTTTTTAAAATTTTTATCATTTCTAAGTCAAATAACAAGTTTAAAATGTGCTGTTTGTAAGCAAAGCTTCTCTGTGCGTACTGTTTTTTCACTAAACTCGGGTTGCAATACCTATTACATAATTATTGAAGAAAAGAAAAAACCTTTAAACGTTTTTAGACTAGTTAAGTTCGCCACCCGTTATTGTTCGAACTATGTATTTATAAATTGAATACTGGAATTAATTAAGGCTCTAAGTGCCAAAAAATTAACAACTTTTTTTTTTACAGAATCTTATTTTATGATGTAAATCAAATACGATTCTTTAAAAAAAAAACAGTTTTTATTTTTTTGGTACTTAGAGCCTTAATTAATTCCAGTATTCAATTGTGTTCTAAAAGTACTTACGCACTCTTTGGTAGCTTAACGTTTTTTTAAATATTTATTTCATCCTAAATTGAATATTATCGCTTATACGAAATGATTAACTAGGTACAAAATATATGTAAAAAACCAACGTATGATTTTCTTCAAGAACATTTTAATTCTGAATGATTTTTTTTTTTTGTGAACGCGTTCATAGAGAATGTATGAAGCAATACTGAAGTACTAAGACGAAACTGTACCGTCACTGTGTCGTCACGGGTATGTTTAAAAAGACCTTAACTCTCATATTACTGAGATCTTTCGATACGTAATTTCATACTTGGTGATAAGATACGAAAAAGCGTCGTAGTAAAACAGTTCAAAGCGTACTTAGGTATAACCACTATAGTAGGTCGACATTTCTCATTACCAAGCTTGGCCACCCAGCTGCAACCTGAAGTAGATAATTTGAAATCGACATTTCAAAGCTTTATACCTCACGATGTAAATGACGTTGAAAAAAGAGATCAAGATTTCAAAGTGATAATTTGTTAGGTTCTTACCTTCGTGTTTTTCATCCGTTCCTAGCTATCCAACCATTTCGCTATTCGATTTCCGCATTCAACAACATTGTGTTAGAAATAATTGACAGTCAAAACAGAGAGTTATGAATGTGAAAAAACGTGTTGCTCGGTGGTTTTTTGCTGGTTCGTCGTTTTGTTGTTTTGATCTCCAAATAATATAAAATTACGTGAGGTGTTTTGTTGTGATTCGTTTCGTTAATAATACAACTGTGTAAGAAAAATCAAGAACTTTAACTCTAACTAAATCGGTGAGTGAATGGTTTCCCATTTTCCCATAATTTCATTATCTTTCCATAAGCTACAATTAGATAATTCCATCAAGTAGTATAGGTTATCCTTTACAGTCAACTATTTTCCAAATTCATCTGAAGCTGAAAACACATTCGGTGTTTTATCGCAGCATAGATTCAACAAAATTTAAAGATTAGAAACAGTATTTCATAGAATTTAAAAGAATAAATTTTGCGAATTTTATTCACTGAAAACCTTAGATATTTTCCTTGCAACATTAGAAAATTAGAAAAATCGCTTGTGGTATTTCTTTTATAAGAATCCTAAAAAGTGACATGTAGCGCCATGTTTGAGTGTTGGGGCTTAAATAGTCCTATTATGACCAAGCCGTATATGCAGTTAGCACCAAATAGGCTCCTAAAGTATCACTTTACTTCGGTCCTTTTTCAAAATTATATAATCCCTTATATTCATACTCCTGTCTTTTATAAACCTTCTTGGTGTAGTCCTTTCTCACAGACTTCTCGTTAAGCTGATTTTGGAGGTAGGTAGCTTTCTGCCACAAAAACTGGCTTTAATTTTAACGCTTGGGTAAATTGTGGTAATAATGAAGTCAATTAAGATGGCTTAATGATTTCAGTAGCTCTCAGAGGTCGATAATTGGAGAATTATTTTGATAAATGAAATTATTGAGGTACGTACCGGAAACATTTTTTTGAAAAATAATATAAAACTGTTAGAACTGTTCACTGAATTGAATGGTACCTACGGGAAATAGTATTAAAAATATATATTTTCTTTAATTATTCGCAAATCCCTAAAAAAACTGCCTCTCTAAAAGTTTTAACCCAACAAAATAACAGTCTGCATAGCGCAGAGGTATATGCATTTAGTTTATAGGATATCAATAAATAGACAGCATTAAAATACTCGAATTGTTTTCATCAAGCATTAGATAAATTTGGAAAACTTACGCTGCTCCATATGCGCTCCGAAGGCAGCCTCCGCGAAGTTGGCCCCCTTGTCGAAGGGGTTAACCCGAGGGGAGGTGTCAGTGTAAGACACCTGCGCCGGGCTGCGAGCGGGCGGGGGTGGCGCCAGCACGGGGATGATTCCCGACCCGCTGCTATCGTAGGGGATATCGCCCTCACGAGGCCTACAAAAAAATGCATTTCTGATTAAATTAGAAATTTTACATCATAAAAATATTACCATATAATAACAAATTCATCAAAAAGGTATGAATTTTGAAATCAAAACGAAACGTAGATTTATCCGGAGTTTCAAGTAAAATACAAGTACATGTAATGTTATTTCTACGCTTTCAAAAAGACGCTTGAATCGTTTGCTAACATACTGCATTGTTATTGTTACCAAAGGAAATGGAAGGTTCAGGATAAATGCAAAAAAATATTTTTGATAAACAATTCAAGATAAGTGATCCAGGAAATTTCTAGAACAAAATCACATGACTACGAATGGTTTAGACCTACAATATTGTTTTTTCCTCGAGGATAAAAAACGGAAAAAATAAACGATTATCTCTTAAAAGTTACTGTCATAACAGTAAATAATTTTTCGTGGTAAAACCTTTTATACCTTTGTAGTAAAATCGGTATTTGTTGACATGTACTTTGTTTAATGATGTATTGTTGATTTAAGAGAAAACGACTCGGAGCCAAGGGAATCGTGTCATCATATTTGTGAATTTCGTGGCGAGAAGAAAAATATATTTCTTAGACAATTAAGATAACTGACTTAACAGTTTAGATATGGTCACAAATCATGAAAATTTACAGCCAAGGTTTAATTCATTTTTTGGGGAACCTAGGTCGCAGAACGGTGTGCTACTTGGTATCTACTCTAATTCCTGTGTTCCTGTAACTTATTTTTCGTCCACATAAAATTTGCTTGCCTGTGTATCATGCAGTGTCTAAACCACGAGCCATTAGCTTGACAAAAATCAATTAGACTTTTAGGTGGAGTCCAGTAAATTTTCACTACGCCCCTTTTTTAAATCCGTATTATTAACAATCTCACAGCAAATTAACTAATTTATACGTCTAGTCCTAGTAATAGGTTAAAAGGGCTGTCATAACTGACAGAATGGGCAAAATATCACTCGTTACAACAGCGTTATCTGTAATGTTTATGTGTAGATAATTGTAGGAAATAAAAGTACACTATAACCCGGTCGGTGAGATGCAAGCAGAGGGCGTTTGATAGATTCTCCTATCTTAACAAACGGATTGCATTCTTTGGAGCACGGACATCAGGTGGGAATGCTGTCTTTGTTCTACAGGTATTTCAATGGAAGATGCTCCGAGGATTTTGCGTCATTGATCCCTTTGGCACCGATGCACAGTCGGCAAACTAGCCAAACGCGCGCCCAACATTTGTACACGGTTGACATTCAACATGAGAACGGGTCGTTTCTTCTACGACTCGTTCTTATCTTCAACAACTCGGCTATGGAACTCCCTTTTTAGAGTAAGTTATAATGCAGCCAATCGGAAAAACATCCTAAATAAACTCGCAAAAATGCATTTTTTGACACAATAAATATCATTAATTATTCTACAGATGTGCAATAAACAAACAAATTTTAAACCAAACAGCAAGCTTCAATTCAAAACAGTCGAATTATTACAAGTATTATGAAATATCAATCAACCCTTATTCGAGATTATTAAGCTTTCGAATCGGAGCACCCTTCATTATTCAATCACCTTTCATCGTTTTTGTAATAATTAATTGTTTATTATTTCTAATTTTGAAACTGTTAATTCGTGGTGGAATTCCATTTTAATGATTTAATAAAACAAATTTGTAACTTTATTCCACTTTTTATTATTTTGACTGGACCGGTTTCAGCCTATGACGGCCATCTTCAGACTAGTACAAGTGTTTGTTAACCTACGGCTTACATACTATTTTTGGGGATGTTAGGGGTAGTAAACAATGATTTTACTTTAATTAATATTCATCAGTATTGTTGCATGATTTTAATAGTTACAGGGTAAAAGTTACTTTTAATTTATTGGTATTACTATTTTATATATCTATCTGGAATATTTATTTATTTTATTTAATATTTAAGATGGGTTACAGTTGCATTTCTATAAATATGAATTGACAATGTATTTATATAATGAAAGGTTGGTGAATACTGATTGCTAATGAGTTTACTTTAGGTTTTCCCATCTCAATTGGACATCACAATTAGCAATCAGTATTCACCAACCTTTCATTATATAAATACATTGTCAATTCATATTTATAGAAATGCAACTGTAACCCATCTTAAATATTAAATAAAATAAATAAATATTCCAGATAGATATAAAATAGTAATACCAATAAATTAAAAAGTAACTTTTACCCTGTAACTATTAAAATCATGCAACAATACTGATGAATATTAATTAAAGTAAAATCATTGTTTAATACCCCTAACATCCCCAAAATAGTATGTAAGCCGTCAGGTTAACAAACACTTTTATATTTGTAATGATTAATAATGCGCATTAATTGTAATATTTTCTTATTGAAACTTGTTGGCGGCTTGTGTTGACATTGGAACAATTTTGATTGTTGAAGTATATTAAAGGTTTTTCTAATCATTTGATAGTAACCTAAATTTAATATTGGATTCACAAATAACGTTCTCAGCATTATTTACATTAATACGTCTTAAAAAATAGCTCTATCGCTAGGCATATTAGGTATTCGTCGTTTATTCAAAATTCCTCGAATCTTTGCTTTGATTAAATAACATCGCAATATTATTCTGACTTCAGGGAATTTATTGTTTACTCATAATTATTTGATTCTAGAGATGGTCGATCTCAGAATTGGGTGTACCTGCGGTTTCGGTTACCGGTGACTGGCGAGGAACCGGTTATTTATCCAGTTCTTTTTGGAACCGGTTATTGGTACTAGAAAAGTTCCTCCAAGAAAATTGATTTATTGTGTAGGAACAAAATTCTCACCGCCAAAAAAAACCTTAGACACAGGGGAGGGGGTTGCCAGAGAAATTCTGAAAACGGAAAGAACTGGAACTAGTTCTTCGTCAAAAAAAATGTTTCATGGGAGGGGTGCTAGCAATTTCCAAATCGAAAAAAACTATATTTTTATTTGCGAAAATTAGGAACCGGTTCCAAAAATAGCCTTCTTTGTAATATCGATAGTTCCAGTGACCACCTTGGAACCAGTTCTTTTTAACCGGGACAGGAATATCGAACATCTCTATTTGATTCCAATACATTGTTTGGGTAATATAATATAAGTAAATTAATGTATTCGATTTCGGTTCAAAATAATAACGATTTTCATGGATAGTCAACAAGTTCAACATTAAATAAGTAAGTCAATAATTGTTAAACAGCTGTCATAATATTGCTTTCATAACATTGCTGTAATAATATTGTTTTTACGATTCATTTGAACCCGCTTTGAAAAATATATACTCGTATGCATTTGTTTCAGAGTGATGCTGCGAAACTCCAAGGGGAAGTATTCGCGAAAATCTAAAGAAAAAGTATTGATACTCTTCATTAAGGCCCAAATAAATAAGAGATGACATGTTTTGTGTTTGCGTTCGGTAACGTGTAACCGATCTTTTATGGTAAACATTATACCGCCCACTGCGGGCGCTCATCTACCGCTACTGGCTCGCTAAACACGACATATTTTTGACCGACCGTAACTTAACGGCTGATTGCCTATGCATATAGCT
This sequence comes from Drusus annulatus, assembly GCA_022651775.1. Classification (NCBI taxonomy): domain Eukaryota; kingdom Metazoa; phylum Arthropoda; class Insecta; order Trichoptera; family Limnephilidae; genus Drusus; species Drusus annulatus. The sequence continues at coordinate 782,334 of JAGWCC010000061.1, read as the reverse complement.
ACGTATGCAAATAGGTGGGTGCCTTCTCCTACCAGATGTTAGCGATGACGTGATAAACTTTTCTTCTATTGTAAAGCTACGACCGCAATACAAGTTTTCGACAACTTTCAAACAAAATATTTTTTGAAAATATAATTGCTCGGTTTGAAAAATGTCACTAGTGTTTGTTTAGTGACCAGATCTGAATAGTTATGCAGTTTTTTTATTAATTGTACAACAGATATGAAATCCAATGACAATAAAATGGGAAATATAACATTAAAAAAATATATTATTCAAATTTTTAATGTTTATGTTTTTTAAACATTGCTAGAATATCTGTAAATATATTTAAATCTATAGATGTCTTATTCAGTAGAAACATACTTTTTGTCATGCTACGCTGGACCAAATCATTTGTAGGGTTACGGAAAATGCTAAGCACGGCATCTCAGAGCAATAATATACAAGAGAGAGCGCTGTAGAGAGAGTTGTAGTCAGTTTATACGAGGTTTTCCGGACTCGACTAGACCTGTGCGTGGCTAGGACAAGGGCTAGGGTATTTATAAATAAATTCATAGCACATGTCGACATAATGTTTTTGTTTATTCGTATTACCACTTTTTCACAGTATTGGTTAAAAAATATATATTACATTTAACCTAATAAACCGTTGATTTATTTAACGAATCATAACGTGTGGGCGGAGTCAACGGAGACGCGAGATATAAAGAACATTCTAACAATACTTTAAAGTGGTGTGATGATTCGGGAAAATTTGTTGTCTCTTTCTTTCTCATGGTGTTCGACGTAAAAAACCGGAGAAAGTGATTTATCCCATATCTGTATAGGTTGGGTAAAAATAATTAGCTCTCTCTCCATATATTGTTACTTCAAGCATGACATGGTTTCAAGAGGTATGGACAATAAATCAAATAATTTATAATTCTCTTCCCTTTCCCACGTTCATCATAACATTTCTTAAAATGAAGATGCCACAGATCCACTGGCTCCGAGTAGTTGAAAATCTTGTGCGAAATCTATTTAAAAAAAAAATCGTGTATACGTCTCAAGTAAAATCTTATTGCTTTGTCATAAAACGAGGAAAATCGTTTCGGATATAAGATTTGTTGATTTCAAAGAAAAGTTGTTTCCATTCTCAAATTGAATCATGAAACCAGCGATCAAAGACTCCCGAGAGCAAAGCCGTAATAGGATTCCGTGAAACGTTCCTCCTCCCAGACCTTTTAAATTTCGCTTGCTTTGAAACTTTAAGACAGTGATGCACACCTACGCCCCGCGAGCGAATTCCGTGCGACCCACGACCATATTTCGTAATTAATGAAAAAAAATCATAATTTTTTTTTTTAATCCATACCATATTCATTTTTGACGGCCTGCATGGTCGAGTGGTAAGACGCTCCACTACGAATCCAGAGGTCGCAGGTTCGCACCCGGCGTGCGCAAATAAATTTTATTTGATTGATATGTGTCATAACACATTTAATTGTTGTAAAAAAAATTGTATATTTGCGGCACGTTCCAGAGTAATAGATACTCCAAGTATCGCCCTGGTAAAAGACAACGTTTCAGAAACGAAACGTTGCTTGAAATGGCTTTAGCCGTGTTTGGTGACCAGATCTGAATATTTAGGTACCTCCCAACCTTCTCCTTCCTCATTTCCTTCCCCTCCCCACTGCTTTCAGCCCCACAAGATACCCCTATTGGGGATGCCATAGTTTCACTGGCTCTAGACGGTTGGGAGCAGTTGAGACTCTTGTGCGGTATTCACGTAAAAAAAATACGAAATGGCTAATTTCGTAACTGTTAATTCGTGGCGGAACTCCATTTTAATGATTTTAATAATACCATTTTTTTAACTTTATTCTACAATTGTTTTTTTTAAGACCTGACCGGTTTCACCTTATGACCGGTTGTATCTTCAGAGTGGTACAATTTTAAGTAAATCTATGGCATACATACTATTAGTTTCCGGAATGAACGCTTATTGAGTTGCATAGTGAACATCTGTGACTTTGGGTTTTGTTTTATTGCTGACAGGCAGCTTTACGTTATAAAAAAAAATATATTGGCTGGTCTGCTAAAACGGTTGCGCATCACTGTTTTAAGGTTTCATTATTTTGTCATCGGCACATAACGTTTTATCGACAAAAAGGCGAGTTCTTTGGATAAACAACAATGTGAACGAAATAATACAAGTGTTTTAGATAAGGCACTTGAAGAATGCTTATCATAGATTTTAGGTGGCAAATATAGTTTTTAAAAAAAGTGGATAAGCACGAACAAGTAGGCATTGCTGTCTCAATCTCCACATTAAAACGAAAGGATTCCGGGCACGTAGCAAGGATAACGGATGACAGGTGGAAATAAGGTATCGTACAAGGTGTCATTAGCTTGGGAAGGGAAACAGAGGTCTCCCACAAATGATGAGAAGGCTTAGTTAGAATATTTAAGGCAGCATAGTTAAAGTATTTGAGGCAGGCGTATGGGATCGGAGTAGTACTTCTATTTGAACTAGAATAAAAAAAATTATGAATAATATATAATTAATAGTAAAAGAATACTTTGTTTTAAAACCACAAAATGTATTATAATGAAGGCCAACCGGTTTCGCTTGGATCAAGCTTCGTCAGGGCACATATAATAAATCTAACGAAAAATATATATTTATAAATAAGAAATATAGTTCAAAACTCCATAATACTAAGAATAATGAATTGAATAATTTATGTATAATAGCAAATGAAAAAATACTTTTTATCGGATACAAAATTTAGAGATAGTAAAGTTGTGTATTTGCTTCTCGTTCCAGAGCAAAATATACTATCAGTATCGCCCTGGTGATCCATATAGAATGTTCAGAATGTTTAGTGACTAGATCTGAATGGCAAGGTATTTTCCACCATCCATTAAGCCTTACAGTATTCCTCAAATGAGAAAATGTCACGGTTGCACTGACTGCGGACAGTTGGAGCTTGGAAAGTTGTGCGATATCACTGTACCCGACGTGATCAGGTACACAAGTAAACTGTAATAGGGGGGGCGGTCCCGATCTGCGAAGTGCTCCAAGTGGTCGTCTCGTTGTAAGGGAGTCGACTAGGGTTGACTTGTAGGGGCTGGTTCTGCTCTCAAATGAAGATGCTGCGGCGTGGTCCGGAGAAAGTTGTAGTCAGGCGGTCCAGGGGGGCAGGCGATGGTCAGAAGAAAAGGCAGGAGTCAAGTTGTAGGCGATGTCAAGCGGAGAGAAGTCAAGGTAGGTAGATGATGCTGGCGGAGGATGCTGGTGATCTGCCTTCCTCTGGTTTTTGCGCAATTTATATTGCGCTCCAGGGCGCGACCACGGATTTGGGAGATTTGTATGGGGGAATTTTGTTTCCCCCTTTCTCGCTCTTTCCGGGTCGCTGGTAATTTTGTGGGATAGATTTAATTAATCTATCCCCTTCTCCTAAGCATCACCTTTAACCTCAACTTCTCCACACTCTTCCATCATTTTTATTAAGTTAAGAAATACATTTTTTAAACACAAGTACAAAAAAGGTGCCCGTTTTTTGGACTAAAAATCTTAATTACTAACTTAGCCTAACATTTACATATATGAAATTACATTGTTTTTTGTAGCTGGGAGTCAGGCCTTTACGACGGTATAATTTATTGGGTCGTGTGATTGACCTGGCTCCCGTTATAAGGTCAGACAGATTGATTTCTCTCGCCTCGGTCCGCGCTGAGACTTGCGAAGCTCGGTCGTGAGGATCCGCTCTAGGCCGCTCGCGTTTGCGTTATTCGCAGCCTGGGTCTAGGGGATTTTAGCCTCAAGGCCAACCTCTTGTCTCATTTGCGGCCGAGCGAGCCGAGAGAAACATACATAAAATTATAGAATTTACAATTTGTATTGAGAAATCTTAGATCTAACTTATTTCCTACATTAGCGCCGCTGTCGGGGCATTCGCGTCCGACACACTCCCCCCGTGGAGCTCTGCTACACTGCTCGTCCGGAGGCGTGATGTGTCCTCGATCGGCGGTGTCCTTGGCGGCCGGACCCCCGGGCGCGGTGTTGTTGCCGCAAGTGACCTCTGGGGGGTCGCGGCGGGGCTCCTTATGGCTGGGCAGCCTCCGAGGCTGCCAAGAGGACGGCGATTTTTATCGCGGGCCGTATGTAGACCCCCGTGCTGGTTTTGACCCTCACGGTCCTGATTTGGCCGTCTGGTGCGGCTATGGCTTCCAGGACCCTTCCGCGGGGCCAGCTATTGCGGGCAGCGCGGGGTCCATCACCAGTACCAGGTCATCCTTCTTTATTGGCGGGGATGGTTGCTGCCACTGTTTACGGGTGGCGAGGGTCGGCAGATATTCGCGGACCCACCGCCGCCAAAACATATCAGCCAGCTGTTGGCCTATCCGCCACTGCTTGCGAAGGCAGACGGTCTCCTCGGCTGCCTCGTATATTGCCAGGCAGGGTCTGTGTCCTGCCGATCCCAGCAGGAAGTGATTTGGTGTGAGTGGCTCCTCGTCACGGGGGTCGACCGATAGGTGTGTTAGCGGCCTGCTATTCACCGTGAATTCGGCCTCCGCCAGTGCTGTATGTAGCGTCTCTTCGCGGGGCGCCCTCTCCTTGAGAGTGGCAGTGAGCGCCCGCTTAACGGACCGCACGAGGCGCTCCCATGCTCCCCCCATGTGGGGACTGCGGGGCGGGATAAACCTCCACTCCATCCCTTCAGTTGTAGCGAAGTTCTGTACTCGCGGGTCTTTGCGGATGTCCTCCACGGCGTCCTTCAGTTCTTTCTCGGCGCCGTGGAAGTTTGTCCCGTTGTCTGAGTATATTACCGCCGGTAATCCTCGCCGGGCTGACATCCTTTGCAATGCCATTATTGCTGAGTCGGTGCTCAGTGAAGTGGCCAACTCCAAATGTATAGCCCGTGTTGATAGGCATGTGAACAGGGCGGCGTATCTTTTTTCTCTCCGCCGGCCCACGGTCACTTCGAGAGGGCCGAAATAATCGAGCCCGCAGTTTGTAAACGGGCGCACTCTGTGGGCCAGCCGTGCGGCCGGTAGCGGGGCCATCATCGGCGGGAACGGCTTGCTTCGCCGTATCTTGCACGTAGGGCACAAGTGTATTAGCCGGCGGAGGTTTGAGCGTAGCTTCGTAACATAGAAGCTAGCTCGGATCTCCGCCATCGCCTTTTCGATGCTGGGATGATCAGCCTTGTTATGGTAATGGCTGATCATCGTCGAGTGTACGGCTCTCCGCCGTCTAGGATTATCGGTGAGTCAGGCACCCCCTGACTCCTTTTTAGCCTCGAGCCCATTCTCAGTATACCGTTATGTAGGTGGGGCGCGAGTGCTCTTAGGCGGCTGTCGGCTGCTATTGCTTTTCCTTTCTGGATTTCACAGAGCTCTGCGCCGAAGGATAATTTTTGCGCGTGCTTTATCCATGTTTGTTCCGCTGCGCGGACCTCTTGCAGGCTGAGCGGGCCCTCGTCTGGTCTGCTGGCACCCTGGCGGCATCTCCGAATGAACCGCAGCATCCATGCCGTGGTTCGGAGCAACCGGTTCCATGAAGAGAACCGGCTGACTGCGGGGAGCGCCTGTTCCAGGGTGTATGTCACCCCGACATACTGCCCTCACCTCCATTGTTTGTTCGTCAGGCCGGGCCGCTAGAGCTCGTTCTTGGGGCCATTGGGTCTCCGGTGACGTCATGAAGGAGGGGCTGGTGAACCATCGCCCGTCCGGCGAGAGGTCCAGCGGCTCGACGTCTCTTGTCCCGATGTCTGCAGGGTTGAGCTTCGTGGGGACCCAGCGCCAATCAGCAATATTGCTAAGCTCGTCGATCTCTCCCAGACGATTGGCGACGAAGGTGGAGTATGTCCGTGGATCCGTCCTCAGCCAGCAGAGTACTGTGGTGGAATCTGTCCAAAACACAGTCTTTTGGATAAGCGCCTGGCATTCTTTCTTTATGTTAGCGCTAGGCGCGCGGCCATCAGTGCGGCTTGTAGCTCTAGTCGCGGGATTGATAATGGCTTCAGAGGCGCCACTTTACACTTAGCGGCTAGAAAGGTTGCCGTCTTCTCCTCTGGTGCGGTTTCAATTAAATAAGCCACTGTGCAGCATGCCGTCTCAGAAGCGTCGCAGAACACGTGAAGTGTAAAGTGGCTCCTTTTGTTGCGCAAACAGCGCCTTGTTATGGCTACATTGCCTTGTTGTAGCGAACGCAGCCACTCTGTCCACTTGGCGGCGTGCTCGGGCTTTATTCTCTCGTCCCAGCCTGTGTTGGACCGCCACACGTCCTGAAGCAGCATTTTCGATCGGATCGTCAGGCACGCCACGAAGCCCACCGGGTCAAAAATTCTCATGACGTAACTCAATAGTTGTCGTTTCGTTGGTTGCGTGACGATTTCTCCGTCTATATCTGTAAATTTGTACAGGAACCGGTCGCTCGCCGGCTCCCATACTAGGCCCAATATACGCTCGCTCGCCTCCGCGCCGCCGTTGATAGGTATCGGAGCGCCCGCCTTTTGGTCCGGGCGCACCTCGGCGATGGCTGCCATATTGTTTGAGGCCCAGTTTGTCAACACGAATCCTCCGTTGTGCAGCGCTTTGGATACGCTGTTCACAAGGGCGGCGGCCTCCTGCGGGGTATCGACGGCGTCCAGATAATCATCCATGTAGAATTTATTGCGTATGGCGGCCGCGGCCGCGGGGAGCTCTCGTTCACATTCCGCCGCGACCTTGTTCCTCACAAATTGGGCACTACTCGGAGAACATGTTGCTCCGAATGTCATTGACGTCATCTTATACGTCCTTGGTTCCTCGTGTGGTGTTGGTCTCCACAAGAAACGTTGCGAGTCCTGATCCTCTTCTCGGATTTTGATTTGTAGGAACATCTCTGCTATATCGGCCGTTATTGCGACCTGCCCTTCCCGGAAGCGTAATAGATTTCCGAGAAGTGATGACAGCAGGTCGGGCCCAGTTAAGAGGTTGTCGTTTAGTGACGTACCTCGGCAGCGACTCGCAGCATCGAAAACTACCCGTATTTTTCCAGGTTTGTTTGGGTTTTGCACCGCGAAGTGCGGTAGGTACCACTTTCGGTTTGCCGGTTTTGCGGTTTCGACCGCGGATAGCTCTCTCGCATATCCGCGGGATACTAGCGATTCTATTTTCGCTTTGTAGGCCACTGCGAGCGGGCCGTCTCTCGCTAGCTTGCGTTCTAGAGACATTAGCCGGTTCATTGCGCATTGCCTGTTATCTGGCAGGCTTGAAACGTCTTCTCGCCAGAGAAGCCCAGTCTCCCACCTCTGCTCGCCGCAGCGCCGGGTGGTTGCTTCCATTATTCGATCCGCCCGGATCGTAATCGCACTTGTGCGGGCGGTCGCCGTCACTCCCAGCGAGTCGACGGCGAAATTTTTCTTGATGAGCGCGGTTATACGCTGCTCTGTTTCCGCTGTCCGCTTCTCCTTGCAGGCTCAGCGTAGTCATGTGGTGGGTGGGCTCCGCCGTGCGTGATCCATCCCAGCGCCGTGCGGGACACGAGGCGTTTATCGTGCTCTTCTCGCACCTCGCGGGAGACAATTAGGCTGGCATTGTCTTGCCCCAGTAATAGCCGCGGCTTCACCGGCCGGCTGCCACTAATCACTTGTCGGGGCAAGTTTAGCGCCCGCACTGTTTTAGCCTTCACCGCGAAGGTTTTCCCGTCCCCACTGATATCCATTGTCACTTGCCGGGATGTTTCGTCCGACGAGCACATCCCGTTCGCGCCGTGTATGCGTAGACCGCAAGTAGGCCCCGTGGCCCCGATTGCGTCAGCGATTTCGGCGTCGATGAGAGTCACGGTTGACCCCTCATCGAGCAGCGCGTGCACTTGAACTTGCCCTTTGGGGCCACTTAAGGTCACCGGAACGACCTTTAACATCACTTGATCCACGCGCTCCCATGTATTCGCGACTGTCTGTGGCCCGGGGCCACGGGGATACGCGAAATCATGTAACAAGCGGTGGTGTGGAAGCCGGCACGTTCCAACCCCGCAACTCACTTTCACTTTGCACATTTTTAATTGATGTGTCCCATCCAAGCACTTGCGACACAATTTTTCGTTTTTCACTAACTCCCACCGGACGGAAAGAGGTTCCGCGGCAAATTTGGGGCACTTCGACAGCGTGTGCGAGTCCTTGCACGCGGGGCATTTTGCATCGTCCCCGTTGGCGAAGTACACATTTTCACGGCGCGGTCTCGGCGCTCGTTCGGGAATGTTCGGCCTTGGTGCTCGGGCGGGCTCGGCAAGGCCGGCTCGTGGTATCGCGTTCGTCAGTCGTTTCAAAAAAGGCTGCCAGTTGTTGCACTGAGGCGGCCTGTGTTTGCTCCGCCACGTGATGAAGCCACAAACTCTTCAGGGCGAGCGGCATCTTGGTGGCGATGTCATTCAGTAGCGCCGGGTTCGTCAGGTAGTCACTGTGTAGGTTTCCGAGCGATGCAACAACATTTTGCACCGTCCCGGAAAAGTCAACAAGGGCCTCGGTTGAGGCATCTTCGCTGAGCCGCCCGAGCCGCCTCACTTTCTCCATCATCACCGTGGCGATGGAGTGAGCGCTTCCGAATCTATGCTCCAAGACGTCCATGATCTCTGGGACCTGCATCGGGTCCATGAGGAGAGGGCTGACCGCCTCCCGGGCCTTTCCTTTGAGCGCCCTTTGTAAGCGCATCAGGTTTTCTGGCTCCGTCATTCCGCACGTCACTGTCGATTGATAGAATTGAGCCTTCCAGGCTGGCCATTCTACCGCGTCCCCGGAATAGAGCGGCAAATCTTTAGCGCTCGATTGCCGCGCAATTAGGGACGCCATCCTGTGGTCATCGTCCGCTTGGGGCCGCGGAGTACCGCCGGCCTGTGAATTGCGGAAGACCTCCGCCAGTGCGGCGGCAATTTGTGAAAGCGGGTCCGTCCCGCTATTCACCCAGTCCCTTGTTTGGCGAGCCGTTTCTTCGTTGAAGGAATAGTTGCTCGCATTTTGCAGTGGAGTACCGCTGGCTGGGCCGGGTTGTGGCATCGGTGGGGGGCCGGTCCGTGTTGGTAGGGCCCCGCTCGCTCGAACGCCGTGTTGAGCGGCCGCGCCGTAGTAGGCGTCGGCTCTCTGCGCTGCCACTGGAGCCCCGCCGTATGTCGGGGGGCTGCTCGTTGGGGCGGCGGTGGGTGTTGGCTGCCTCAGAGGCGCCACTGTGGCCGTCGATTGATCGCCGCTTGCGTGATGGGCGCAATCCGTCACGGCCATGTGTGTTTCGGAGCTGTGAATTGCTCCGGGTCCCCCAGCTGTGTCCGTCACTATGGGCTCTCCGTCTTGTGGCGGTGGGCCGCGGGCTGCGGGGTGTGTAAAGGGGAGTCTCAGCGCCGAGATCAGATCTGCTGTCCGCTGAGCCTCTTCCTCCCTTCATGCGCTTCATGCGCCGTCTCTCCGACCGCAGCTCTCGCCGCAATTGTCGGACTGTGTCCTCAGTAGAGGCCTCGCTTTGAGAAGAGGCCTCGTCATCGGAGGATTGGACTTCAGTTTGTAAGGCTGCGGTCCTTGATGTCCTTTCAGCAGCTTGTGCGGCGGCCCGGGCTCGTGCGGCGCGGGCTGCTGTGCTGCTGGCAGGTATCGGTGCTTCAGAGCTACCGGCGGGGTTCTCCATGTCTCCGAGATGTCTCGAAGGATCCTGGAGTCCGGGGGGCGCTATGCCGGCCGCCCCGGGTGTTGTGAGATCATCCTGGCCAGGCGTTGACGTTCCGTCTGACGTGCTCTTCCCAGAGCGTAGGGAGGCGCTATCCTTGGCGCTGCTTCACAGATGGATCCGGCTCGTTAAGGACCAACTTATGCACCCGACGTGATCAGGTACACAAGTAAACTGTAATAGGGGGGGCGGTCCCGATCTGCGAAGTGCTCCAAGTGGTCGTCTCGTTGTAAGGGAGTCGACTAGGGTTGACTTGTAGGGGCTGGTTCTGCTCTCAAATGAAGATGCTGCGGCGTGGTCCGGAGAAAGTTGTAGTCAGGCGGTCCAGGGGGCAGGCGATGGTCAGAAGAAAAGGCAGGAGTCAAGTTGTAGGCGATGTCAAGCGGAGAGAAGTCAAGGTAGGTAGATGATGCTGGCGGAGGATGCTGGTGATCTGCCTTCTCTGGTTTTTGCGCAATTTATATTGCGCTCCAGGGCGCGACCACGGATTTGGGAGATTTGTATGGGGGAATTTTGTTTCCCCTTTCTCGCTCTTCCGGGTCGCTGGTAATTTTGTGGGATAGATTTAATTAATCTATCCCCTTCTCCTAAGCATCACCTTTAACCTCAACTTCTCCACACTCTTCCATCATTTTTATTAAGTTAAGAAATACATTTTTTAAACACAAGTACAAAAAAAGGTGCCCGTTTTTTGGACTAAAAATCTTAATTACTAACTTAGCCTAACATTTACATATATGAAATTACATTGTTTTTGTAGCTGGGAGTCAGGCCTTTACGACGGTATAATTTATTGGGTCGTGTGATTGACCTGGCTCCCGTTATAAGGTCAGACAGATTGATTTTCTCGCCTCGGTCCGCGCTGAGACTTGCGAAGCTCGGTCGTGAGGATCCGCTCTAGGCCGCTCGCGTTTGCGTTATTCGCAGCCTGGGTCTAGGGGATTTTAGCCTCAAGGCCAACCTCTTGTCTCATTTGCGGCCGAGCGAGCCGAGAGAAACATACATAAAATTATAGAATTTACAATTTGTATTGAGAAATCTTAGATCTAACTTATTTCCTACATTAGCGCCGCTGTCGGGGCATTCGCGTCCGGTTTATACGCAAATACCAAAGAGGAACGTAAATTAAAAATGGTAAAATAAAGACCAGGGTTTTTATGATATTCTAAAGCTTGTTTTTTACGAAGGTGAAAGGTTAACACTGAGAGTAATGTACAAAAACGAAGGAATGACTATACAAAAAACGTCAGAAATAAAAGCGCTTTTCTGAGAATTCAGGCAGAGCTTGAAAAATCATTGGTGTTAGAGCACTTTAAATAAAATTAGACAAGAACAACAAACTTGACTAAATAAATTGAATATTTGCGGTACGTTCCAGATTGGTAGATACTCGCCCTATATTGCCGCCCTGGGGAGAGATCACAATTCAGAATCGAAAATTTGCTTGAAATGACTTTAGCCGTGATCTGAATAGACAGGTACTTCTCAACCTTCCTCTTCCCTAGATCCTTCCCCTCCACAGTACCTTCAATCTCACAATGCACCCCAATTGGGGATGTCATAATCTTACTGGATCTAGACGTTTGGGAGCAGTTAGGACTCTTGTGCGGTATTCACTAAAAAAAAATAATTTAAGAAACCGCCTAAATATATAAATAAAAGTTCTCTCTGAATTTAATTGACAAAAGTTTTATAAATAATGTTTTGTCAAAATATATGGAAAAGATAGCTTCAAATTATTTATTTCAAATTGTACCTACGCATATTGGTGAAAGGTTAAATTTCAGATAGGTAATTGATCAATCTTAATAAATCTACAGCCATTCAGTTGCTTTTAAGTAATTTACAAAATCACTATGGAGATAAAAATATCATAACAGAACATTTATGAAAAATACTATTTACGTAGCTCTTATTAATGCGGTACTTGATAAGGTAAGAGTATATGTATTATATTTGATTTAAAAAGGCGTATTCTTTTGGTTCTAAGGGGGCTCTCTTCCGATTTATACCTTTTTAATATATATGAGACCTTTTTACGAAACATGACAATTTAGCTCATGTCCTTGAAGAAAATTTATTAAATCACTCTCCCCGATCCCGGCTATCACACCCTCCATTTGCCCGAACCACATCGTCCCAACAATGAATTATGCATACTTTTCACAAAAACCACAGTCTGGTTTAAATAATTCCTTTAGACATTTTTGACTTTAACTGAAACCCGGGCAACACTGGCACGTTTCACCAAAGGTTTAATGTGAAGTTTAGTGTGTATGTGAGATACACATTTAAATCGCTGAATATTTGAAATACTTCAAACTGCATCGTAGTCTGGCGTAGGCGACGTAGTTCGAGCGTAGCGCGTGCTATGCCGACGGGACATGATCATGCTTCAGCGTAGACGCATTAATAATATTACGAAGTCCCAGTGTTTGCCTTTTTGAAGACAATATGCCGCTTTTACATCATTCCGCCCCTTTGCAAATGAATTAAATGCTATTTTATTTTATTTATTATTACTATCTAAATTTCTAACACGTTTAGAGAATAATATGCTTATAGCATGCAATATATATGCGCACTTGTAGCCATATTCATTTAAATAAACAAACAAGAATTTCATATTTGTATATAACAAGCTCTACGCAAAACCTCAAAATACCCAGAACGAACAAAAGCCTCTTTCAAAAGGATCTCATTATCTGGTAATGGAAATAGTCGATTTTCCACAATTAAACATCAAACACTTGAATGATGCAATCTAAAACAAAATGTGTTCTTGCCAACAAACTGCATTAGTTGTTTTCGTTTAATATGTGTTTTATATATTTTGTTCTGGGTGTGTGTATTTTAATCCACTTCGTATAAGGTAGCGTTGGGTAAGAAGGCCCACCAAAATAAACCAAATATATTATAAAAAGGTGGGCATAAACAATGATACATTATTCATGAATTTACAATTTTGTAAAAAAAAAAATTTTTTTTCAGAAAACAAACATCTGAGGTTATAGGTTAGAGAAATGCACAACAAAAAGACACATGAGCACTGTCTACCCTCCAGTACTTGCAAAAAATAGTTTAATCAATATGAAATGCTTGCAAAAATAAATCTACACTTTTAAAACTACGCGCAAAATATAGGTGATTGCACTGCCGCGAGCGCCCCGCCGACCTTCCTACTATAACGTATAACGTGTCAAAAGCAGTAACTATATATGCTCAAACGTCACCAACGTCAGAGTAGTTTATTATATGTTTACTAGACTACACATAATATGTATGCTGTGAGCTGTTGCCCGGACAAGTGGCTCATTTATGTTCTGGTATCTTTGTTAGTGTCTAAAATACTTTTACAGAATAATCCAATAGCAATCCAGTGATGTTTGTTGGTACCGATCTCTATTTATCAATTAATCACCTATTTTTTATACTGCCTACCCTGATCTAAGACTCTGTGTACGCCATTGGTTGTACCTATTTTTACGCGTTTTCGAATGAACAAATATTTAAAATTATTTAAAACTGAACTTTTTATTTAAAATTTTATGCTATTTTATTACTTTTGATTCAATTTTTTAAGGCTCATGTATCAAAAGCAGCTTCTTTTTTTCACCAGAATAAAAAAAAAATCAATAATGAACCAATTATTCAGTTGAGTAAATAATTTTTCAGAATCAAATCATTTCGTGTCTAACTAACAAATTTAACTATAAATATGTTAATTGTGATCAAATAGGCACATCTGGCTTATGATACACATTTAGAAGTTCTTCGTAACTGTTGGAAGAGGCGAACGCGTGCAAAGGTTAACTTATGTGACAGTTTTAAGTTGTTTTTAGCGGAGTAATATAATTTATAATGTATCTTAACATGCCAAATAATACTTTGTTGCTCCCTGCAGAAACCCTTTTTTGTAAAAAGAGGTTTGAGCAACTTTGGTAGCAAAATTAAAAAAATTTTTTTTTTTTTTAATTAAGAAACTACACCAACACACACATAAAAAATAATTTCTACCTTTAAACCTACCACTTAATTTCTTAAGGCATCTTTTTGTTTCTATGTGAATACCGCACAAGAGTCCCAACTGCTCCCAATCGTCTGAAACCAGTGGGACTATAGCATCCCCAATTATTACGAGTATAATAGGGATGAAATATTATAATGCGCTGCCGGAAACCATCAAAATTACACCGATTAAAAAAAAAGTTATTTGAAAGAACCATATAAAATTTATCAGTATTTAATGTCAAGTAGTATAGTGTAAATTTTAATAATTAGTTGTTTTTTTTTAATATTGTCAAAAATTATGCGTAATATAATATAAAGGAATAAGTATACGCAGTATAATATAAAGGAATTTAAAAAAATGAATATATAAATAACTCAAATAAATAAATTAGGGAATGTTGTGAGGCTGAAGATAGTAAGGATAGCAAAGGAGATGGGGAAGAGGAAGGTTGGAAAGTATGACTAATCATATTTGGTTACCAAACATGGCTATTTCAAGCAACGTTTATAATGTAATCTTTCACCAGGGTGATGATGAGAGTGTCTTCAACTTCTGAAATCTAGTTTAGAATTGAAAATACAACGTTGTCTGAAAATAGTAATCCTTAAACGCGATAAATGTGATACGTATATACGAAGATACGAAAATTTTTTTTTTTAATTTTTCGTATCCTTCCACCGCAAAGACTTTTTTTTTCAATGCGATTACTTTAGTAGAGATTTTTTTCACAATATTAAACTGTGTGATAAATACTTATTTTACTGGTGTTGTGTTTAAATTATTAATATTTTTCTAGAATCGCAAAATAATAGAGCAGCTCGTGAAATTATTATATTACTCGAAATTTATCGTGTTTTTCCTGTCTGTCCAATTTTCAAATAATATTAATTCGGATTTTCGGTTTCATTTCAACTAAATCAGATTGAATACCTCCCACGGGAAATCATGACAAAATGAAGTATTGAAATAAAGGTCAATATCAAATTATAAGGAGGCATGTATCATTATTTACAAAAAAATATTTCCCTCCAACTTGATTTATTCGATTCATGATTTTGTGTTTTTCTGTACATTCGTTTCGCGTTTAAGCGTGACGCGTTACATCACATAGTAAAGAATTAAGGCATATTTGAAATAAGTCAAAAATACGTAAAATAAACAATTTAATATTGATAAAAAATATTTAAGGAATTAAACTACAACGGTCAACTGATGGTGTCGAGCCGGTCCAAATTGGATTAAGTACCACTTTAAACATTTTCTTGATATTGAAAAAAATATGAGAGTACTGGTCCCGCTCGACCTCACTCCAAGCAACAAAGACAGAAGATACGCATGTATTAATTCAAGTGGTGACTAACTAACTAACCTTCACGCCGTTCCTCCGCAGGGGAAGGCAGAGAGGACGGACCGCCATATAACTCTGTCTTGGCACACACTCCTTGCTTCATTCACATTCATACATCGTCTCAAACATACTCTTCTGTTTTTCTGACTCTTCACATGACCCGATTCAAGTATTTGATTTACTTGATCGTGCCATGTCTTTCTCGGGCGTCCTCGACTTCTTCTTCCATTCACTTTCGCATCATATATTCTTTGTGGTGACTAAATAATCCAGCTTTTACCATATAAGGGATTTATAAATTGTGATCAGGGGCGGATCGTGACTTTTTAGTGTGCTAAAGTGCTGAAATTGAAAAATACGAAATTATTGATATTGTTATTGCCGAAAATGTTTTTTTTTTTTAAATATTGTATGACAATAGTTTTGGTGGGTCAATGACTCACCAACAAAGATTTTTTTTTAAATATTCATACAAAAAAATATATATATTTCGTTTTCGTACACTTTTTTCAATATTATAACTAAAAAGACACGAGCCGCCACTTATTGCAATAAATATTCTTCACAATGTTCGCTGCAACGACCCAGGTTAACTGTCACGTCATACATATTCAATTGCGCATGGCGTATTGCATCGGCAATATTAACTGTGCTTTTTTCAGAAAGCCAAGATAACATAACGACACATCGTATAACAAGTCACCAACAAACCGGCTTACGATATACACCCCCATTGAGTCAATGTCCATTTGTAAATTACATTACAATTAAAATATAGTATTATATATTAATTGTATATTAGTATATATTTATATATATATTGAATTCAAAATTACGCGGTCATCTTACATACCAGTCCAGTTGGTGGTCTGGTATGATACTGGTCCAGAAACCTTTAAGTTGTCCTTACTCAGGGCCAGCCCTGTGCAAGCGCATTTGGAGCAATCTGCTCGTGGCGGCGAATTGCTAAGGCGCTGATAGTACCTAAATAGGCACCATTCAGGTGTAATATTTTTATTTTTAAATACCCTACTGAAAGACAGTTCAGGACTCCTTAAATTGAGAACCTCTATCAAGAGAATGGGGTGCTCCCACAGCCGTCATACCCACATGATGCATGGTGGACTGTGGGGCTAAAGATATTGGCAATTAGCAAATGTAATGACCGAGTGGCGAGTATGCAGTCAATGGGTACCCGTCTCATTGATTCCCGGCGAAAACATTTATGTTTGGTTTATTTTGCTTAAACGGGTAGTAACGAACCAAAAAAATGTAAAAGAAATAGCAAATATTCATATACACAGTTAAAATTTGACGAAGAGTTCACACTCAAACTTGTTAGGAACATGTGGTAAATATATACATTCCAAAGTTTTCAACTAACCCACTTAGTCTTCCCAGGGGCATCATCATTTGTAAGTTGGTTCTGCACCTAGGAAGTATCAAAAACTTGTGTTGGCGGCCTCGCGTGAAATTATCCGGAACAGTTCTCTATCCAGGCCAAGATATCAGGTATTAATAGGACACCGTTGAGAATTTATTTGGCATAAGCCATGGTGCAATGTTCCTCTGAGAACTAAGACTAGCATTCCCGAGATAGAGGCCCTTATAAAGGAATTAGAACTTGTAAACCCAGTTGATTGCTCTATTTGCCAATACATCAAAGTCAGCCATGGGTAAAAACTGAACTCTCTCATGTAGAGGTACCGTAAATAAAGTTTTTATGTAATGTGGTCTACGGGACGACGCCGGAGGCTACATACTGGTCCAGAAACCTTTAAGTTGTCCTTATATTTGATTTAAAATTTTAAAAAAAACCACACCATTCGTGGACGTCAATTGAACTCTTGGAATAACGATATGAGGTATAAGAAATAATATTTTTACCCAACCTATACAAATTTGCAATAAATCACTTTCTTCGGGTTTTTACGTCTTTTACCATGAGATAGAAAGAGACAAGAAAAGTCGTCACATAATATCTCAGCACTTCTAAGTATGTAAGGATGTTCTCCGTTTGCGCCAACTTCACACAATCGAGTCGCATAACTTACATCAACGGATTTTGAGGTTATTTCCCATATTTGTGTCGATTAAAAAACTTGCAGTCGTTTTATGGTGACATGTGCTATGCGTGAATGTTCAAATAAGATCAAACAAAGATTATAAAACATCACTTCTCAGAGGTATTTCAACAGTTTTAAATATTTTTGACCGAACTTAAGATTTTTTTACATTTTTAATGATATGTATAAAGACATAAAAAAGCTTCCATCATTATTTAGGAAAACTCTCTGTTACTAGTGTTTGTGTGATATTATGACTTTACAAATCATTTTAATGGTGTATTGATATTGTTTTGTATAATGTGTTCAAATATGTTTATTAAAAATGTCCTAATTCGGCGGTAACTATAAATAGTAATAGGCTATCCAAAATCCTTTAATATGTATTTGTCTCTTTCTATCGAGTCAGTATAAAGTCAACAATCCTGATTACACTGTTTCGCAAAGGTACCTCTCCATGTCCTGCAAGATTAAACCCGTAACTTTCGGGGCCTACGGCGCGGAATAAAAACTCGCGCCTCTCGTTTTATACTCGTTACGAGTTGGTACCAAACTTCAGTTCGAACGAAAATGTTTACCTGCGACAGGCGCCGTTCGACTCAAGGGCGGGTCTGCCCCCACCAATCGAAAGACGAAGGAGGTGTAATCAAAGTTGGGCTTACTTGATGAAGACGTTGAAGTTGCCCTCCTCGGACTCCTGGCTGTCGTTCTTGCCGAAGGGGGCGGGCGTGCCGGTGGGCACCGGCGGGGGCTCGCTCAGCGTCAGGAAGGCGTCGAACGAGTCGTCGGCGAACCCGTCGCCCGCCGCCGAGAAACCTGCCGCCGAGTTGCCCCAGGCTGACACATGGACAAATAGATTAGTGAGTGACTAAGGATTTTTTTGCTGAGCGCAATGAATAGGAGGTCAATACATGTCTGACTTACGGCTATTAGCTACAGATATATCACGTTTTTAATCAATGTTATTTCATGTACACGTGACATCATAACTAACTAACTAACCGTCATGCTGTTTTCCCGCAGAGGTAGGCAGAGAAGACGGACCGCCATACAACTCTGTCTTGGCACCCACCCCTTGCTTCGTTCACATTTATGCATCGTCTCATATATACTCTTCTGTTATTCTGACTCTTCACATGGCCCGATTCAAGTATTTGATTCACTTGATCGTGCCATGTCTTTCTCGGGGTCCCCGACTTCTTCTTCCATTCACTTTCGCATCATATATTCTTTTCCGACTCCTTGCTTCGTTCATTCGCTCTACATGCCCATCTAAACCATCTAAACGCCCCTTTTTTATCTTATTCTTTACGCTTACATCAGCCTTGCATTATTTCCGGATATGCTCATTTTTAATACGATCATACATTGTTTTACCACACATACGTCTCAGGGATCTCATTTTCAGAGCATTCAGTCTATTTTCATCCTTCTTCTGCCAGTTCCATGCCTCACTGCCATACATCAGGGTTGGTATAAGCACTCCATTGTGGACTACTAGCTTCGCTTCCTTGGACAATTTCTTATTTGCGCCAACAGCGTTCAGTTCTCCATTAATGGATTAATACTTTAGACGCCGAAAATATTTATCTTGTACAAAACCTTCATCAAGGCTGTTGAGTAAATACTAGTATTGACTTGAAAATATTTTATTAACAGGAGGGGCGTCAAACAAAGCTTTTAATTAATTAATTTAATATTTCCTCTACCTTTACTTTTAATTCAAAAAATAATTTAGAACCCCCAGAGACTCAAATATTTTAAAGCAATGTTGCTAGTCCATTATTATTTTATATAAAACTTTTGGTTTCAACGTTTTATAGATGTAATGCTGCAACGTTAACGGTTAATTTAATTTATTTTTTATTACCACATGTGTTGTATTAAAATAACGTACTTTAAAATACCTCAATAGTTATTTACCTACCTAGGATTTAAAGTCATCACCTATTTTGCCATAATATTGCATACAAAGTCTATTTTGCAACGGAAAACCGTATAAATCTTTAATTTTAGATTTGATGTTATTTTAGTTAAAGTATAAACTTTATTTTATTTAGGGAAAAACTAATCCTATGTGAAAGTCTTCACAGGTGAAACTCGGGCTAAAATTTTTGAAATAGGGTTTATAAAAAAAACAACATGAAAAGAATATGCATGGCTTAGAAAAACTCTTCGTATAGTGTAAAATGAATCATATCAAGCTAAATATAACCTCCGAGGGATGACTATGACCTCTTAAGTCGTAGAGCACCCCCTCCCTCCACTAAACAGAAATGCCGCAGTTGACAGAGAATACAGGCTTCCGTCAAAGACTTACCCAAGGTAAAAATAACCTGACAACTGCTCTGAATTGAACGATGCTATTTTGGTTTTTGTATAATATAAGTTGTGGCTTGAAAACTCGGCGTAGTACATTATTTTGTAAAAATATGTATTATTGTAAAATAAATTATAAATAGGGTATTTTCGGTTCGTTCCAGACTGAAAATGTTGCATAACATAACTTAACATGTATTAGCTTTGTCATGGTAACAACATTTGAATAGTCAACTGCATTCTGCTCCCGACAACTCTGTGGCAGTTGGGTGAAGAGGTGTGTGTCACAATTCTCTAATGGTTCAGAAGAGGCAAAGTTAATTTCACACCACTTTTATTTCTTAAAATAAGACTTTGCATATTTTGTTTTTATAAAATATGGAAATTTAATGCCCGGGTTGTATCTCTCTACCTGACCTTCCTTAGTCCTTTTAAAGTAGAACTGTAACGTGCGCCCAACTTTTGTACATCGTTGACATTAATCACATGAGAACAGAGCCCCTCTACGACTCGTTATTGAATATTAACAGAATTGGGGTGTTTTTTATTGCGAGACTTTTCAATGATTATACATCCCTTAATACATAGGTATATATGTGTGTGCAGCGGTGTGCACAGAGTTTTTTTTATCAGGGTAGGAAGTAGGAAAAAACAGCAGATTAAAATAGAGATAGGTACCAATAAATGTCACTGATTGCTATTGGATTTGATCTGTAAAACCACTGCCTTAAACACTAACAAATAATATACTAACACAAATGAGCCACTTGAACGCGCAACAGCTAACAGCATACATATTTTGTGTAGTCTAGAGAACATAGAATAATCTACTCTGACGATGGCGGTGTTTGAGCATATGTAGTTACTGCTTTTGACACGTAATAGTAGGAAGATCGGTAGCGGAAAGTTTGGTTTTTTTTCTTAATAATTTCATATTATTTAATCCATTATAACACATTTTTCTATGCGACTACGGCAGGGTAGGCAGTGCTTATGTGGCTTTATGTAGTGCTCGCTTCTGTATGTGTATGTTAGGGGTGCGTGTTGCTTCCCATGACAAATAGCATGTCAGTATGTTCACACTATTACTAAAAAACATTGAAAAACTCCATTCATTAGGTGGCGAATGATGTGAAAGGGAATCTTTATGTAAATGAGACACATATCAGTTTTGCAGATCGTGAATTTTTGTGTATATACATAGTATTAGATACACCGTCCGGGGTTCGTGTTTTTTAGATAAAAGTAAAATTCAAATACGTGATTACTGTGAAATTATTGTAGCAAAAAACTTTACTTTATTTTCTGTCATCCCTATGTTTATTATTTTCGACAAATAAAAAGACACGAAGAAGATTTTAACACTCCCGTTTCGAACAAGGGTTCTAATGTCACCCGAACGAAAGTTTTGTGCGATATCCTAGATAAAGATTACTGAATTATTATGAATAGAATTTACTATAAGTATTACAAAAACCAAATTACCTTAGATTATGTCATGAAAATGCTTTAATAAGAAAGATCAAATGAGGTAACTACGCCACCCTTCTTCGGATCGTACGTTTGATTTTTTTAAATATGCTAATTACAATCGTAAAGCAGAAATCTGTTTTCTGAAGCAACAGAAGCTTTCGAACGGTGAGTGATGGGGTCGTGAAATTTTCTGTCCGAAATTTTCAAGTCAACACAACTCATTTCAACTCGCGGCGTAATTTCCATCATGAATAGTCAAGACGCCACAGTATTTGTTTAACATTCGACGATTTGTGTGGTAAGAAAAAATATGTTGAATCTCGGGTGATGGCGGTTTATTACTACCTACTATTATTTAATAAAATTATTTGTACAGTACCCTTCAGGTGTTTTTATTTATTTTCAAAAATTGATAAAAATATTATTTGTTATTATCATATTATATAAATTAATTTTAAAATGTATCTTTCTACAATTATTTCTTACTCCTTAATGAATTTCCTGATAACTGTGTGTTTCACAGTACTTAATTACATATGTACATAATATTTCGTGCTATGTTTACTATGCTAAACGTTTCTCGTTAAACGTCCAAGATTAAATGGCAAAACGTCATAGTGAACCATCACGTGCCCAGGCGACATTGTGCAGTTTATAATTACTTTCCTTTACATTAATAACATGTTGTCGATTATATCGGTGGTAGAGTACATGCATTGGTAGAAAACTAAACAAAACTGGTGGATCACGCTACAATAATTGTAATGCTAATTTATTGAAATGAGTAACTTTCCTTGTTGCTTTCCTTCATTTAAATTTCTACAACAATGGCAAGGCCAGAGTAGAAAATACTAACTGCATTTACCTGGTTATATAATATCAACAAGAAAATATCGAAATGCAACGTTCGGGATAGTTAGAAAACTTTAATTTTATTATTTTTTAAATCTACAAATTTAACATTGTTTTTCGTTTGTTACTTCTGTGTTCTTGGCCTAAATAGTTCACTAGTCACCTATCGAGTGATATTATTTCATATTCACCTCAGTGAAATCATAAAATATAATGGCATTCACTTTAATAGAAACAGAACGACCCAGGTGTAAAACATGACAAATTATGCTTTTAGTCGATGAAATGTTGCTTAAACTTTCGTAATGTAATAAAAATAAACCAGGTTAGAAAGTTTTCAGTTTTAGTCTTCCATTAGGTAAATAGAGCGAACATAATGTAAAAGCTGTAAAAAACTAATTTAGTAATGACAAGGGGATAGTTTACGAAGTGAATGTAAAATTTAGAATCTTTAAGAAAGGGCGTAAATTTATTTAATTGGAATGAGACTCACCATCGTCTGGAACAGCTCCGGCTGGTCCTCCAAATGCATCTCCTCCAGATCCTCCAAACGCATCAAATCCAGCATCCTTGTTGGCAGTGGACTCGAACTTGGCGGAGAATGCATCAAACGCATCTGCTCCTGCTGCAGGGAAGTGGTCTGACTTCGGAGATGGATCAGCTCCAAACGGAGGCTCTATTATCTGCGGCTCTCCTCCGAATATTGAAGCGAAACCTCCACTATTCGCGTTGCTTTGAACTGGATCACTCCCGAAGATGTTTGGGGGTGGATTGCTGATCGTGCTGCTAAACATATCATTCCCGGCTGAACTTTCTTGGACGCTGAAGGGATTGCATTCTGATGCATTAAAGCTCATCTGAGTATCTTGTTCATCTCCAAATGCTGGTTGAAGATCAAATGCCGGTTGGGGATCGAATGCTGGTTGCGGGTCAAACTTTTGCTGCGGCCTGAACTCCGGTTGTGTATCGGTTACCATCGGCTCAATGTTGAACGGTGCTTCCGAATTTGTAACAATAGGTTGCTCATAAAACGTTGAATCAATACTTGGTCGCGTCACGTGAACAGTATCCGAAAGATTAAAGTTGTCCAACGATTCGGCTGGCTCTTCAACGATTGTATCGTTGATAGGTTTTGCATTATCTAGTTTTTCGTTGGAAGGGTTTTCTTCAGAATTCGGCGTTATATCCATTGGCTGTGGTTTGTCAAATTCAACATTCGCTTGTTCGGGTGGAGGCTGACTTTCTGCTACAGTTACACTTTCCTCTTGATGAATTGGTAATTCGGGCATATCATCTGTAAGAAAATCTATTTGTCTTACTGGTTCCTCTTGTTTCTTGGGTGCGTAGAGACTTAAAATATCTTCTTTGGTTGATTTCGTCGGTGCCGCTGGAACGGGGGGAGCATCAAACAAATTGAAATCATTACTCGGAGAGACTACTGGAGGTTTGACATGACTATCAATATTGGAAATCGGGACAATAGGTGGTGGCCTATGGGGGGTAACGTTTGGAGGGGGAGGTTTCTGTGGTGGTTGAGGCGGAGTAGGTCTAGCCGGCCTAGCTGGAGGAGATGGTCTTATAGGTGGTCCAGGACGTGGTGGTGGAGGCCTAGCGTGGTTATTCATAGCTGCAGTATGTTCGTCTTTAGGTGAAGCATCTCGACTAGGAATAGTCATGGCTGCTGGAGATACCGTATGATTGGACGATTGTACCGCCATAAGATCAACTTCGTTACCTGGACTGCTGTTTTGTTGGGGAGTGCAAGAAACTTGGGTTATCACATCATCTACGTCAAAAAGATTCATCTCCGCGTTATGATTTCCATCATTATCTTTCCTTAAATCCGTATCTCCTAGAAAATCTCCGTAAGCATGTTCAGGTGTCGGACTTGGTGAATGTAAATCTCTCATGGACACTGGACTAGGTGTTCTCGTCGGGGGGATCCTGTCCAACAGGTGTGAACTTGTATAGTCCATGTGTCCTGTAACTGACAGAATAAGATCTTTTGTTTCTGGAGCAATTGGGCGAGAAGGTATTGGAGGTCTTTTAGATTTCAATTCTTCGTCACTCGAATACATATGACACATATCCTCATTTCCAGCAATCGTATTAGTCATGGTCAATATGAGTTCTGTTGGTTTTTGAACTGAGCTTGGAGCGGTTGACGGAATCATCAAAGGCTGTTCATGAATAGTCGTGTCGAAGAAATTTCCAGAAATAGTCGTAACCGCGGACGTTGAAAATAATGGTTCCGGGCCTGGGTGGTCGTATGCATCGTGGATTGTTGTTGAAAAGAAGTCATTGGCCGTAGTCGTGACGACCGGCTCGGATACTCCAAAAAAGTCTATCGAGGTTGTGACAACGGTGCTAACATCAAAATCTGTAGCACCAAAATCAGAAAATGGATTACTCGCTCCAAATGGATTTTCTCCAGTGGCGGGTTCTGGAGCGCCGAAGTCTCCCGTTAAAAATGGATTTAACGCATCATTTGTAGGAGCCGCGCCAAAGTCCTCGTTCATGGCCAAAAAAGGATTCCCTGCCATCTTTATAGTAGCTTTGGACAACACAGTAAAGAAAACGATTTAATTCATAAGCTCCGATTCAAGAAGCTTAAGTTCAGTCTTCCCGGGGACTAAGTTTTCTGCAATAGTTGTGTCAAACGGATCTATATCATCGTCTTCAGTTCCAATAAGGAAACCTGTTACTGGGTCTGGTATTTCGGGAGTAAGAGCTTTTACTTGAAAAACGTCGTCCGATGGAGCGAGTAAATCAATTTCCCGTGAGATTTTTTCTCCTGAACGGGGATCAAAATCGGTGTCAAATTCTTCAGACAAAAGTTCACTCTCTAAGACTTTTAGCTCTGTCTTTCCAGGAAGGAAGCTGACAACTGACGTATCAAATGGATCACTTTCTAGATCAATACTCCCTCTATCTTCTAGGTACGGAGTCAAAACTTTAGTATCAACCGCTTCTTCTTCGGTTATTGATAAAAAATCTTTCTTCTGACCTTTTTTTCCAAGATTTGCAAAATCTATCGTCTTTGAAAAATTAACGGGAAAATCTGAATGCCTCCTTAGTTGAGAAAAAGATTTGTTTTCAATAAAATCGTCTTCTTCGGTATTTAAATCTTGATCAGAGGTACTGCGTGTAAGGTGCACAGCTTCTTGTCCTTTTTTGAGAATCGATTGACTGGGTTTAGATGTGGAGTAAGATTTGGCAGATGGACCACACGTTTCGTCAAAGGTGTCTTCTAGAGTGTCAACTTCTTCATCTGTGATAGAAGCTTCACGAGCATAATACGGAGTGACGGGTTTCTTTTTGTTATCTCTCACAATGTCAAGAGAATCAGCTCCTTCAGCTGGAATTTTAAACAAAACAGTCTTATTAACTAATAAATTTTCAGGTCTTGAAGCTTTTCTCGGGCTATCTTTATAAGAATTCTCAATTATTTCTTCCGCCCGTGGATCAAAATCAGGATCGCTCAAAGATCCTGGTGATTGGGTGATATCAGATTCTCCGAGAAGCTCGTTTTCAATGAACTTTAATTCAGTTTTACCGGGTGCAGTAATGAAGTTAACTATAGAAGTATCGAATGGGTCGGAGTATTCCAACAATTCGCTTTCCGTCGATGCTGATGGCGCTATGGGTGAATCTGCGAGTTGGGATAGATCAGTGCTGCTGCCCCCTAACAAATCACGGTGTGCATGCTTAAGTGTATCAAATTGCCCTACGTCAGCATTTTCATACGATGAAATAGATTCACGAATACC
Organism: Drusus annulatus; assembly: GCA_022651775.1. Lineage (NCBI taxonomy): Eukaryota > Metazoa > Arthropoda > Insecta > Trichoptera > Limnephilidae > Drusus > Drusus annulatus. The sequence goes on along the minus strand of JAGWCC010000061.1, from coordinate 756,807 downwards.
TGTAGGGTCAGTGATGCTTATATGAACGGTTGATTTCCTTCTATTGTTTACGCATGCAGGCTCTCCTTCCCTAGGATTGAAATCAAAATCACTGTCACTTTTAGGGATCTCTGTGTTATCGGAATTCAAGAGTTCTTCCTCCAAATTTCTCAATTCAGCTTTCCCAGGAAGTATGTTTTCAGCAAAGGTTGTATCAAATGGGTCGGGGCCTTCTTCATCACTCCCAACTGATGCTGGACTGGCGTCGAAGTTAGTTTTAAACTGATTCGGGCCGGCAGTTGGCCTCGGTGGCGGGGGGCGAGAAGGCTTTGCCTTTGATTCTTCAAATGCTGCCCAAGAGCTTTCGTCGCAAATAGTCTCAGTAGGTGCAAAGGAAACCTGCGGGAGTTCAGTTACGATTGGCTTGCTCAAAGATTCGGATGCTAGTTTTGCAAACTCATCGTCTTCATCGTCACTTTTATTTATTGTGTCAAACGCATTCAAAATATCCTTATTACCGGCATTTGCGTCTGGCTCAAAGGTAGTTTTCTTTATGAATTGTGTATGTAATGAGATGCTCAGATCAACAGGGACGTTCTCGAAGATTCCAGTGTCATCATCTAAAAGACTTTTAGTTTTTATCAACTCTTCAACTGGTGCGTCCGGAATATCATCACTAAATGAAGTTTCAAATAATAAATCTTGAGGTATTCGGCGTTTCGCCTTTTTAATAGCAGCGGGCGAGGTGTTGACAGAATCTAATCGTCCAGTTAAAATCTCTACAGCAACACCGATATTAACTAGTTTCTTCCCTTTTTTAGAAACTTCGGGCCCTCTGATGACTTTGTCTGCGTATGATGTATCAAACGGATCGGGTCCGTCGTCTAGATCCTCCTCCGGGGAATCCGGGATATAAGCGAGCTTGACTTCCCCCTTTTCTACGGCTTCAACATACGATGTGTCAAATATATCATCAAAGTCGTCTTCTTCTGACTCACTTTCAGAAACGACAAATTCGACGGGAGCTGGGGGAACGGATTCAACTTTGGTAGTTTCTTGGTGCGGTCTCTGTTGCTGCTGTCCGTTGCCTTTCTTTTCTTCAAATCCTATCCATCTCTGTCCATCTTTCTGCGCGTCTCGTTGGAGTGGTACGTCTTTGCCGCAGCGGTCGACAGATTTTGGTCCCGCTGGAACACGTTGGAAGAAAGATGTTGATTTGATGCGATCTAAGTCTCCTTGAGTTTTTTTAAGGATGGAATCAACACCGGTAGTTAACGCGTTGAACTTTGACCACTCGTCGTTGTTGGATGTTTTGGGTTTCTCGGATTGTTCCTGGTCACTGTCTAGTTGGGCTGCTTCTTGCTGTTGTGGTTGTGCTTGTCCTTGGTGTTCCCTTCTGTACTTCTCAAGTTCTGCCTCGGTGAATAGCTCCTCTTCTCCCTTCCGTTTGGATTTCTTTCCCTTCTTCTTTTTTTTGAGGCCTTTAGGTATCTTGAGCATTATCTACTCTACAATGCATTGAGGCTTCTGTAACAATAGGAAATATACTGAATGTTATCAAGTAGTTGTATAAACAAATACAAATTGTTTAGTAACCAGTAACGTGTGTATAAAGGCGTGGCCACGAGAATAGTAGATCATAAAATTTAGTATAATACAAGATAAATGATTAGATTTGGTATAGAGCTTGTATTAAATAATAACCTTCAATTCATCGAAACAACTGAATAAAAGAAAATATAAAATGACAAGTAGATGTACATTAATCCATACATTGCTCGCATCTACCTCAATAATGTATTTGAAATGCACAATTTTTTTTTACTGTCAAGATTTTAAATTATCGAATTTTGAAGTGTGTACTATTTCTAAAACAAAAATAATAACTTAAATCCCAATCAATTTTCCTTCTCGTGACTTAAGTAACTCACAAATAACGAACCAAAGCATGTATTTCCATAAAAATTACTTTATTGGATAAGTCGGTCTATAAATACATTTTCAATAAACGAATCGTTAGACTAAGTAAGTTACATAATTGAACTCAGTAGTTGAAAAAAAGTGCGCTCGAAGTGTCTTTTATAGATTGGCCGATATACGCTTCACAGCTGATGACGTCAGAAAATTTCACGGAGATAAAAAGGAAGAAAATATATCACCGAGGACGATTAAACTATCGCGAAATTAGTTTTTTCTTTCAATGAAACACCTCGCGACGTTTTGTTGAATTAAAACGACGGTGTATCATTTATGTAACAGTAAATATAATGCATGCAAAGGGCAGGGAATAATATTTGTAAAAGTGATGAGTGGTGACTTACTGTTGGGGCCTCATCCTTTGTACGATCCTACATCGGCGTAACACTCGTGGGTCCTGCACTGGGAGAGCTTCCACACTTTTAGCACATAATTACCAACGAGGAAACTGTGCACAGCAAAGTCCTAAGTGTCCCGACCGTTTTGCCTTGCCGTCGGCTTTAAAACAGGAGGAAATCGGCCGAACGATCGGCTCTCGGAGGGCAGTTATCGCTTATGAAGAAGGAGGCGCGCAGGCGTCGGGCGGTATCGATCGGGGAGGTCGGCGCGTGCGCGGGGTGCTCCATGCGCCCCTTCGGTATATATGCCATATTCAAGAGGGGAGACTTCACTGGTTCCCCGTCCTTGGACGGGGAGGGTCGCCGTGGGGGGGTGGCGAGAGATCGCTAGGTGGGTCATCTTGGCTCCCGACTGTTGCTTGCCAACTCCGCCACCACCGTGACGCATCTACTGTTTCTCGGTACAGCCTCCGTCTATGACGTAACGTAGCGTGACCCGCCATGTTGTCTCGCCGACTGAAACTCATTGCAAATAAGATCGTTTCGATTTTAATCTCAAATATCAACTCAAGCAGCTACGCTTTACGATACCGACTCTAATCGAATATAAATAAGCACTTTAGTTTATCTTGATAAAAATTTCAAGGTTTTTATTTTTCTTTTAGGAATTCTTAAGTATTCAGAAAAAATAACATTTTCTTTTGAACGAATCCATCGATAAATTTTTTGAAATTTTAATATTAAACTTTTTTGCATCTGAATAATGAAGGCTCTAAGATTACACCCAAAGCTCAAAAGATTCGACTCGCCCCTGGTATATTACGGCTAAACCTTTAATAGTAATACAGTTTAGAAATTTTCGTATTTGTACACTTATATAGAGCCGTTGTTGGTGAAAAATCGCCTCAAGAGCGCTTAATAGAGCTTAATATAAATAAATACCAAATAGATCACATTAAAAAAATTGCACAATATTCATGATATATAAAAGTAAATATAATTTCAACAGTAAGAAGTATGAAATCAATAATTAATGTGCTGAGATCACAAGTAGAATAGGTTTTTATAAAATGCATATTACCACCTTAGTAGGAGGGGCAAATGTGAAATAAAATATAAACAGAAGCCTATGAAAATTTAGTGTGATGGTTAACTTGTATTTATGCGAATTCCAAATTGCAAAATATCATAAACACCGAACCTACAGATTCACTTGATTATTAATGTATTTTTATGTGAAATCCTGCATAAGAGCTCAAACTGCTCCCAACTCTCCGTAGCCAGTGGGATTAAATGGCTTCATAAATGTTGTGAGGCTGAAAGGAGCGTAAACGGGAAGGAGATGGGAAAGAGGACGGCGGGGGAAGTACTTGGCTGTTCAAATCTAGTTATCAAACCAGGACAAAGCCATTTCAAGCATTATTTCGATTAATTATTTATTTTTTTTATTAATTTATTTTATATTAGTTACTTTGTACATTCAAGTTTATAAGTAGCTAATTATTCAATTTTCTTTTTAACTTTATAATATTTTGACTTATATACTACTTATTATTTTGATTTATATGCATTTTAAATATTTTTTATATGCTATTTTGAATTTCTTGATAGGCATAATTTTGATGGTTTCCGGCCGAGCATTATAAGATTTCATCCCTTTATATAGTAAGCTATTTTGTATGTTCACTTTATTTTTTTCTGGTAGTCTAATTTCTTTTCATGCCTTTGTATTATATTTGTGAATATCAACATTGTAGATAATTTTGTCAGAAAAATATGTTGGTAACAAGTTGTTCTACATTTTATGTATAAACATCAATGTGTTTAATGTTAGCATCTGTTTTGCTGTTAGCCAATTTAGCTCCTCTGACATTTTAGTTACTTTTAAGTGTCTATTTCGCCTAAGTATAATTCTCATTGCTCTATTTTGAAGAATTTGAAACGTGTTTTGTTATTTGTCGTTACACAAGAAAAGAATCGTTGAACAGTAGTAAAAATGTGGAGCAATAATAAAATTGTGTATTGTAATTACGGTTTTTGAATGCAACTAGGAATTTGCCTCATTTCTGTGCCTGAAAATTTTTTTACTGAAAAATCTTTCCATCGTTAATGATCGTGTCCAGTGAGACTTCACCCTACTTACTTTAGAGATGTTTACGCAATCACGGATTTATTAATATGTTTTGTAAAAACAATCACCCCGTTTCAGAGATAGGGTAAACAGAGATAACGTTTTATTATCTAATCAATCGAAACGAACATGCCGGTGCGTATGGGGACATCGCGACAACACACGCCAAACGATCACATAAGCAAAGCAACATTCGCTGAAAATATTTCAAAAATATATTGTGTTTATTTTATAAACTAGATACTAGGTATCCAGATTCTTCAGTATCAGAATTATATCCGAATTTTCAGCTACATTCCAGTATTCCTCTTCCTTATTTGCTTCCCTTCCCCAAATCCTCCAGTCCAGCAACGTCACTCCAGTTGGACGTAGTTATTCGAAAAGCATCCAACCCCAAAAAGATGAAACTGAGAAAAGGGCATTTGAAAATATATTAAAAGGCATTAATATACCGTAATCGGCATTTTTAAAGTGAATATCAGTGTTTTTTTTTTGCTTTGTGAGCTATAGGTAATTTATAATCTATCAGTCTGTTTATTTTTTTTTAAAGTATTACTTATGTTATCCTACATGTTTTTAAATTTCAATTTAAATCAAATATTTACAATGTGCGTTACTAAAAAAAATATTACTAAAAATCTATTGCATTTGGAGCTTGGATGTTTTACCACATATAAATCTCGTATTTATCTATAGGATAACATGTAAACTCGATCTTGACAAATTGTGAGTTGGACGCTTTCTGCATAACTACGTCCAATTGGAGATGCCATAATCCACATGGCTCCGGGCAGTTGGTTAACTAGCGCAGTGAATTATAAAAAAAATGTTTTAACTTCTGAGCTTGTCTTGGCCGTTTTAATGATATTGGAGTTATAAATAGTTTTAATTTTCATTTATCGATTGTAATTAATTATTTATTCGCTAATCGAAATCCAAGTAACATTCAATGTTACATCACGTTAGTGAAAAACTGCCATTAAAAATTCAAACGTTAAGTACTTAAAACGGGTGTGAGGAAATTATATTGCTAATTTATTTCACAATAATTATTTTACTGCCAGAAGCCAATAAAACTATCGCATCCCCATTTGGGGAATATTTTAAAGATATATGGCTATTCCGATCTAGTCACTAAATATGGCTAAAGCCATTTCAAGCAATCGCTTAGATTCTAAATAATGGTAATCAGGAGAGTATCTCTCACTCTGGATTCTGGAACGAGGTGCAAATATAAAACCGTTTTTTTTTTGTTTTTGTTTTTGTTAACCTCAGAGCAAGAATATATATGGAGAGAGAGCTAAATATTTTTACCCAACCTATACAAATTTACGATAAATCACTTTCTCCGGGTTTTTACGTCGCTGACCGTGAGAGAGAAAGAGATAAGACAAGTTGTCACAAAATATTGCATCACTTTTCGGTATGTAAGCATGTTTTCCGTCTCCCGCGTCTCCGACGACTCCGTCCACTACATTTTGTTATGCGACATAACAGAACATAACTCAACAGTTTTTTAGGTTTTACCTATATTTTTTTTTATAACAATACTGTGAAAAAGTGGTTTTACAAATAAACAAAACTTTATGTCGACATATGCTATGAATGAACGTATAAATACCCTAGCCCTAGCCCTAGCCACGCCCGAGTCTGAAAAAATCAACTATCCTGACTACACAAGCTATCCCTCCTGGTACATTATTGCTCTGAGATTAAAACCATGTTTAGCTTGGCAGAGGTTTGGGTCAGGGTCTAGCTAGCTTACTGAGTCTCTCTTAGAGGCTTAATGAATATATTCTGATCTTCCCGACCAACTTGCACTCGGATGCTGAAACAGGTGCGTATCAAAGATATCGGAAGCTTTGGAACCAGAATCACAGCCTTGATTTCCCCTTTAAAATTAAAATTTTCTTGATTAAAAGTTTGCACTAGTTTTCCAAACTCCTTTTGGCTAACATGATTGCTACGAATGCCAAAAAATATTAATCATACAATGTTCAATCCTATTCAATCCAGACGGTTTGGAGCGATTTGGGCTTTTGTGCTGTATTCACTATAAAAAATAAAATCGTTACAATTCTTTGTACGGTAACTTTTTTTGTTTCCTTTTGTAAATTCCGCACAAGTCTCTCAACTGATTTTGACTGTCCAGAGACACTAGGAATATGGCATCTCCAATTGGGTTATGTTGTGAGGTTGAAGAGAGTGGGGAGGATAAAGAGATAGGGAAGATGAAGGTTTGAGAAGTACCTGGCTAGTTAGATCTGGTCACCAAACACGGTTAAAACCATTTCAAGCAACCTTTCGGTTCTGAATAGTGGTCTTTCACCAGGACTATACTGAGAGTATCTACCACTCTTACTTAAAATTGTAATAACTATGGCTATAGGATCATAAATTATTATTTAGGTATAAGACGTACAAGTACATCTAATTATACGAAGGTAAGGATAAAAGGAATGAGAAAATAAAGGAAATTTTATGCAAAACCTCTTAGCAAAGTTGGTAAAAAAAACATAACGTGTATCGGGATTTCAGCTTAAAGGGAATAAAACTTACATAACAACACTTTTTCTGGGAGGGTTGAACACGTTAAGGCTTAGCACCCAAAATGACGCTTAACATCACTTTGTAGTATACTAATACAAGCAAGACTGCACATGATTTATCGGTAAATTCTACATGGGCAGTTGGGAAAATGTCTAAGGTTTCCAGTGAATAAAAATGTTAAACTCTAATCTTTTAAATTCCATGAAAAACATACTAAAATGAAAATAAAAGGTACAGTTTAAAAAAAATCACAGCCAAGTTTTACCTAATATTTCAATAAGCATTTCGTGAATAATTTAAAAGATTACTGTTTTAAAATTGTATTAACTGCAAACCTTAAGCATTTGTCTAACTACCCGTATAGAATTAACACATAAATCATTTGTAGTATTGCTTGTATTAGCTAGCCAATAATTATGTATTTTTGGGTGCTGACACTGCTGACCCTTAAATTATATTATAACAAAGTAATCTAGAAACACCAATTACCAGGGATTTTATAAATCATAGAATTCTTCAAATCAAAAAAATCCTTTATTATAAGCTTCTTAACAATCATTACGAAATCATGACGAGCGCTCTTCTGATTATCAAAACCAATGACTAGCTTTCCGAATGAATCACCCGAGTTTACCAACACATTAAGCAGGCGGGGAGAAAAAATAGCACCTTAAAGCTCCCACGCTAGAACATTAGCGAGAGAAAAAGCTCACGGGTCTTTCCTGGGAAACGTTAGCCCGCGGTGAGTAAAGCAACCTTTGAATTCATATAAAAGATGCGTTTGTTTTCATCGAGTTTCAGTTGTACTTCTGCTGTCCGAGTAAGTGCTGAAAACCCCTCGTGATATTGCCGGAAAAAGTACTCGTACCGTATGAAGTAATTTAATAAGTTTATAATAAAATATCAAGTGTTATCAAATTAGATTTTTTTTTCCGGCTTCAATAATGTTCTATGAATTAAACATTTGAAAAGTGTAGTTATAAAAGACCGACGAATAGTGCTATTTCAAGGCCGCATCTCGAAATGTGTAAATAACGTTCCGAATTTAAAAAGTTTTATTTGCTTGTTGTAATATGTGCCAATTTCATAACGCCAAAGCTCGCCGCTTGATGTGATTGTGCTGTTTTAACACACAGAATGTTTGCTCTACAATAAAGATTATTAGAAGTCTGACGTTTGATAGTATCAGTCTTCTTCTGCTCGTGCACTCTCCTTTCGGAGGTTGGCTATCATTGGACCAAACTTCACCCACACGCTGCACAGCAAAACTGCACTTGCGCTAGTCACGTAGATTTCGAAGTCAAGTAAGATGTTTTTTTTTTATTTATTTTACAGTAAATAGCGCACAAAAGTCTCCCAACCGTTTGGAGCCAGTGGGACTATGGCATCCCCAATCGGTCGGTAGTGGGGAGGGGAAGAGGAAGGTTGAGAAGTACCTGAATATTCAGATCTGGTCATCAAACACGGCTAAAGCCATTTCAAGCAACGTTTCGATTCTGAATTGTGGTCTTTCACCAGGGCGATACTTAGGGTATCTACCACTCTGGAGCGTGCAGCAAGTATACAATATATTAATTTCCAAGAATGTGTTATGAGTTATATCACACGTATTTTTTTCTTTTTTTATTTGCTCATGCCGGGTTTGAACCCGCGACCTCTGGATTCGTAGTCGAGTGTCTTCTTCTACTCCATCTTCCATGAGTCTTCTGTTGGATCATTAGCTGGATAGTCTTGTATTTTTCGCGCCTCCTAATTATATGTAAGATATTAAAGTTATCTTCTTTTTATGGCGAGTACAATTTCACAATGGCCATTTGATGAAGAACTTCTAAGTTCGTAACTGTACTCTCTTCGGGGTAATTTGAGGATGTGTCGATGTACCCCATTTAAAAGGCTTCTATCTAGTAGTGTCCAGGTTTTCATGTCATACAGATGAGTAGAGAAAACATAACAAAGAACCCTTCTGATCCTTAAATTTTGTCACAACGCTCCTGGCCATTTTAATATGAAACCTTGTTTCTCGGGATGGATAAAATTTTCGTAAACTCAAGTTTTTAAGTATTTATGTTGGGAAACACGTTCTATTAGGAGTTAGTTTGCGGGATGAGAACATAGAAGCTTATTTTTTTATAAATTCACTTTATATGTTTTCATTCGTTTTACGAGTACATTAAAGATTAAATATTCAATGTTTGATAGAAAAGTATACTTACTCGTACACCTTACAATCGGTATAGGTAATAAATAGTAACTCACGTGCGTTATACACATGTTAGACGTCAACGAGTAATATCGACCTGACCTAACCTAATAATACAGTGTCTGTCCAAAGCAGACGTCATCCAGTAGATTGTCGGTTCCGTTTTAGACGGAGTGAAATAATAATAAGTCTAGAGACTCGGTGCAAAAATTTTTACGAAAATCAGCGGGGTTCAAAATCCGCTACGTTTATTTTGGTCGCAAAGCGAATTCAAAAATCCCTCGAATTGCGGAAAAGTTTTGTGTTTGTGTTGAGTTTGTTTTCCCAGAAAATATTGGAACCTTTATCAGCTTGTAAATAATAACATAGGTATGTACGAGTATGCCTTTCATTTTCCTAGGAGAGCGTCAATCAATCGATGAGTAAACCAAGTGTTTGCGGAACAGTGTTCGCTTTCAATAAGTTTGCCAACCGGAACGCTACGCTATTGTTATTACGATGGAATAAACCGTATTGTACCGTGTGAGATTATAATAAACGTTCATCAGTATTCTAGGTGTGCCTTATAATCGTTGACGTCTTTTCATCGATGGCGTCTTATCATTGATGGCGTCCAATAATCTATGACGTCTTTTGATCGATGTCGTTTTATCATCGATGTCGTTTTATCATAGATGTCGTTTTATCATCGATGTCGTTTTATCATCGATGGCGTGTTATCATCGATGGCGTCTGATGATAATTGATGGCGACTTATCATCGATGGCGTCTAATAATCTATGACGTCGTATGATGTCGTTTTATCATCGATGGCGTGTTATCATCGATGGCGTCTAATAATCTATGACGTCTTATAATTGATGTCGTTTTATCATCAATGTCGTTTTATCATCGATGTCGTTTTATCATCGTTGGCGTTTTATCATCAATGGCGTCTAATAATAATTGATGGGGACTTATCATCGATGGCGTCTAATAATAATTGATGACGACTTATCATCGATGGCGTCTAATAATCTATGACGTCTTATGATGTCGTTTTATCATCGATGGCGTTATATCATCGATGGCGTCTAACAATTTATGACGTCTTATAACTGATACCAACAATTGCATTTTTAAACACCCTCGAGGTGAATTTTTTAACTAAACGGCCATACCAAAATGGACTAATAATATCAATAAAAACAAACAATTAGAAAAACGCGGACTAATTAACGACTCTACGCCGAAATGCAATCTGGAAAAATTTTGTTACAAATGAACTATCAGCAGTTGTTATAGAAACCTACTAGTAGGTTTGTACGTACAAAGTTATGAGACGGAAATAAGTAGTAATGTACAAACGAAGCACTAAAATGTCAGTTTCTCAATATATATATTTTACTATTTTCGATGAAAATAACAACAACAATATGTATATAATACGTCGCCTGTACAGCTCAAGCCCTGTTTATGTGACATAATGCCGGTCGCCATGTTGTTTTCCAGGAATTGCCACAGGGGTCCGGCCCGACTTTTAGTGAACTGCATATACTTTGCTAATCTTAGAGTGGTACCTATCCAAGGCAGTGTAGTCAGTTTTTGATGATTTTTGCCGGACTCGGCAGACCTGGGCGTGGCTAGGACTAGGGCTAGGTTATTTATACATCCATTCATAGCACATGTCGACTTAATATTTTTGTTTATTCGTATAACCACTTGTTCACAGTATTGTTATCATCAAAAATATAGCATATAACCTATAAAACCGTTTAGTTGTGTCGTGTTTAGTCGTGTATGAAAACATGTAGGCGGAGTTTCCGAAGACGCGGGAGACCAAGATCATCCTTACAGTACATAAAAGCGGTGTGTTATTTTTGTTGTCTCTTTCTCTCTCATGGTGTACGACGTAAAAACCCGGAGAAAGTGATTTATCGCAAGTTTGTATAGATTGGTAAAAAAAATTAGCTCTCTCTTCATACATTGTTACCCCAAGGTGCTCTAATGATTTCCGTAGCTATTTATAAAATCGATACGAAGTCAGTAAAATAGCAAACATAAAGGTCCAACTTTTCTTTGCAGATGTTGAAAATCATGTATTTAAAATAATAATATCAAAATATATCAACTTATTATTAACGTTTCTTCAACCTTCTATATAAATTCAAAAAATATCTAATTGCTTTAATATGAAGGTAACTAGGTAAGCTAGCTAGGAAGGTAGCTAGGTAACAGAAAGTGTAAAATATATTTCAAAAAATGAATGAAGCAAAACATAAGCACGTTAAGTCTCTCACACGTTCAATAAAATAAAATATTTTTCTCCGTTTTGTTGAACAGTTATTATTTAATTTTCTTTCAATCCCAAAATACGTTTTCCAAAAGAAAAAGTTAATATTATTAATCAATTAACTTCAAATGTAAAAAAAACTTTGTTTACTGTTTGATTGTTAGGTTGCGACCAGGTTAGGTTAGGACAAGCTTAAGTTAACTTACTATTTTTAATTTCTGTACCATTTTATATTTTTAATAACTTCAGCATACTTTTTTTTCCACGAGCACAAAAAATGTTTACAATTTAGTCATTTAATTTAAAATAACAAATTTTAAAAACTCAAAATTTAATAACCATTTGAATAATATTGAATTTTATTTTTTTAGATGTGGAACAGAATAGCTGGGCAAGATGGACAGCTATTTTCCTGGATTCCCCTGGAATATTGACACAAAAATGATCCTTAATAACAATATGCACACCTGGTCCCTTTCAAAAAGAAGACACAGCATTCCTGTGGTAAGATATTTCACTATGCTTGTTTTCAGTATTTATTAGCATATTTTAATACCTACTAGTTGTTACCTATGAAAAATCACGGGATATAACTTGACAAGAAAAAATATTACTTCCGATTTCAAATATAACATAATGTCTACTAAAATACACTAGGAATGGTCGATATCAGAATTGGGTGTACCTGCGGTTCCAGTTACCGGTGACCGGCGATGAACCGGTTATTTTTCCAGTTCTTTTTGGAACCGGTTCCTGGTGCCAGAATAGTTCCTCCAAGAAAATTGATTTATTATTTACGAAAAAAAATAATCGCCACCAAAAAAATCTTTCATAGGGGGGAGGGGTTGCTAGCAATTTCAAAACTGGAACCGGTTCCTCACAAAAAAACGAATAGAACGGACAAAGGATATAGGATATTTTTATTTGCGAAAATTAGCAACCGGTTCCTCGGAGAAATAATATTGACGGTTTAAATCCTTAAAATAGACTATATGTAGGTACTTTATTAGGTAGGTGGGGATTTTAAAAGATTATTTTTTAAATGTAACAATTAATTGATTAATTAATCTGTTCCCAAATTGAAAAGTACACTCGTATGGTCATACGTACTCACAAATAAAATCATATGTAGTTACTAGTCGAGTCTGTCATAGGGTCGTCGTAAATCATCGACAAATAACATTTATCCGTTTAAATTCTTCCATAAATATCCTTCATCTCACACTTGTAGCATTAAAACGAAAAATATGTAAAATAACTGAATGTCGAATGTGTGCAATCGAATACCCATAGATAATAAAGAACGTACTCTTTTATTGAGTCAAATAAAAGATTTGGACTTATGAACGGACTAATTATCCCGCCGTTACCTCACAGAGGTAGGCAGAGAGGATGGACCGCCACACAACTCTGTCTTGGCACACACTCCTTCCCTCATTCACATTCATGCATCGTCTCATACATACTCTAATATTTGTTAACACAGTACTCACGCAGATCCATTATTCGCATACAGCTTGTTTCAAATTTGTTATTCGAGTTTTTAAAAGAAAATTCCAGTGAAATTAGAAAAAGTCCATTTTTATTAAAAATTAAAAAGAACGAAACGCAAAACTTTTCAAATAAATGTTAAAACTTTTCGAATAAATATTAAAACTTTTCGAATGTTATATTTTTATCTTGTTATATTTTCGAAAGTATACACCTTGCTGTCCCTTTCTCGCCAGACAATAATAAGGAGGCGTAAATAAGACAGAAAACCGTTTCTCGATAACGTTAGCCAAGAACATCACTGTTAGCGGTGAATACATAATATACCTTTGCACTGATACACACAATCTGTGTTGCTTGGGTCAACTCTAATTGTGCGACATATATGGCTTACAGCGGATCTCTCATGAGTTAAACTATATTCTCTTTTTCTATTTAAAACATATTTAAACTTTGACATGAAGCACTCACTTTGTGGTAAGACATAATCAAATTTTAAATAAAAGTAACTTTGTTTTGACACCACTTTATTAAATACATATACCAACCGGTTTCGGCTCTACCTGAACCTTCTTCAGGGTTGAACATATTTGGTCAATACATATTTGTTCAACCCTGAAGAAGGTTCAGGTAGAGCCGAAACCGGTTGGTATATGTATCTAATAAAGTGGTGTCAAAACAAAGTTACTTTTATTTAGTATTTAAAACATATTTGTTTCTAAAGATGAAACGTAGTTAAAAGTATTAATTTGTCGAAATATGAATTTTGCTAAGCCACGACTTTTGGGTACTATGACTGTGTCGACTGTTATTGTGCAACAACCGTAGGATTGGTGGACATAAAACGAATACAACCCATTTGTTCAACTGACGCACCGACAAAAAAACATTAAATATGTTTGCGCAAGGTGTGTTTTTCTCGTATATTTTGTGTTTATTATTTCGTTTGATAAACAAATATTATTGAAAAATTCAAACGCCAATAAACTCTTATCGCCCGCTGATGTATTCATAGACCTCTAAACGATTCTTTTATCACCGCTTTATTTCCGTCACAATACAATTTTACACACTACACACTATACACTGACTCGTAAATAATAATGCCTATGTCAGCTCTGCTGTGACGTAGACTTGTTACCTACAAATAAATTCCTCTGTGAGACAAACATTCCCGGGTTACGAATAACCTGACTATACTTGAAAATCTCCTCTGCCAATCTCCTAAATCTCCTACTGCCAATTAACGTACATCACTACGAGCGTGAATTTTTCAAATTTGGAACTGATGTCAATTAAATTATCGAATTAAAAAATAATGTTTTCAAATCCCTACCTACCTAATAAAGTACCTACCTATAATGTATTTTAGCAGATGTTATTCAATATTTTAAATGGAACTAATGATTTTCAACTAGTATTACAAAGGTATATATGTTTTTTATAGATACGTATATACTTATACATTAAAAATATAAAGAAATATGAACACACAAACTACTGATATTTTTTTTATCGTTGCTAAGAGGTGTTCATTATACTTATTTTGTGATATTTAATTTTCTGAGAAACCTGAGGCGTATGTATACTATAACTGTCTACCTACGACTTATTTTATAGTACGAATGAGGAAATCGGAAAATAATGTAAGGGTAAGCGTAATGAACCAAATCGAACGTTTAGATGGTTTGGATCTGTAGACTGTAGAGCAGATGGAGGGAGATAAGTTTGTCAGGGGAATATATAACGCGTTGCAAAAGAAGTCGGAGACGCCCTATGGAAAGGTATCAGATGGATCAAATCATTCAGTCGGGTCATGTCAAGAGACGAAATAACGAAAGAGTATCTCCCTACACACTATAATAATATTGTAAAAGGCGATGAATGCCAAAATGATTTAACAAGCCCAATAGAATCTCTGTTCAAACCAAGAAAACTTTTCAGACTCTCATTCCTTAAATTCATTAGAAGATTTTCATCAAAATCTGTTCCTTACTACGAAAAATTCAAAGACACGTCTGATATACTGTATTTAAATTTGTTTCCATGCCCTAAAAATAAATAAAAATATATTTAAAAATCAGCAAAATTTTAAGTTATTATTATATAGTTATTGTGTCCTGCCAGAAGTGACCTACCAGGTAAGTATGTTGCTGTATATGTATATAAACTAGGAATTATTATTAAGTAGAAACTAAGATTTGTACAGCGCCCTTGAGGTGATTTTTCACAAAAACGGCGCTGTGCAAATTATTCAAATATTATTATTATTAATGCATTCTAATTATACAAGGAGTGTGTCTCAGGACTGAGTGTGGCGTTCCATCCGCTAAGGCTTCCTATACAATTTAAGCTCTTAGGTGAAATGGAAATATTTATCCGTTCTCAATCGCACTGTAATTTTAAATTATATTATTTCCATTTACAAGAAGCATAAAAGCGTCCCATTATGTTTATTCGCCACGAAAAACGAACCTTCAACAACCTGACTAAAATCAATGGCGCATTCCATTTTGCTACGGAGACTTCCAATCTAGTTTCAGGTTAATTGAGTAGTTGCATTGCTTTATAACTGCGTTTTGTTGAATAACTTGGAACTTTCGAGGAAAAAGACATTATTTATATTACGTGAATTACCTAACCTAATTAATTCAGTAGGTGCATTGCTTTACAACTGCGTTTTGTTGAATAACTACGACTCTTTGAGGAAAAAGATATTTTTTATACCACGTTAACTACCTAACCGCAAGGAAACGGTAGAATAAACCGCAATTATAAAAATGTATTAAATAATTGTTTAGTTATTTCGAACTTCGATAAACATTGTTTTCTTAATATCTTATATAGGTCGTGTGAGTGAGAAATTACAAAAATACGTTTCTAAGCATGCCTTTTCATTTGTAAAAGTACACCTTGATTTTTTGACAAGACACTTGTTGGGACAAATAGTGATAATTGGATATAGTTATGTAGAAAGCATCCAACCGCAAAAAGATGAAACCGAGAAAAATCCGTTTGAAAATATGACGATACAAAAGCATTAATATGCGTATTCGGCATTTTTAAAGTGAAAATCAGAAAATCAGAGAACTATTATAAATAGGTAATTTATAGTCTATCAATAGTATTATTTAAAAAAATGTGTTTACTAAGTTACTCTTCAATTCAGTGTTTTTAAACTTCAATTCAAGTCAAATATTTACAATTTGCGTTAGTAAAAAACGAATTTCCAAAAATCTATTGCATTTGGAGCTTGGATGTTTTCAGCAGATATAAATCCATTTGGGAAAACGTGAATACTCGATTTTGACAAATTGTGGGTTGGACGCTATCTGCATAACTACGTTCAATTTTGTAAAAATAAAAAATAAACTTATTTTTAAGTTCATTTTATTTTTTAGAGGATTCATATTACAATAAAACTGCATTCATTTCTTAAGATCTTTTAAAACCGAAATTACCTAGCTCTGATTAACTTATTATATCCGTTATATTAATCAGATCAGTATTTTATTCTTATTCACTGGGTACGAAGGTGTTGTAATAAACTTTATGAAGATTTAATTTATTAGTTTAAAGATTAACATCTAATACTTCTTTGCTACTGATTTTTTATACTTTTTCATATGCAATTGTTTTTTATGGTTTTCTTTGTTAACTATTAACTTGTTGTATATTTTATATTACTGCATTACACAAACGCTTTCTTTGCTGTATATGAAGGTGTTAAATTATGTGCGCAAATTAATTTGACCGATCGGTAGCTGAGTGGACAAACGCGTCGGATTCCTACCCGGGCGTCGTGCGTTCAATTCCTCTGCTGGCTAAGTCCCCCATCAACCCACAAGCAACATCTTCCGCTTATATGATGGCAGTAAGATTTTTTCAAATATTGTCAGGTTATTCGTAACCCGGGAATGTTTGTCTTTCTTTTTTTTATAAAAGATAAAGATAATAAATTCTCCTTTACTTATCTCTGAATCCATCCAAGTATGTACTCGTTATCGCAGCCTAATTAATTTTATAAATTCGTCCAACATTCGCCATTCATAAATCGAAATTCGATACAATAAAATATTACCATTTGTAAGAACATATTGCCGCCGGAAATGCAAAAGGCCTGAAGCGCCATTTTGGGAAGTTTACACCAAACTATTTTTAAGATTTTTTTGTTGTATGAAGATTTTCAGGATTTTTCAGTTTTGGTGGTGCACTGCACGGATTTCTAAAAAATCTTCATACAAAAAATTGAAATTTTGAAAAAAAATAAATGATTTCGGCTACAACAACATCAATAATGACGTTTTTTTCAATCTTACCACTCTAGCACACTAAAAAATCACGACCCGCCACTGGCCCTAACCCTAGCCACACCTGAGCCAGGAAAAAAATCAACAATCCTGACTATGCAAGCTATATATTATTGCTCTGAGACGTAGATACTAATAAACGACCGAAGTATTTATTAAATCCATAGATTTTTGTTCCCGTCATATCTACAGTAGTGACGTCCCGGACTGTATAGATAAGTTAGTACCGGTGGTCCAAATCTTAGCAGGTTCAATATTCTGCTAGCTATTATAAGTCCTCCATCATTGCACAAGCAACATTTTTCGCTTATAATTATGGTAGTACATAGAACAAATTAAATATCGTCACGTTATTTGTAACACGGGAATGTTTGTTTTTCTTTTATAAAAAAAGTATGTCGACCAGTACCTACCTACTTTAGGAACACCTATTATATAATGATACCACAACAATTTTAAACACTTTTAATGCTACTTAATGAATAAGTACCTACCGAGTCGAGATAAGGCTCGTGTTTGGGTTTTTCAAACCACCGATTTGATAAATAAATATATATTCTTGATTATTTCATTCATAAAACCGCAGTGTACAAAGGTAAGAATCTACACATTTAAATTAATGTCATCAATGTAATTTTACTGATTTAAATATTTTTTAAACATTTTTTTAATAAAATTATTGCATAATAAATTGAAACTAGATAGTTTTATAAATTACTACAAAGCTCGGATTTTGTATTGGATATGAAAGATGTTGGGTTTATTTAATTAGTCAAACTACTTTTCAATCTAAGAAATAATATTAGTTCCCATTTCAAATATAGAACAATGTCTGATAAAATACATCATAGGTAGGTAAGGAGTTGAAAAGATTATTTTTAAATTTGATAATTTTCACATCAACACATCTGTCCAAATTTGAAAAGTTCACACTCATGGGTATTTAAAAAAAAAAATTTTTTTTGATGTTCTAATGGTCGATACCAGCAGAAGGCCGCCATTCTTCCATAATTATATTCCCTCTCATACGCTTTGCATAAAAACGAAAAAGACAGAACATATCGAGTAATCAAATAAGCGTTGTGACCGCTCTGTGAGAACTACTTCTTTTGGCGGCAGTTCCCACTTCCTTCATTGTTCACTAGTACTTTTTTTTTTTTTTTTGGCGAGGAACCAGCTCCAGTTCTTTTTGTTTTCAAATCTCTACCGACTATTACTTTTATTTTGGCGAGGAACTTTTGTCGATTTGCTAGTACTTTCCGAAAAAACACCACCAAAAAGAACTTTCTTTGGCGAGTTCGACTTCAATTGAAGTGTTCACTGCGAAAGGTTCATTTTAAAGAACTAGCAGTTCGTGAAGCATTCACAAAACATCGAAGTTTTTTCCAACGCTAAATCAAATTAACTTAGAAATTGAAGAACATATCATATCGTCGCTGTAAAGACAGAAAAGAACTGAAATTTTAAATTTGAATTTCAGTTACAATAATACCAATAAATTGGTATATTTTCGATCTTAGCACTCTAGCATACTTAAAAGTAACGAGCCGCCATTGCCAACTACACAGATAACCTCGTAGAACTGTAGGTATTTATTTAACTATTCCGAATATAGTAAATGTACATAGATAAAAAAGAATTTGATAAACTAATGCGCACAAACAGGCGGTCGAAAACTTAACTGAGGAACGATTTTTTTTTTTGAACTTTGTACTTTTTTTAATCCGTAAACTTATCTGTGTCGTCGGGGGCGTCGCTAATGAATATGTGGGGTTACCTCTGTAAAATATGCATTTCTTTGAACAACATATGGCAGCATATCGAGTAGGGAGGGGAAAAAGATGGGAAGACGAAGGTTGGGGAAAGTACCTGTTTCTTCAGATCCATTCCCTTAACAGGACTAAAGCCATCGCAAGCAACTTTTCGATTCTGGATGTTGATCTGTCACCAGAGCGATACTGACAGTATCTACCGCTCTGAAGCGAGGCTCCTACCGCAGTTTCTCCCTTTTGCCCCTGCACCCTCGACGGCCGGTACCGCCCACTGTTGGAACGAAGGATGTAGTTGATATCATCTAGGTAAGAAACATGAGAAAATAAACATGAAAAATATATTTAACATAACGTTATCTAGTTACATAATAATTTGTTTTCACTCATTATTCTGTAATATTACGTAGTGCCCACATTTCGATAAATTCCCGGAATCCGATAAGCAAAGAATGCATGAAATATATATTTAGCACGCTTTTTAATTCTGCAAAGGTAGTCCCAATGTCAACGATTACACTTTTTTACATCTGTTGTCAGCGTAAAAAATCCGAAAATTTTCTAAATATCGACAACCCGTCCATTTGTCCCTTCACACTTTCAATAACATTGACGTTTAATCAATATATTAATTACTTAAACTTCAATTACAGTGTTACCGACCTATGTAGGTACCTATAACTAGTGGCGGCTCGTGAGTTTTTAATGTGCTAGAGTGCTAAGATTGAAAAATACGACATTGTTAGTGTTGTTGTAGCCGAAAATGATTTTCATTTTTTTTCAAAATTTTTTATTTTTTGTATGAAGATTTTTAGGTTTTTTTCATTTTTGGTGGTGCACTGCACGGATTTCTGAAAAATCTTCATACAAAAAATTGAAATTTAAAAAAATTTTAAAAATGTTTTCGGCTACAACAACATCAATAATGACGTTTTTTTTTCAATCTTACCACTCTAGCACACTAAAAAGTCACGAGCTGCCACTGCCTATAGCTGTACATCTGTGCAAGCGGTTTAAAAGAGGAACTTTTGATGCCACATTTTGGTTACTATGGCCTCAATGATTTTTAAATTAAAAGTCTTCCAACGTTTTTTTTTTTGTGATTTAAAGCGATTACAATGGGGAAACCTATTAATGGTTGGTTATTCGTGAAACAATATTGTTTCATGAATGTTATTATAATACAAAAAAAAAAATCGCAGTAAAAAGCGCCCATAATACCATTCGGTAAAAATTAAAATACCCTACCCAATACTTATAAACGAGTAGTAAATGTTATGCGTGGTGTAATGTCGGAATAGCGAAAAACTTGCCTTATAACCACGGCTTACGCGTCTAATTTAATGGCCTACGTCCGGTGTAACTAAACCAACGCTGAACCGATGCGCAAAAATCTAATAAGTAAGACGGATAATTTTTATTTTTTTCAATACAGTTTTTAAAGATTTTTTTGACTGTCCAACTTGACGGCCTCCATGGTCGAGTGGTAAGACGCTAGACTGCGAATCCAAAGGTCGCGGGTTCAAATCCGGCATGCGCCAATAACTTTTATTTAATCAATATGTGTCATAACACATTTAATTCATATAAAAATAATAAAAAGTACATCCCAGAGTGGTAGATACTCCAAGTATCGCCCTGGTGAAAGGCCACCATTCAGAATCGAAACGTTGCTTGAAATGTCTTTAGCCGTGTTTGGTGACCAGATTTGAACAGCCAGGTACTTCCCAACCTTCCTCTTCCCAATCTCCTTCCCCTCTACCTTCAGCCTCACAACATACCCTATTTGGAGATGCCATAGTCTCACTGACTCTAGGTGGTTGGGAGCAGTTAAGACTCTTGTTCGGTATTCATATTTAAAAAAAAATTAAGATTTTCCCGTTTTTAGGACAGCCAATTAACAGTAATGTTGTGATATTTATTACGCAATGGTTATCTGCAGAAACGACGCCACCGACTACACAGAAAAGTATGTCAATCTGTAATTCCTTTATTTAATAATAAATGGAATAGCTTCAACTCCATTAGTACACAAAAATAATAAGTGTAGAGTAGGTACCTACCTACCAACCGTCCAATTAATAGTGATACTATGACGTGGGTGGGTACCAACACTACCAACGTGTGCGGTTAAAGTGCGGAGGTAGGTACCTGCGTACCAAATCATAATGACGGAGGGATCACCACGAAAGTCATTGTTTAGAAATGAATAAACAAACATACGCAATGAGTGACGACATTTGATTGTGACGAAGATTGTGACGACGAATGCGAGAAATCTAGATTAGACCATTCTAGAATTCCTTGCGCCTTAGATTTAGATTGTCGGTTCGGTCGCACGGTTAGAGATGACCCGAACAACATTAACTTATGATTACGTGTATGGGTGCAAATGTATACATACACTTTCGACAGTGATGTTCTAGCCAAACGTCGCTGAGAAACGGCATATTACCTTTCTTACGCCTTTTTATGGTTAATAGCGAGACAGGGATAACAAGTGTACACTTTGGCCGAATGAATATACTTGACAAGTTTTTACAGTTTTTCGAAAAGATTTCCAGTGTGTTCTTTTCATTATGATAAAAAAAAAAAAATTTCAATGTCACTAAAATATTATGTGCTGAAATCGAATGATAAGTTTGAAACATGCTCTGTGCTAACAATGCATATAGTTAGGTTAATTATTGCTCGTTAATTAAAAATCTTTTTGTGTTTGGCTAAAGAAATTGATGGGGCGGTAATTCAAGGATTAGCGCCATTTTTTTTTTTTGCATTTTAACGGTCCCTATTTAAAATTTTAAGTTATTAGGCACGTTTCAGCTTTTGAACTAATTATAATCAGCTGACAAGCATAACAACATAACCATTATGCTTTTCAGCTGATCACAATTTGTTCAAAAGCTGAAACGGGCCGAAAATCGGCTTTTAACGAGGACCGTTCAAATTTAAAAAAAAAATAAAAAATGGCGCCGATCATTGAATTGTGACGATGTCAAATGTGACAAAAGTTAAAACAACCGGCACCGAAAGAGTTTCCCATTTTGCAAATATATATGAAGAAGGGCACAAGAAATAAATTTAAGGGATTAAAGGTAATAGCGAATCAATATTGACGTTTTTTCAGGTTGTATAATATCATGATAATTCGCCAACCAATCAAAATAAGTGTTTTCCCATTTGCCTACTACCTGAAGAATTATATAATAGTTATAAAGGTGCTAGAGCTCTCCCATAAGCAAACAATATTGTATGTTTGCTCAGTGTAGCGCAGCTGTGATCGATGACGATTTGCTTTCCAGGAAAATATGGCACAAACAAGTATTTTTTAGCGTAACGCGCTTATCTGTCTGATTACGATAAATGTTTTCTGTTACTTTTCCATTTTCATTCACTGTTTGGGTAGCGGCGCCAACGGTAAATCGTTATATTTTAACCTGTACTTTCGTTTTGAGCCGTAATGTTTTTTGTGTTTTAATATTAATTGGGTGTAACTAGTGTTTTTTGATTAATGTTAAAAATGCGTCATGTGAGTTGACTACACATTTATGTTATCATATTTTATTGGTACCGCATGTGGACTATCTTTTTGGAATAATAATCTATCAAATATTTTACCAAATTAACACGATTTTAGTCCGGTTAATCATATTGTTCCCTCTGTTTTGTATTAAATGTAAAAAAAAAGTAATTTATTCGTTAATATTAATTTTCGAAAACAGCGCTTATAATCGTTAGTTAGAAGTTCTACCACAGTTGGCGCGCGAATCAACAGTGAGCCATCGCCTCTAGCGATAGAATCTCAAAGCATTTTGTCAAAATAGGGCTGCCGTAGAAGTTGTTGCGAGATTTCACTAAATAATCGGAGAATTTAAGTCGCAAAACGCCAAAAGTTGATCCAAAATGGTTTAAACGTTGTGTTCGGACAGTGAATCCGATATTTGTTCAATTAACCGCTGAATAATCACCGTATAAACGGGTAAGTGAGCGCACACTGAAGGACCATGTGATGTTATTAGCTGTCTAGACAACACATTCATACCTCCGCATGATATTTTGGTATTAATGGGCTTCTCGTTCCCAGAATCGATGTATGTGCGTAGTGAATATTGGATTATAGCCTCGGCTGGTAGTGATTATTAGTTCGTATGGGCGTATTGTGGGCTGCATTACCCAAATTCGCAATCTTCAAAATTCGTGTTTGGTCACGTGACCAGACATGAATGTCGCTGCCTCGCGAGGTCACAGCAAACTTTATAAACATCCACTCCCTTGTCCGCCGTCAGCCGTGTTTACATCTCGCAGTCGCAGTTCGCAGTGACACGCGGTGAACACTTCACAAACAATAACTGACAAGCTCAGCCCGTGCACGCATCTCTCGCAAGTATTATTCCAGATACATCGTTTACTACAAGATGCAACCAACTTCCAACTATTTGTGTTCACTTTCGTTTGATTGAACGCTGAAAAAGTGCATCTCGCCTATTATGAAGGAGAGTTTGCTACTCCCTTTGCGCTATTATTTACAATATTATTAGGTCAATTTATAAAAAAAACTATTCTTCTACAGACAACATTAGTGTACTTTTTGTATTTTGACCAAATACCAATCACTTGTGCAATCATAATATTGTTATTGTGCAATTTTATTTATTTTGGACCATTTTTAGCAAAATTGAAATAACTCCTCAAAGAATGTTCCTACACTGAAATGAAGTGACATTAGTGAAGGTACTTGGGCCATGTGTGTATTATTTATTATAAACATATTCATCAGTTGAGTAGTGGAGGATGAATGCCTTTTTATCTATCTTACATTCTCAGTCCCTACAACAAGTTTCGTTTCAATGTATTTATCTCATTGATCCTGCAATTCAGTATGAATATTTTCCTTTGGGGACCAATGTATGAGATTATTTTGGTAGTTTATCCTCAAAGCGATCATTGGCATTTATTTTTCATGTTCACTATTACGCTGTTCTAAAAAGTGAAAAACATTCTCCTCTGGTTCCGGTCCCAAGCCATTCACCGCAAGCTTTCCCATCCTGTTGCAATCCTCTTCCACGCACTCCGCCCCCCTCTTACTCGGTCTGCTTGTAGGAAGCTACCATCGGGTCACCATATTGGTCATGGTTTTCAGTGTCCTGTCATCTGTTATCTTTTCAATGTGGTCAGCCCATTGCAATCTTAGAACCTACAGAATCTTACAATGGTTTCTTGCTCAGTTAGATTTTTGAGTTCATATTTCATTTTAATTCTGTACAATCCGTTTTCTAGCATAGTTCCAAAAGATTTCAGCGTTATAATGATGCTAAATTCTTTTCTTCATTGGTAATCACTGACCTTTTTGCCGTATATATTAGTAGTAAACTTCTTTTACTCGGGCTTTCTTTGGTAGGTGAAACAATTATATGTTTGCTAATAAACTCTTCTTTGCCATGCCACTTGAATTAAGTCAATTTCATCAAAATAGTTCTTTTTAATTGTTCGTGTTTCTAGTGTGGGTTCAGTAATTAGCGTTAGCAATTTTGTACAAATTGTTTCAAGATAATCAATGTGACACATTTTCAGGTCATGGCAGACGCGATAACGACAGGCTGTGCTGCCATCGGCGTGGATGCGGAGATCATCAAGGAGGGCTGGCTCTTCAAGAGAGGAGAGCACATTAAGACCTGGCGCTCCCGTTACTTCATTCTCTTCGATAATGGCAGCCTCGTGGGCTTCAAGAACCAGCCGGAGAAGAACAACTACAATGATCCGCTGAATAACTTCACTGTCAAGGGATGTCAGATTATGCCGGCTGACAGGCCAAAGCCATACACATTCACCATCAGGGGGCTGCAGTGGACGACGGTTATCGAGAGGAGGTTTCACGTTGAGAGTGAACGAGAGAGGTGAGCTATGTAAAAAAGGAGTATCAGTAGAATGATATTACGCGAAAGTGAATTGTAGAAGATGTTGGGATGCCAGAGGTTGTGTCAAAAATCAGAATATTATAAATAAATGTTAATAAAACGAGGAGTGTGTGGCGGTCCATATTCTGCCTACTCCGGTAGTTTCTGCACAAGAATTAAAACTGGCCATAGCCAATGGAAATATTTGACATCTCCATTTGCGGAATGTTGAAAGGGGGAGAAAGAATATGAAGGTTTTGGAAGTATTTGGCTTTTTAGATTAGGTCGCTTAACATAAGAAAAGCCATTTCGTGCAACATTTTGATTATGAATGATCAATCACCGGAGTAATATTATGAGCATTCTATTTCCTTCCATCTAACATTTCCTAATGGGTGATTCCATAACCCCACTAGCTCCGAGATTGCTAACTCTTACACTAGAAAGGTTGTCTATTCATTCCCTATCGATGGTATCTACTTTAGTACTGATAATAATACATGAATCACTATTTAATATCACTAACTAATTGCTTTACTTTCATTCATGAAATGTTCATTTCCACATTGGAAAGTGTGCTTTCTTTATTTCAGAGTTCAGTTATCAGTATATTATACGCCATGAATACTAAGGTTATTTTTTCTTCCTAAATCGCCCTGAATATGTGTTTGTACGTCCACCACATTCTGTCAAACTGAATACTACTGGATAATGTGGATTTTAAGAGTATTGTAGGTTTTACTATTATCAATTTACTTATTATAATTTGTTTTAAAAATAAAATCGACCTGTAAACGTCGACTTGGAGCGGGTCGGTTTTTTTTAATGTTGAATGCTGTATTTCTGGCATAACTTACAAAATATTACTGAATTAGTAAAGCTAGGTAGGTTTGTCATCGACCTACATAACAATGTGCAATTTGATATTGCCGAAGCAGTGTTTCAACTTGGATTGTTGATCAACATTTAGTTTGCAGTAAAACCACAATAATTAAATTGAAGGGACCAACACGCCACTACATCTACATTAATTATCAAAGAAGTTGCAAAAATCGGACTTGCCACTGTAATTAAGAGAAGATTTAAATTAAATGAAAGTGAGGTAGGAAGATGAACTGCCATGCAAGTCGTGGAGCTTCCGATTCAGCCAAGAGCCGGAACCACTCTAAGGTTAGTCGCAGAGGCCACCAGTGTGCTGAAGACTGTCGCGTTAACTTTGCGTCTGGCCAGAATGGCTACACCTCTGTATACCGTAACTATAATGTGTTGTGGTGATATTTTCAGAACTGACTGGGTGATAGCCATCCGCTCCGTGGCCAACAAGCTGAAGGAGACGGACGCAGAGCAATGCAGTGCCAGCGATGTGGACATGGGCACCATCGCTGACGACGACATGCTCACCAAGCTGTCCATGCAGGGCACCTCCATGGGCAAGTCGGGCGGCAAGATAAAAGTGGTATGTACAATCTTAACCATATGGGGGATGCCATAGTTCTATTGGCTTGGGGCATATAAGACTATGCGGTATTACATTAAAATTTCAAACATCAGCCAAACTAGATTTATGCAATTTTCAACAATGTACAAAAATAATATATCATTTATGAATAAAATACAATATTTAAGTGACAAATTATTTATTGATTGTTGGAATGGATCATTATATAACTATTATTTATTATCAACTTCGAGGCTAGTATTCCATTGTTATTCAGTAACATTTTAGAACAAAAATCGACCTCGGTTGAGTGACTTGTCATCTGAATAATAATTAAAATGTAATTACAGTAATGCCCCATTTATTGTGCGTGTGTGTGTCCCCTATATACTGTGACTGATTTTTCTTTATCCCTTCTCAGACCTCCCCTCAGGGATGGCCTAAATGATTTCTCTCCTATCCCCAGAGGTGGCTGAAAACATGCCCCCCCCCCCTCTTTCTAGAAGTACCTCAATAACTATCTTCCCTCCTGATTTTTATCTATCTAGAAATATCTATGGTTTTTTTCTCTCCCCCGAGAGGTGATTTAAAAATATTTGTTAAATTAATCAGAACTAAGTCATGAAATCTTTTAAAACATTTCTTATATATTTTTTATTTGGCTACCTCCGAATATGCCCAATTTAGGCAAAACTTTTTGTAAAAGCATATTTCTAAAGCTCTGTTTTTTATAATTATCTTAAGACTAGCTTGGAAATTTACAGTTTTTTTTTAATAATCGACAACCTTTCCTCTTAACAAATCATCTTAAATTGCGCTGACTAATAATTCTAAGTAATGATGACTAATTTGTTTACAGACGCTGGAGAAGTTTGAATTCGTAAAAGTTCTGGGAAAAGGCACGTTTGGCAAAGTGGTGCTTTGTCGTGAAAAGGACTTCGGAAAACTGTACGCGATGAAGATCCTCAAGAAGAATGTCATCATACAGAAGGATGAGGTTGCACACACCTTGACTGAAAATAGAGTACTGAAATCTACAAATCATCCATTCTTAACGGTAAAATGCAAACCTTCTTTTTTGTTTTTGTTTTTACGCCCTTACTAAGAAAGCCTTTTTGGCGAAATGGTCTACTTGCTTGACTTTGATTAGGGAGGTTGCGAGTTTTGTAGCCATTCTAGTGCAAAAATATATTCAAGATGCCAGTCTAGGTATTGTGAGGTACATTGTTTATAGTAAAACTTATAAAATCGCCTAATCCGTGAAAATTATGTTATGAAGTATTCGCATTTAAAAACTGGAAATTAGTGAAATTTAAGTTATGCTAGCCCTGACTAAGCATATCTGAAAATTCCTGAAAGGGTTAGACAAATCTAGTAAAAATAAACAAGTGGGACAAAATTATAAGTATTTGCTTGTTGCAATGAGGTTAAAGTCCTGCCAAACAAGAGATTGGTATGACACAAGTCTGCATATTATAAAATGTGTTTTGGGAATTCACTAACTGAATGTAACTGGTTGTTTGCTTACTAACAAATTCTCACACATTGATGTCGTGATGTGTTATTTGAATGAGGAAATGAGTCACCAGGAATGCTGTTTGCTGAAATACGAGATTGTTTTGAAATAGAAAATGACTCTTGTGCATTAGTCTACATATTTGTGCTCCAATCAAATAACGCTCGCAACACAACACATTGTTACTCCACGAGTCACATCATTCATCACAAATATTTGACTTTTTAAGCAAAATGATTTTACAAAATTACATTCGTTCGACATATTTTGAAAGTGTGCACCAGATTGTACATTTAATTTTGTGTGAATGTCACCTAGTTCATATTAAAGGTGATGTCCATATTATGCAAGTAAAAAAATCTCTTTTGAATATGGTGTCAATTCTTTAACAGTTAATGGACTTTGAACTCTCAACAAAACGCTTGAGAGAAGGATGTTGGAATTCCCTGAATTTGTAGAATATTTTGTAAAGTAGCATAGCTTGACTTGTTTTTATTTATTTTGTTCACTATTTAACGAAGGCGATCAATATGGTTATAATCTTTTCATGACACATTCCACCTCACGGCATCTTCGAACAATAATCACATCTGTTATGTTGATTGACTTCTCGAGTAATAAACTGTATTGCATTTCCTTCTCCTTCTTGAGTCAATCCTTCGCACAGTCTTGCAGTGTCCGTCGTCAGGGGAGATGTGTGAAGTATAGTTTGTATATTTGTGTAGAAGTGTGTTACATAACTTAGTAATCTAATCTCAAATTAATAATATCTCTTTGTACCAGTCATTACGCTACTCCTTCCAAACCGTGGACCGAGTCTGCTTCGTGATGGAGTATGTGAACGGGGGAGAGCTGTTCTTCCACCTCAGCAAGGAGCGCTTCTTCTCCGAGGACCGGACCAGGTTCTACGGAGCCGAGATTATATCGGCCCTTGGTTACCTGCA
This sequence comes from Drusus annulatus, assembly GCA_022651775.1. Taxonomy (NCBI): domain Eukaryota; kingdom Metazoa; phylum Arthropoda; class Insecta; order Trichoptera; family Limnephilidae; genus Drusus; species Drusus annulatus. Next base: position 727,998 of record JAGWCC010000061.1, on the reverse strand, counting down.
TTCAGAGGTTTGTAATCAGTTCATCCATATTACGTCATCACAATTGACGTTTGAAGTTATGCATTTCAACAAAGTGAATCTTTGACAATATATTTTTAATTATCCTTCATATGAGACCTTGCCATTTAGATTTCGTCACCTAATATGGCTAAAGCACTTACTCTTCATGCATCGTAAATAATTGTCCTCTTTTTTGCTGCATTCCTGATGTCTAGCGAAGAATGGGTGTGGGCAACACTCTTTTTACACAGCCATTAATTTTTCTAATAAAACCAAAATATTAATTTTAAATCGTCCTAGAGGTGATATTCTTTCACGAAAACGGCGCTACAGAAATTGACCAATTCTTGTTATAAATTGTTAGGCTCTACTTGTTTTAAACTTTACATGTTATAAACTTCATTGAAACACTGATTTCTATACATAGCATTGCATATTCTTAAATTTGAAATCATAATTTGCACAACTATAAAAAAAAATTTGATTCTCGCATAAAATAACCAACGTAGGGTCTGTTGAAAAATATATGCACATAGTCTTGTAGGCATAAATTTTCACCCTTATTGGTAAATTGGTTGTTTCAATGAATTTAAAAAAAAAAACGGAAATACACATGTAGTACAAAATCATGGTTTAAATCAGTCATTCCCAAAGTGGTCTATATCGACCCCCAGGGGTCGATTCCAACCTGCAAGGGGTCCACGTCAGTGAAAAAAAAAATTGGGGGTGCATGAGACGTAAATGGGGGTCCACGGGAGTGGATTCCATTTAGGCAGGCCGTCACCAAAATGTTGACTTTCCGCAAGTGTAATAATCCACCTCACAGATAGTACCTACGTAGGTACTTACGTAATACTATCTTAAAATGGACTTTAATTCCCTAATTATATTAATAATAATATTTTTTGTGGAAGATATTTTGCCGATTTGCTAGTACTTTTCGATTTCAAATCTCTACCGACTAGTGCTTTTTTTCGGAGAGGAATTTTTGTTGATTTGTTAGCACTTCGATTTGGGATCTCTGCCGACTAGTACTATTTTTTGACGAGTTCGACTACAATTGAAGTGTGCACCGCAAAGGGTTCATTTCAAAGAACTAGCAGTTCCTGAAGCGTTCACAAGACTTTGAAGTTTTTCCCAACGCTAAAAAAAATCAATACTAGGAAAGCAGGGGGTCTATACAAAACAGAATAAATCGACAAGTGGTCTACGGGACAAAAAAGTTTGGGAACCTCTGGTTTAAATTATATTATCTTTTGTTCCAGGGCATTATTTATAGAGATTTAAAATTGGAGAATTTGCTTCTGGACAAGGACGGCCATATAAAGATTGCCGACTTTGGCCTTTGCAAGGAGGAGATCACGTACGGGCGGACCACAAAGACATTCTGTGGAACACCGGAATACTTGGCCCCCGAGGTCAGTTACATGCTTATAATACTTAAACATATAATCAAAATGAATTAATGCATCATTTTTGGATAGTTTTCTTCAAATTTTTCTACTCTCTCACTTTACTTTCTCTTTTGGTTAGAAAAGAAAAAAGTGATTGCTTTTTTAAAACTGTACAGATTTATTCTCAAAAGTTTTGTTAAATGAGATACATATTACCGTAGACTTCTTTGTTATGCATGTTAATTTACACTGTATATTTTGCTATAGGATCTTATTTTTAAGCGACTACTGAAGGACTGCGACCACAATATGTTAAAAATATGCTGTGTTGGCAGATTTATTTGCAACATTACTTACTGTCTTTGACGAAGAAGAATGGTATATAAATTTCTGACAAATGAATGTTGTCTATACATGTCTTATTATTGGTTTTAAAGGTACTGGAGGACAATGACTATGGAAGAGCAGTAGATTGGTGGGGAGTGGGCGTCGTTATGTACGAAATGGTAAGAAACAATTTCAAACTTTTAATTAATATTTTTTTAAAAGAAAGAAACATTCCCGGGTTACGAATAACCTGACAATATTTGAAAAACTCCTACTGCCATCATAAGAAACGGAAGATGTTGCTTGTGCAATGATGGTGGACTTAGCCAGCAGATGAATTGAACGCACGACACCCGGGTGGGAATCCAACGCGTTTGTGCACTCAGCTACCGACCGGTCGATATATATAATATAATTGGACTTCTAATTGATTTTGAAGTGAACACACATTTGTGATCTGACATGTGTTAGTCATTTTTTTATGTGCTTTTATAATGTTATCCATCAGTTCTATATTTTTTTGGTTGGGAAGTTCCGGGACTCCGGGGTTAATTAGAGCACATTACATTTTTTTATGTAGTCTTAATATTTGTAACTTGTGCTATGATGGAGGGAGGACTAAGCTTGCAGAGGATTGAACCTGCGGCATCTGGTTGCGAACACTTACTTTGAATTGCGGGGCAAAAAACCGGTTGAATTGTGGCAACTCATTTCTTCACCGTAATCATAACCAATTATTAACGTTTTAGGTGTGCGGCCGCCTGCCTTTCTACAACCGCGACCACGAGGTACTTTTCACGCTCATCGTGACGGAGGAGGTGCGCTTCCCGCGCTCACTGTCTGGCCCGGCGCGCTCGCTGCTGGCGGGCCTGCTCCACAAGTCCCCTGCGCAGCGCCTCGGCGGGGGCCCTGACGATGTCAAGGAGATTATGCAGCACTACTTCTTCTCCACCATCAACTGGCAGGACCTGCTGCTCAAGAAGGTATCGTGTCACACCCCCTGATAGTGTAAAGGCATCCCGCTGATAGCTATGTTCTGTTAGCATTGACGAGAACTTCATGTGCTGTAGAGAAGTGGCAGAATGATGTTGGTTGTTCTCCAATCACATAACCTTTTCTAACTCTAGAAGTGTAATATTACCACAGACTATGTATTATACAGTATTGTGTTCGACTCTATCGTTGATTCTACGAATGATCATTATTCTTATTTGTGTGTTGCAGATCATGCCCCCCTTCAAGCCACAGGTGAGCTCTGAGACTGACACGTGCTACTTCGACTCGGAGTTCACAGGCGAGAGCGTGGAGCTCACGCCCCCCCAGTCGGGTGTGGGCCCCCTCGACCACATCCAGGAGGAGCCCTACTTCCCGCAGTTTTCCTACCAGGACATGGCCTGCACGCTGGGCAGCTCTGTGCAGCACCTCTCCTCGGCCAGCTCCCACACGATGCATCACAACTAGCCCCGCCCGCAGTCGCCACTAGCACGGTTGCCACAAGAAATGTCTTCCCCTTATTGCCGGGTCCCGACCGAACCAAGTCGGACGCCGCTTTACTCCACTTGAAATGATGAAGGTTCGACGAGTCGTTTGAAACATGCCGTGCGGGAGCACACGCTCGAGTGTCGTGGACATCTGACTTGTTGACTGTACCGCTTTGACTGAGTCATTGGCAACTCTTCTCAAATGTTCACAGTTTTAAGTAATTAAGTACGAGAACACTTGACCGGCGAGCTTGCACCGCCCACAGTTGAAACTAAGTTGTTTTGTGAACCGACGAGTCGAATGATACAATTCGCGCAGCTAAACACCAATGCTCGTTGTTTTCATGAAAGTATTTAAAGTAAGAATGAATAAGCTAGCGTGAAGTGGCAATCGAAGGAGGCGCCAGATAGTTAATTAGTGGAATAATTTTAGTCAAGTGTGGTGATTTTTTACATTGACGAGACATTTGTTTCGGATCGAAGTGTGCCTTATGTTGTAGTGTACCCGGTATGGTCCGATCCCAGGCACTTGTCCCAGACACCCCAGTCTCCACGGACTAAAGTAGACCTGCCAAACAAACAAACCAACCAACTAAAGTTGCCAAGGACAACAGACAGTGAATTATAATTGGTTACCCAAAGAGTGATGACTGATGATATTGTGATGTGAATTGCTTGAGAAGAAGCCAGGGCTAGTTAGGTATTTAACTGTTGAACGCTGTAACGTTAATATATTTTACGTGATCTAAGAAATAACCCGGATTAAACTATTTATGTACGAAGAGATGCCACGTGGTAACACCAACTTATGTTTTATTTGTTTGTTGGTAATGAATAATGATTACTAACAAGTTTGCCTAAAGAATTGTGTTCCGAGACGACCGTTACTACCTAACTCAAGCTTTCCTGTATATATTGTAACTTCCCTTCCGTGAATTAGGGGTCAGATCGTTTAGCCGCTTTGACTCGACACCGCAACACAACCGCTCGCTTAATTCAGTGCAGACGCTAGGGTTCCAATTTAAATGTAATTAAATGAAATGCGAGTTACTTTGTAAGTGTTTTATTTTGTAATTTAATTTCCGCATAATATTTAAGGGACAAGTAATAATGGACATTTTGTATTTTCTAATGTATTTTTTCACCTTTGCTACAGTGGTATATTTAAATATATATATGTATATACATTATATATATATATATATTATTGGATAGTGTGGATTGGATGGAGAACTGGTCGCATATTAATTGCCAGTGTGAAAAGAAAGACACTCTTTAGCCTTATTTAATAATAAAAGTAAAAACCATGTTAAACGTTTAGTGGGGATTGCAGACAGTAGTATAACCATGTTCCTCTTCCTCTACTCTACAATGAACTGCTCCATATTTCCTCCAATCAATGGAATATAGGTTAATTCGCCTGCTTTATATGAAAAGTAGACGACCAACCAACCGCTCCTATTTCATTTATGGTGGGGTTAAGCTAAATGTTTAGGAGAGCCGATCCAAGTTATCAACTCCCCGAATCTAATAATGAACACAGGTGTTCAAATCTTCATTCTCTCCTGAACATAGCTTGTGTTATCCTGGTTTAGAGCAATGAAAAATGCCTTATTCAGTGGCATAATTGACATTATATAATTTTTCATTTGTGTCGAGTATCGTGAGACTCATTGTGAGGTCCAAATCCGCTCTGATTCTTTATTAAATATTCTCTGTTAGTGGTACAAGCATGTTTTGTACTTATTAGATTCATGTTTACCGAGCCCAGATCTTGTCTTTTCCAAAACAGTTTCCATATATGTGGCCTATTTTATCCTGTCATAAGTACAAACAGCATAAGGTTGGCAGCAGTTGTCTGTGAATATTCTACATTTTGTGTAATTGCCAAACCTTCCGTGGTAAACGTGAAACTAATAGAAAGCGAGTATTAGTATACATATTATGAATTTTACCCAATATATTCATATTCAGAGGAACCTAGGTATTGTTTTCCTTTTTGTGACTTAAGTTTGCTCATAGATAAACTTATTGTAGTGGTCCTATTTCTATTGAATTCTAAGTTAATCAGGGTTTTTTGTGTCCATCTAAGTATTGTGTTTGCTGCACATTTTAATGCATTTTTATTCCACGGAAATGTTCAAATATCCCAGGAATTATTAAAGATTGTGTTCATGTGAAATGGTGTTTAAACAAGTCTTTATTTGTCATTGATGCAAGCTACTCAAAATTGACTTTGCTGTATCAAAATTGGTCGATGATAAGTCTAAATATAGGACTTAACGCTGTGGAAGCTACAAGATATCTCTTAAAGTGAAACCAACTCGGACTTGTTTTCCTGCATTCAATGTATTTTTGTTGTGTAATGCACCTTCATGTTAGTCTTATTTTGTTAGCTTTCCAAGAGAGATGAAAACTTTGTGGCATTTCCACGCATTCACACTCCTCACTGCTACATATTAGAGATTAGAAAAATCTGAAATTATTTATACCAATGTCAACTGGGATCCCACGATGACTTAAGAAGTGATGGGTTGTCAGTAACATAACTTGTAATGGTCAGTTCTTATTTTGAAGAAATATAATACTTATTGCAAAAACAATGCGCATTTCTAATTCACTAATTCTAAAGAAATTGGCCTCAACAGAAATAGGGGTGATTTACAATTGAAAATGTCATCATTTCAACTTGTATTCCTTTCCATAGATGGCACATTCTTGCTTTTTTCAAATTTTCACTTTAATTACATAAACTGAGTCTCATAGTGTTATCTACATTATTATATATTTTTCCTGGTGTACCTACACTTCAGTGCTAGTGAGAATGGCCTCTGTCTGTCTGCCGAATCTATCCCCCACTCTAGTTTGGTAGGTAGTGATACATTATACACTGGCCCTTGAGTTTATGTAATGGGGAGTTTGATGCGCCTAAACAACCATTTTCTGTATTATGAGTCGCTCACTCCAGAATTTAAGTATACCTTTTTATCATGACACTAATGTGAAATCATATTGGCTTTCTTATAGACTGTAATTATGCAAGACAAGAACATTTTAAATATTTTAAGTGGTTTATGCATTTCCTTCTTCCTTTTTAGCGGCCTGTGTGTTTATTTAAAAAACACACTATTTCCTATTTTCTTTGCTGCAAAATCTTCTATTAACCTATATATGTAAGCATTAGCAAAATCAATTGTATCTTTAAATGTTTAAAAAGCAATTGATCTCTAACTTATTGTAAATGTTGGTTCGTAAATACTTTGACCGGAGAAAATGTGAAACCGTGGTTGCATGCAACTCAATATGTTTTCTTTAACCGCAATTATGTGTATATTTAGCTCTATGATTTTTTTGTCTTGTTTACATTTTTAATTTCTTTCTGTAAAATGTTGAAATTTTTTTAATTGCGAGTTGTGTCAAAAATCTGCTAGAAACTAATGTCTTAATTTACTGCCATTTATTTTCTGCGAAAACTGAATTTTGTTTGTGATGAAATATTAGTTTTCTGTAAGAATTAAAACGGTAATGTTTTGGATCAGAATTCCTTAACCTTTTCACCGCGTTCCTGATGTAAATAGGAAAACGGGGGTTCGCGTCTCTCTTCGTGTCATTCATATATTTTCTTTGAAAAAGAACACATTCATGTTTGCTCGTAGCACTGAGGGCACAGATCATTCACGCATTATAGTTTGCGCGTATCGTTGTATGGTTTCAGGAGTTTGATGAACGTCATGTCCCACAAACCGTTCAATTGACATTGGTAAGGAATACATCAATTGTAATAGAAATATTCAGACTATAATGATCAGTATAAAAATGCGACCAACAATTCAATTATTTGAGATTACAAAATTGTGGACCTTGGACCTGCTACAGGAAATTCATTTTGTCTTATGGACTAAAGATTGAATGAACCTTTTTTATCATACATTTACCATGAGGTTTAAAATATGTAAAGCAATATTAAAAACACTTCAATTCAATTCTATTTGCATACTGGCCAAGAACCTTTCAAGTCTTAACATGTACATATATATTCTTAGATGTACATTCTCTTATTCATTCATTGAGTTTGAAATTGAAGTGGTAACAATCAAAAAAGGAGTGGACATGTCCTAGGTAAAAAAAAATTGTTGCTGTTGCAGATTTCGTCTCTTAATGATAGGGAATATATGCAGTGGAATTTAGACAGTTTTCGCAAATGTTCCAAAGTAAAAAAAATGTTTGTTTTAAATAGCATGTCTATTTCTTTCATTTTTAATCTGATATTTTAGTAATACGTTGATGATTATTTTGAATCTGTAATTTTCTTTAAATATACAGTTTTGAATTAAAAAAAAATTGCTCAATGCTCTTAACAAATAAAAATACATCATTTTGAATTACATATTACTGTTGGAAATACATGTAACGCAATACTGGTAAACGGATTTTGAAAAAAAAACACTCATTTAAGTTACAGTTTTCAACTCGGTCATTGTAAATTTAGGTTTGTTACAGTTCTGAAGTTTGCTGTCAATAGTACTCTATGTAAACCAGACCAAGAGGTGGTCACGGTATTTTCAATGGCATCTAGTGTATTCTATATCTACCTATGTCCTGATTTATTATCCTTAATGTAGTTTATAAGACATTTCCTTTGATTGGAGCTAATTTGTCAGTTGATTGTTTAGAGTTTCCCTTGGTATGTAGTGGAAGTTCCGAGACACGTGTTAGTACTACTGGAGGTATTATAATGATGAGTGAAACCAAATTTGATATAAAGTGTCGAGAGAATGCAAGTATTTTGTCTCTAAATTGTATGGTGACTTATTGATTTTATGTTTACAATGCGTAAATAAGTTAGGATAAATATTAGTGTGCCGAGGATACAGGTTATAACATAAATGTATAATTTTCTTCTTCGAATTCCAATACATGATTTGTACTTAAATTACACTCGTTTTTACTGTCGATTGAAATAACAAAATGGATTATTTTAATGATGAGAAAAACCTATATGTTATATAGTATCGCATTTGTTGTAACGAAAGAGCCAGATGTTTGTTATGTTTGGCTGCCGTGTCTAAGACTTGAATAGTAGTAATACTTTGTTTACGAGTATAATATAACCTGTGTCCTGCGCAGAACTTTTGGGTGTTAAATGAAAACTTTCATTTGACAAAGTTTGAACGTGTCCGCGAACAGCCATCTTCACAAAATGAAAGTGGCTATACCTAATGTTATTTATTAAATAAGGAAAATAACACGCGGAGATCATTTCATGTACCCAACGCAAAGTTCGTTTTAGATTTATATGAGAACAGTTAGAATAGTTTTTTTGCACGTAGAAGTTTTTCTACGATATTTGGAATTACAAAAAAGGAGGCATAGTTACGGATTTTTATTATGTAGCGGTAATTTTCTCCAACTAAATTTTTTTATTATAATTATTCTTTCAGCATAATAATTTTGCCTTGTGTATGTGAAATAAGATTATTCTAAATTATTATGGACGATGAGGGAGATTGTTAAACTAATTTTTAGGAAATACAATCAATAAATTTGGCTACCAACTATAACACTTGTTTCCTTCTAAACATATTAATCTGCTGTACTGACATTTATAATGCTTGGGCAAATAAACACTCTTTCTCTTATGTAAGTACAGAGAACAGTTTAAAAACGAAATATTAAAAAGTTTTGCCAGCCTATACTTTTCTAACCATCTTTATTTTAAGCTGCAATAAGTAACAAATTACAAAAGCATGAATTTTTATCCGATTGACACCGAATTGATAATAATTAAAATGATTCGTTATTGTTTTCTCTATTTTTCTGTACGGTATAGAAACCTCAACACTAAAACAAACATAGACACAGAATATAGAAGCTTTTGAAATGTGGCTGTGGAAACTAGGGGCGTGCTGTCCGTAGAAGTTGTAAAACTGCTTTCTCCTTAAGAAAAGAAGCATCTTATTTTTACAGGTTCTATGGACACCCCTGCCAGAACATAATAGGGTGACTAATGGGGAAACTCTTTATTAATCAACAAAAATGTTTAATTTGAGAGTGATATAAAAAACACCAATATCTTTGTCACGTTATGAGGGATGATAGGTTACTGTTCAAAGGAAGATTGACGGAAGACGTAGAGAAAAACACCGCACCTCATGGCTATGGAACTTACATGACCGATATAAATGCAGTTCCGCTGACTTGTCCCAGGCTGCAAGCTGAAGGTTGTCCAGATGATAGCCAACTTCCAACATGAGAGAGTAACACAAAAAGTATGATATGACATTAAGTAAGTTTTCTTATTATTTTTGTGATTCCCCACAAGAATTCAAACAGCTCGTAAATTTCATGAAGCTGAAGGTCGAGGGGGAAGTAGAAGATTAGGAAGTATCTAGCTTTTAAGCAGTGTTGACCACTTGAGCGAGGTGTAACAATATACTATACATATATAAAGTAAACAATTATTTGCTACGCCAGGTTTCTAACCTCCAGCCTTTGGGTCTGAAGCCAGAGATAATTTATATTACATGTTATTTTATATGTAATTTCGAGTGACTGCTTGAATTGCAGATGGTGTTTCCCTGTCACATTAAATAAAAACAATTAGCTAAATAGAAAATGTATCTTTAATCATTTCTCTTTAACATAATAACTTAGATCTTAACTTAAAGATAGATGTGAAGCGGAATCGGAGTTGAAGAGCGGGTAAGTCCTATGAGCCGACAATGATGTTGTTGATGGGAATGTGAATCAGCTTAACGAAGAAGCCGATGAAGCCCATGATGCAGAAGCCGATGGCTGTAGCAATAGCGATCTTCTGGAATTCTAAAATCATAAAAACCTCACTTACAAACATTCTTTGGGGACATGCTAAGCAAAAAAACACCACTTTAATTTATTATATTTCGAAAATGTTTTAGAAACTGTTTCCGTGCATGGATGCAATGGGATTTTAGTGTGGGTGATGTGACACTCATTGTTTAGGTGTACTCTGTGGGAAGTCGCTATTGGGTGTGATTTTACAGAAAGTTTTATCAATTTTGATAAAGCTTGATCAAAATATGTGTCTTTTGCAGTGGAATTGTGAAATCCATTATTGAACGGGAACGGTCTTAGGCTAAATTTATCAGCATGAAATTCTCTACTACTGCAATGTTAGATGGATTAGATATTGTTGTAGGAATGACATTGGTATTTCGTGTCGTGTCAACATGAGATATTCATTTAAGCGGTAGGCCCACAGATACTGTCTAAATGAATGCAATCAGGTATAACAAGCCATGCTTTTGATTGAGTTTTCAAAATCTATTGTTAAATTTCTTGATAAAAAATGCTGATATTGCATCAATTTATCAAATATGAGTATGTAATATTTGTTTGATGATACTTTCTTATTAGTTCTATTTAGATTGCAACATTATCTGCAAAACATTCATAATTTTCCCAACCCTATTCTATTTTGCACACAACATGTTCCGTTATTAATTATAGAGGTACCTGCATAATTTTGATTGTACATTACTATAATTAAATGGTTTACAGTCAAAAATATTAAACTCATTCATCAGCAATTCTCCACATCGGGAGAAAAGAATAATATAAAAATAGTCAATATTTTTTAAATATCAAGAATATGACTTACAGTAGCCAATATCTTAATAGATTTGATAAATTTTAGGAGAAAAAATACTTTCTAGAAACAGCATATGGTGAATCGCAAAATTAGGAAATATAATGTAATATTTTCTTTAATTTGCCTTTAAGTATTCAATAAGGGTCACCGATTAACTGTTACTTTTCACACAAGATTGTTCAAATTAGGTTATTGGGAAAATTGAAGAATGTCGGTAAAAATGTTCATATGATTAAGAATTTATAAATTTTGTTATCCCCGCATTCACTCACTGAATAATATATTAAAAGGAGTCCCAATGGAGGTTAGATTAAGTCAATGTAGACACATTGAGTATTTACATTCTTACATTATGCGGAGACATAATATGATGGAAATTATTACTGAATCCTTGAAATATATCAAATAAAACGACGATTTAGCATTACGTTATCATGATAAAATAAATATGTTAGTCTAATTTAATCAAAATATGGATATAAATTACCTTTCCTGTCGGGTTTGGTACAACGCTTCACCAATCTAATTGAGTTTTTGCCGAATTGACGGGCAGGTTCCAAAAACTTCACGATCTGATCCATAGTTAAGGCTATAAAGTGGGAAAATGGTTTAGTTTCAGTGAAGAAAACTATAAAACGCTTATTTGATCAACGGCCAAATAACACAACGTATTAAAAGAGCGCAACGTTTACAATACCTGTAACACGAACAATCTACAACGAGAGTTAAATTTCACAAGTAACTGGCCACGTACAAATAATCGCTGTCACGTCAAAGATAATGATACCAGTCGAAAAAAATATTTCATAGATTTTCGTTTACTGCCGTAAGTACCGGCTAAAAATATTTCGTATTATATTTTTTATGATTTGCTATCCATCAAAAAAATTTAGTACTCATTTTGAAAAATATGGGATTTATCAGGATTTACAACTTCATTTTTTTTTGTAAAAATACATAGTAGTAGTTAGAGATGCCCGCACATAAAAATATTGCTTTGGTACAGTGAATAATGAAAAAAAATAATTACAAAGCGCATGAGAGGAAGATTCAATTTGATTTATTGTTAAGCGTTCCACATTTTTTACCATATTCAAAGATAGAAAAATGTATAAGCAATCTTATAAAATTATGTAGACGACGCGACGCGTAGAATCAATGTTGCTATAAAAAACAAGTGTGGAATTTTATAAAAATATTAGGAAGACATTGGAAGGTTGGTCATTTTTATAAGACTACGTTTCGAACTAAAAACACAATTTAGAAAATGTATTCTCACGAATATTTCTAAGCCAATAAAAATATTCAAGTGTAGCTCATTATCATTATTTTATTTTATAATTAAAAAACAGGAAACATTGACTAAAAATACTACCTTTCGTATATCTTAACCAGGCATGATTTTTTTGTTATCAAATGTGTATTAAAGGGCTCAGGCACGAAAAGTATAAACCCTCATTTTTTTAGTTTCGAGATAAATCAATTTTAATTTTGGCCTAATCCATAAATTAAATACAAAAAATATACATCTTATAACATCTTTCAAACAAACGTATATTATAAACATATATTATAACATTCCTTATTGTTCAGTAACAAGTCAAGTTTAAAATGCCTTTTAATAAAAGAGTAGATTGAAGCGATGGGGAAAACTTCAAAGTTTTGTGAATGCTTCACGAACGACAAGTTCTTTAAAATGAACACTTTACGATGAACGCTTCAATTGAAGTAACAGTTAACTAACTAACTAACCATCACGCCGTTTTCCCGAAGGGGTAGGCAGAGAGGACGGACCGCCATATAACTCTATCTTGGCACACACTCCTTGCTTCATTTACATTCATACATCGTCTCATACATACTCTTCTGTTATTCTGACTCTTCACATGACCCGATTCAAGTATTTGATTTACTTGATCGTGCCATGTCTTTCTCGGGCGTCCTCGACTTCTTCTTCCATTCACTTTCGCATCATATATTCTTTTCAGTAACAGTTCAATCGCTCAATTCGCACCTTATAACCAATCTATTAAGAAATTATTTGTAGTCAAACTAAAATTAAAATGTGAACTGCCGCAAAATGATATAGGTAGTTCTTTGTAGTATTTGAGGTCAAACTACAATTGAAGATTCGCACACTGAGAAATGTATGAAGTGTGAACTGCCGCAAAATGAAGTAGTTCTATATAGTAGTTCGCACAGAGCGGTTACAACGCTAGTGGATTGGCATTGTTTTTTGGCAATCTTTGGAGAAAACTATGACCAACCGATCAACCAATTTCGATGATTTTTTTCCAGATAACTTGTATTTTGTTACCATAGATGGCATACTCAACTCAATTTTAACAAAAATGAAGGTGACACAGTTTGCGCCCGAGCCCTCAATAATTGTCGTTTTTTACGACACCAACCTATTGCGTAATTAATTAAGGTATATTTTCAACAACTTAAAACTCACATTTGTTACCTTTGTCACTAGTTGTCGAATTAATGAGTTAAAACGATTTTTGTTCTCTTTTTAATACACTATAATTGAAGGGCTCGGGCGCAGATAGTGCCAACCCTCATTTTCTTAGATTCGAGATAAATCAATTTTAAACTTTGACCTAACTCATAAATCCAAATACAAACTTTTCTTTTTTAAATATATATTTTTAGTAACATATTTTAAACAAAGGTGTAATAAAAACATATCATAACATTATCAACTGTGTAGTAATAAGTGAAATTTAAAATACCTAAATAAACGTGTGGTTGACACTTTTCTCTTCTAAAATATTTTCAAAATAATCTTTGGAAAAAACAATGACAGGGGTTCTTAACCTTATTGCGGTTGCGGGTAGATTTAAGTAATATCTATAATATATATTTATTTGTTATTGTAAATAGGGAAATTATGCATTTATTTACATTATTTACAACATATAGTCGCCGGAAAGGTAAAAGAGATGAAGCGCCATTTTACGAAGTTTACGCCAGAGCAATCTAAAGTTCTTTTTGTTTTACAATAAAATGCATAAGTATTCAGTAACCTCAGAGCAATAATATACAAGAGAGAGCGCTGTTGTAGTCAGTTTTGATGAGTTTTGCCAGACTCGGCTAGACCTGGGCGTGGCTAGGACTAGGGCTAGGGTATTTAAACATACATTCATAGAACATGTCGACATAATGTTTTTGTTTATTATATTATTTATTATATATTTTAAACAAAAATATAGCATATAACCTTAAAAACCGTTGACTTATGTCGCATATCAAAACGTGTGGGCGAAGTCAACGGAGACGCGGGACATGAAAAACATCCTTACAATACTTTAAAGCGGTGTGATAATTTGGGAAATTTGAAAAATGGTAAATATATTTTAGATGGCTGAAGGGCCACAAAAGTCTTCAGAATCAAACGAGAGTCAGAGCATTCGATGCAGAAAAAAAACTGATCATTATTTTATTTTTTATTGAATTTCTTGTACATAGTGAACATTTTTTACTTAATACTAAGTAGTAGGTATAATATAAATATAATTAATATACAATGTCTAGTTTCTAGTTGATGAAAATTACCTCCCCCTAGTTGAGAGAATTCTCGTGCTTAGGGAGGAAGTACAAACTAATTAAACTAATTTTATTATTTTTTTACCCTGATGGTGCTTAGGCTAAGCGAAACCGGTCGGTCATAAAAATTAAAATAATATCCGTGGTCTTATACAAAGTCAGTTTTCGTTTATTTTGTTTTTTTTTAAAGATTAAAAATGAATATAATACATTTCAGTCATTAGGAGAAGCCGATCAGGTCATAAAAACTGCATATTTAACTCATTCATGACCAAAGTATCACTTAGCCCTTTTGCTTTTCCAGCGATGATATTCTGTGTTTGTAATTTTTTTTTAAACATTGTTAAAATAATATGCGTAATATATAATAATAAACGTGCAGGTACAGAATATTTTTGTGATAGTTGTTTCTTGATTTTATGTTTGTGATTTACAAATAATATCCCCACGATTTTTTTGTGTGGGGAAAATTACATTTGATCTTCTGCCACTGATTAGAAGTGGTTATTATTTATTATCCTGTATGGCGTAATTTATGATAATTTCAGTAAATCATAATGATTTATTAATACCAAAAGAATTTTTTATTTGTTTTACACAAGCTTTTTGAAATACTTGGCTCTGAATTCAGAAGTCAAGTCACTTTCGTGAGCAAATTGAAATGTTTTACATTTTGAAATAAAAAAAGGTGAAATTAATTAACCTATTATGCAAGTATTTGCACCACGGATCAGTTGGGTTGAAAATACTTGAGTATCGCCCAGGGGAGAGACCACCACTCAGAAACGAAACGTTGCTTGAAAGGGGTTTTTTAATGTTTAGAGGTTTAATGTTGTTACGACCTCCATAAATTGTTGATTGAAATTGATGTGCTTACGGTACATTTTACTAGCTGCACGGAGCCAGTTGAACTATGGCACACCAATTTTTGTAAGTTCTGTGAGGCTGGAGTAAGAAGGGGAAGGGGAAGAGAAGGAAAAATAAGGGTTGGGAAGTACCTGACTAAACTCATCATCGAAATGGCCCAAAGGTCAGTTATCAAAGTCGTAGTCATAAATATTAATATTAATATCGTGCTCTATAAAAAAACCTTTGACACACTGAACCTTTGAATATAGGTATAACAATACCTGAACTACGCAATAAATTTCACTTAAAAAAAATTGAATTCTTACATTAAGAGATACAGTTTCGAGTATATAATCCAGAAGAGAATTGAAAATTCGTAAACGACGGTTCCAACCCCGAATCACGACTCGGACATTCATATTTAGACGTGATTAATTAACAGGATGACAGTCAAGTCAACAAGATGACAGTCAAAAAATGTTTTTTAACATTAATGTTCCCAGCATCACAAAAATATACACAAAAAATGCTCTACTTAATTTTAAAAGAAAGAGCGAGTACCTCACTGACCAACACACTCACACTACAAGAACAAAAACCTTAAATAAAATCAACATTCCAAGATTGAACACATCTTTTGGACAAAAAAACCACAAGTTTCATGCTGCCAAATTATATAATGCTCTCCCAAATCATATTAGAGATGCCACCAAGATGCAAATGTTCAAAAGCAACATAAAAATGTGGATCAATAACTATGAAGACGAGGAAATTATAAAGATTATGAAGTAATCGTAGAACCAGTGACACAAACGCTGCAACCTACAGTTCTCCTCGGAAAAGGAATCCCTAGAGAGGACTGTGAATAAAATATTATTGTTTTTCAACACATCTGTTTTTTAACATATCTGTTTTAAAAAAATATATATTGTAATTGATATAAAATAATTAAAAAAACAGTTTGCTTAACTGTTTGGCTATGGGGCGTAAAACTTTGCTTCCTTCGTTTTACCGAATTTCAAGGCTTTATTGTAAAAAACTGGCTATACATTTATGATTCAAAGTATTGTCCATCGCTGGCCACTACTTTTTCCCATATTTCGGACAGCGTACGAATCCCGCGTTGAAAAAACTGGTAATCTGTTGAAGCGATCCACGAATGGATCCAATTTTTACTTCTTCATAAGACCGGAAGGGCTGATCAGCCAGGTCGTGTGCCATTGATCGAAACAAGTGATAATCAGAGAGAACAACGTCAGGACAATACGGCGGGTGGGGTTGGATTTCCCATTTCAACGTTTCCAAGTATGTCTTGACCACTTTCGCAACATGGGGTCGAGCATTGCCATGCTGCATAATCACTTTATCGTGTTCTTCGTTGTATTGCGGCCGTTTGTCTTTCAATGTTCGGCTCAAACGTATTAATTGCGTTCGATGACGATTACTTGTGATTGTTTCAGTCAGTTTTAACAGCTCATAAGACACTACGCCGAGCTGGTCCTACCAAATACAGAGCATGGCCTTGGAGCCATGAATATACGGTTTGTCTTATGATTTTCTGCTCTTTGGGTTATCGTAATAAACCCATTTTTCGTTTCCAGTCGCAGTGCAATGCAGAAATTCCTTCCGTTTTTGCCTTTCAAGCAACCGCTCACAAGCAAACAAACGCCGTTTAACATCTCTCGGTTTCAACTCGTACGGCACCCAATGTCCTTGCTTCTGAATCATGCCCATGGCTTTGAGGCATTTGGAAATCGTTTATTGGGTCACTCCTAATGATCGTGCCAATATTCTCCACTTTGACACGAATCGTGAAAGTAATGTCTCCAATTCTGGACGGCGGAAGCAAAGTTGTACACCTAATATATATTATATATATATTGTGTTTTAACTAAAATATTTACTATCAAACCTCCTTAGATTTGCAAGAGGTCCCAGAAAACAAGATAAGGGTAGTAATAATGTCCAAATAATAATTACACTCGATTAACCTACTTAACTCTGCAACAATAAATATGATTCATCTACCCTGTGATACGCAAAATAAATATGCTTAGGCAAGTACCTACCCATACATAATGGCACGATTTTGGCAGTATTTTTTTATGTCAGCTCTATGGTGAAAACGACACACTTATATGATATTTATCAGTTTTTATCGATTTCCTGAAGCTATTATAATGTAATATCCGCCCATTAACAAGGTACGAAAATACGTGGATAAATAAGTCGATCGTCATTTTGTGAAGCACAGGAGTTTAACCTTCCGAGCCAACATGAGGTGTGAACTAGCTCTCGCTGCCGCCCTACTGGTCTGCGTCTCTTCCGTCACCGCTGCTGATGTGTACACAGATTGTGGTGAGTTCATTATTCACGAAACTTACCTATGTACGTAATAGCTAACGATGGTTGTACATCGATATTCAAATCATCATCAAGGAATGACTCAATCATAAAAATATAACACACGACAGCATTGTTGAAGGGGTAGAAAATTCTAAAGATTTATAATACGAGTATAAGCAACATTTTTCTAGATTGGACACTGCAAGGCGCAAGGCTGACCGAACGGTTCGTTGGCTCAAGAAAGGAGAAGCGTAGCTCGGTTCAATGCTCCAAAAATCATACAACTTCAGCTCCATTATATATGTGAATAATGATTATATTTCCTAGGCTCCAATCTCGCAACCATAGAGGCCGTGAAGGTGAGCGACTGTGATGGAAGCCAGGGGGAGTGCACGCTGAAGAGAGGCACCAACGTGACCATCACGATTGACTTCAAAACAAGTAAGCGGCCAAATCTTATGGAAATGATAGAAATCACGCACTCCTTATGCTTAGGGTAGTAAGGTTTAAATTGCAATACCATGCTGATCGCCTGTCTCGAATTATACCAAAAAGCGAGATTGATTTAAAGTTGTGAAGCTCAAATGCAAATTTGATAATATTTTCTAATGATAATTATAAAAACTAAATTTATCACATTGTACAATAAAACCATTTAGAACAAGTAGGCTGGCCTAAATTTCTTGCCAGTAACGACACGTGAAAGAAATATAGGTATATATTTGTTTTTATTTTAAAAAGGTGTCACTGGAGGCTAAAATGACTTATACATTTATTACTCTATCAGGAATCACAAGTCAAAGTCTGTCGGGAACGTCCTGTCACACCCTGTATACGAGTAGCTTTATAGAGATATACAGGAGTTTTACAAGGGAAATGCAAATACAATTAATACATTTATTATTTACATTCAAATCATTGAGCTATCGTGATTGACTTAATGCATCTCGAATTTAATGAAATTTAATGGTTTTCAGAGAACGCCATCTCTCAAGTGTACACCGTTGTGCACGGGATCCAATACGGTATGATCGTTCCCCACATGATCATTAACCCCAACGCCTGCAAGGAGTCGGGCCTGACCTGCCCCCTGAAGGCTAATGCCAAGCAGAGCTACTTCGCCATCATGCCCGTCCTGAAAGCCTACCCTAAGATCAAAGTCGACGTCAAGTGGGAGCTACAGAATGAGAACAATGATGGTGTCATTTGCATCATGATCCCCACAGTAATCCGATAAAATAACCGGTTTCATCAATCAAACTGAGCGGTCGCTAATTAGCTCTGATATCTCTAAACTGTCAAAGAAGAGTTTCAATCGCCGTTTTTGCAAAGTTTTTGTGGATTGAATGTGTTGAGAGCAAAGTTTTTTTTCAAATGTGTGATTAGGGTTACGGTATTGGTTTATGAATTTAGGGGTATAAAATAAAATAAAGGTTAGTAGTTTAATTTTGTTTATATTAATAATAAATAATTTGTCTATTGGCGTAGAACAAACATTCAGTCAAAAATGGACGATAGTAAAAAACGAAAAAAAATCTGCCAAGGGTAATTTTTTCCTTTGCGTTTGGCCAGTTTTAATTTGTGAAAGCGGTCAATTATTCCGATTAATTTTATCGTGTAGTGTATTTCTGGGTTGTGTTATCCTTCACCTAGCGAAAATAATTTAGTTAAATAAAAATATAAATAACATCATTGCAAAAATATTTTAAACATTTTATATTCTTCAAATGATTTAAAAATATCATTTCTTTAACTCTATTCCACTATTTTATGTGCAGTCTGAACAAGTCTGAAGATGCCCGTCATAAGGTGAAACCGATCAGGTTTCAATAAAAAATAGTGGAATGTAAGTTGGAAATTTAGTATCATTAAATCATTAAAATGGGGTTCCAGTGACCAGGGGCGGCTCGTAACTTTTTAGTGTGCTAGAGTCATAGACATAAAATACAGAGTGCTGAGATTGAAAAATACAAAATTATTGATGCTGTTGTAGCCGAAATGGTTTTTTTTTGTACGAGGATTATCTTGAAAAAAAAATGAAAAAAAATCGTTTTCATTATTATTTTATTTTTTATTGAATTTATTGTACATAATTAACATATTTTACTTAATACTAAGTAGTAGGTATAATATAAATACAATTAATATACAATAATTACCTCCCCCTAGTTGAGAGAATTCTCGTGCTTAGGAAGTAAGTACTATCATTGGTTTTTTTTAACTTATTGTTTTAAATTTTCGTAGAAAGCAATCACTTTGTGGTTTGACATATTTGAAGAAATGAAAAAAATAACTTCGTAGGTATTTTTTTTTTCCACGGATATTATTTAGTTTTTATGACCGACCGGTTTTCGCTTAGCCTAAGCATCATCAGGGTACAAAATTAAACTAATTTTACTTCTTATTAATTTCTTACCCTGGTGGTGCTTTGGCTCATACAAAGTTTTTCGTTTATTTTGTTTTTTAAGATTAAAAATGAATATCATATGAATATAATACATTTCAGTCATCAGGAGAAACCGATCAGAAACATAATTAAAATAATATGCGTAATATATAATAATAAACGTGCAGGTACAGAATATTTTTGTGATTTTTTGTGTGGAAAAAAATACATTTAATCTTCTGCCAATGATAAGAAGTGGTTATTATTTATTATTCTGTATGGCGTAATTTGTGATAATTTCAGTAAATCATAATGATTTATTAATAGCAAAAGATTTTTTTTTTTTGCTTTTGAATTTGTTTTATACAAGCTTTTTGAAATATTTGGCTCTGAATTCAGAAGTTCACTTTCGTGAGCAAATTAAAATGTTTTACATTTTGAAATAAAAAAGTGAAATTAATTAACCTATTATATAAGTACTAGCAGACAAAAACCTGCTCCCGCGGGTTTTTGCCGCTAGACCCTGCGGGCGGCTTTTGGTTGGGCTGCGCCCAATTCAAGTGTTGGTGACCATTTATAAGGTTTAACCCTATTGTAAGACAATAAAAAATACAACAGTAACTACTGCCAATGCACGGTATGGCATGCTTACTTCAAATATTTAAGCATATAAAAAAATATTCTTGTAATTAATATTCTAAATGCATTATTTTGAACACCGCAGACAATAAGAGGAACACCCTTCACTCCAACATAAATCTCGTTCATCCATGACAACGCAAAGAATAAAATTATTTTATTAGTAATTAATGAAAGAGAAAATGCTTTCTCTCTCTCCCATATAATTTAATAATTCAACAGGAAAATGAAGTTGCTCATTATCATCTAAATCTCCTTGTTCATTACATACAATATGATTCGGTGAGTCATTCATAAAGCATCTGTATGCCTGTCGCCGTAGATACATTGAATCATATTGACATTGGAAAAAAGCGCAGATGATTCTGATGTTCCTTCTACAGGAGGAACTTTACCATCTCCTAAGGCCAAAAGCAATTAATTGTCATCGTGGGGCACGTCGACACACCGGATGTATGTGTCGAAAGCCCCCGCCAAATACGACAACTTTATTACCAAAGACTAAATCATTTCCAATTATATCGCGTACAGTACGGTTACTTCTAAAGCAACCCCTGGAGCCATCGGTGCTTCATCCCATATGATAATATCTGCTTCCGTTATAATTTCGGGATTCTTTGATGTTACCTTACATATTTTATTATCCTGTAAATTGAGGGGTAAATTAAAAGCGGTATGACACGTTACGCCATCCGGTAGCAAAAGAGCTGCAATACCTGTCCAAGCGACTGATTACCTTTACCTCTTAGTGTGTGAATCAATGTTTCATAAAGGAACGTTTGACCTGTTCCCCTGAGACCATCGATAAAGAAACATTTATTGTCATTTTCATCAAACAATCAATAAACATCATTTTCACCCGAAAAAAAAGTTTTTAAAATAGAATCGTAAGCCTGACGTTGTTCGTCGTTCAGTTTTGCAGCCATCAGTTCACCTATAAAGTGTTCTCGGACATTACAGTAAAATCAGTTACTTGTCCGAAACTGCAACTTTCACAGGGTTCAGGTAAGCCCTGCATTCCGCAAGATGAATTCTCCTTCATAAGCATATCCTGTATGTTTAAAAGACAAAAAAATGATAGCTATTTCTTTAACAACATCATGATGGAAAAAATCTTCCTACATCCATTTTTTTTAAATCGTTCCACAACTGTAACGGATCTGAAGGAATACATTGTATTAATATTAAAACAAATAGATGTCGGAGAGGTTTAGGCATCAAATACGACATTCTCCTATGTCGTCAATTAGCTTCATTTAACTCGCCGCATCAGTTCGCAAAGATTCAAATAATGTAGCTCCAGGCACTTTAGAAGGATTGGTCTTAAATGATAAAGTTCCATATTTCTTGGAGAAATCGAAGGTAATCGTCCAATAACTTTGTTGCCTCCCCGCTGTCGTCTTGTCCACTTTTTGTCAGCTGAAAACACAAATTTATTTGGTACGTCTTGATATAGAAAAGAGCGTCCCTCTACATGTTGGTTATTCAATTGGAACCACGCTGTTAAAGAGGAGTTTCTTGTAGATGCTTCCCTGAGAGCTTCTTCTTCCCGTTCTTCTACAAAGTAAGCAGACTGACTATCGGGTAAATGTAGAGCTAAAAGTAAAATTGAGTGAGATTGATCATGTAAAGGATTTTCCAGAATTCTCCATGCAGCTTCTAGGGTGCTTAGATATCGACAATTGATATATTGCTTTTATCATATTGGATAACCACATTCTCTTCTAAGTTTTCAGCTTTTTCCATCCTAGCACAATCAAAGCCTTTAGATATATATTTATGAATATATTTAATACTCACGACAGAAGAACAAATTTCAACATGTGCATCACATTTTTTCTAAGGAATGCATTATATGGAACAACAAATCGATTGTCGATACGTGTTCCTCGAACAAAGTGATTTTCAGAAAAATTATCGCGTCTCCTGTACTCCGGGTAGGATGACGAATTATTATCAAAATATTTAAATAATTTAGATATTTTTTTTGAACATTTACCCTGTCATACGTACTGATCTTGGATTAAGTACGCCACATGGTCCGTGAATGTTATTTTTCAAAATAATGTGATACAAAACAGAATTCCTCGGATCGGGTAGCTCTGCAGACACGGCATTATCAATATCAGAAGTACTATACAACTTAATCCTGGTTGCAAAGTGTAAACACACCGTGTAAATGAGGGAGTCCTAGCTTTTGCTGTTCAATTGTATACAACCAACAAATTACCTTTCCAAAAACATGTTTCTCCGTCATATCATGAATGAATTCCTCAACGTTTAGCTGGAAGACCCTCGCTACTACATCAGGCCTGTCCGTGGCCGTTTGAAGTTTCCAATTCATTTTGTATCTCTGACCATTTGGGATTGCATGTAAAAGTAATTAATAAATTAGGACGACCAAACTTACGTACTATTGTCATTGAATCATGATAAAGTTTATTTACGTGGCGTGCTCCATGAGTAAATGAAGATGGTAGAATGACTACATTACCTGCTCGTACTCCTCTGTCCGTGGCTAAATTTCTTACGTAGTCTTGCAAACCTTGGTAGCATTCCACTCTGAGGTGTCGTTGGTTATGTGTAATCTAGGCGACTGGACTTAAAAAAGTACTGTTGAAAAAGTTTACCTGCCTTTTAATCCCGGGTTTCATTATTCAAATTATTTAAATTCGACATACATTTCACTAAAATATTGGAAAGTCATGAACTTCACCTGATGGCAAGTATCGAAGTAAGCAATATTATTTTTAATGATGAACTGGTACTTAAAAAAAAAAATTATTAATCGAAGTTTATTTCTGCTTACAAACCTATCCAGCAACGGTCTAAAGGTGAGGGTATAGGGTCTCGGAGTTTAAGATTATTCTTTAGAATCCAACAAATTTTAAATCTAACCTCGAATGTCATAACTGTTTAAAAAACATATTAAAAAGATGTCGTTATTATACTAAAGGGTATGTAGTAAGGTAATAAACTGATTTAAAAAAGCAACAAACACAACCCGCAAACAATGTAGTGATACAAATAATAGCACATTGTCCTTTAAAACGTTTGTTTTCCACCTGCTTTCGATTTTAACCTATTTATTGGGAAGAACCAGTAAACTGTCAGATCTGACGTATGGACGCCATTGGGTTGAGTATAGATAAAGAAGGAATCTTCTTTCAAACAGCGTTTGAAGATGCAGCGTTAGTTACTGGTTTAGTTACGACACTCATCAAAAGGAACATATAGTGAGTATATCGTCTAAGATCGTAAACGGAAGAAAATTTCAAACTTTTTTATGCATGAACTATATTTCATCTATATTCTATGTCGCATTGGTCTATTCAATCTTGACGGAGTGTAGAAATAAAGGAGGCTAGAATCTGTTTTTGTAACGACACTCAACAAAAGAAACACAGTGAGTATATCGTTTCGCAGAGGTAATCGGAAGAAAATTTCAAACTTTTGAATGCGTCAGCAATATTTTATCGGACGTGGCAGAAGATTTTTTAGCGTGATAATACTATCAGAAGATGTGTTTTGACTAAACTATACACTAGCAAACCTCCTTCGATTTGCAAGAGGTCCCAGAAAACAAAATAAGGGTAGTAATAATCGCACATAGAAATTTTAACGGAACGTGTTAAAAAATATATTTACTGTTTTAAAATACTAAGGAATGTACTTGAACTGAAAGAGTTGCGTAGTGTATACTTTGCCTTATGTCAAAGCCACATAGAATATGGAATAGCTAGTTGGGGGGGGGGTTGCTATTAACTTGCTAGTTCTTCTTATAAAAATACAAAAAGTAATTTTACGAATTATATTTAGAAAGCCCTTCAGGCACCCTACAACAACGCCACTCTTTCAACTTTTAGGAATCCTCAATATCAGACAGTTATATCTTAAAATAGTGTTAAAAATAACTCATTCTTCTAAATCTTTAATGTATATCACACATAATAAAAATACAAGGGCCAAACAACAAGAAAGACTTTTAGTACCTAAATACAATACAGCTTTTGCACAAAGACACCATATGTACATCGCGCCTCACACTTACAAAAAACTCCCACCACAGACTGTAGCCATAACCAATATGTATTCCTTTAATCAAAACATTACTAAATGGCTAATGAGTAAGGACCGCAAGGAAATTAAAGACTATAATAGCACTTGAAATTCTTCACCATGACAAACTAGAACATTGTGTAACAAATATCATCATTTTAAAAAATATATTCTACTTGTAATCACTGTCACTCACCTCAGAACAGGTTCTTGACCTAGTGAGGTAGGTAATTTAAAAAAAAAATATGTAAGAAACTAATGGTTAAAAAAAAATCTTAAATAATGTCCACATAATAATTATACTCGATTAACCTACTTAACTCTGCAACAATGAATATGATTCATCCACCCAGTGATACGCAAAATAAATATGAAAACGTAAGTACCTACCCATACATAATGGCACGATTTAGCTAAGTATTTTTTTTATGTCAGCTCTATGGTGAAAACGACACACTTATATGATTTTTATCAGTTTATTGTCGATTTCCTGGAGTTATTATAATGTGATATCCGTCCATTGACAAGGTACGAAAATACATGGAAAATAAGTCGATCGTCATTTTGTGAAGCACAGGAGTTTAACCTTCCGAGCCAACATGAGGTGTAAACTAGCTCTCGCTGCCGCCCTACTGGTCTGCGTCTCTTCCGTCACCGCTGCTGATGTGTACAGGGATTGTGGTGAGTTCATTATTCACGAGACTTACATATGTACGTAATTTCTAACGATGGTAGTACATCGATATTCAAATCATATTAAGGAATGACTCAATTATAAAAATATATCAAACGATAGCATTGTTGAAGGGGTAGAAAATTCTAAAGATTTATAATAGAGTATAAGCAACATTTTTCTAGATTGGACACTGCAAGGCGCAAGGCTGACCGAACGGTTCGTTGGCTCAAGAAAGAAGAAGCGCAGCTTGGTTCAATGCTCCAAAAATCATACAACTTAAGATCCATTATATATGTAAATAATTATTGTATTTCCTAGGCTCCAAGCTCGCAACCATAGAGGCCGTGAAGGTGAGCGACTGTGATGGGAGCCAGGGGGAGTGCACGCTGAAGAGGGGCACCAACATAACCATCACGATTGACTTCAAAACAAGTAAGCGGCCAAATCTTATGGAAATGATAGAAATCACGAACTCCTTACGCTTGGGGTAGTAAGGTTGAAATTGCAATATCATGATGATCGCCTGTCTCGAATTATACCAAAAAGCGAGATTGATTTTAAGTTGTGAAGCTCAAATGCAAATTTGATAATATTTTCTAATCATAATTATAAAAGCTAAATTTACCACATTGTACAATAAAACCATTTGGAACAAGTAGGCTGGCTTAAATTTCTTGCCAGTAACGACACGTGAAAGAAATATAGGTATATTTTTGTTTTTTTATTTTAAAAAGGTGTCACTGGAGGCTGAAATGACCTATACATGTATTACTCTATCAGGAATCACAAGTCAAAGTCTGTCGGGAACGTCCTTTCACACCCTGTATACGAGTAGCTGTATAAAGATGTACAGGAGTTTTACAAGGGAAATGCAAATACAATTAATACATTTATTATTTACATTCAAATCATTGAGCTTTCGTGATTGACTTAATGCATCTCGAATTTAATGAAATTTTATGGTTTTTAGAGAACGCCATCTCTCAAGTGTACACCGTTGTGCATGGGATCCAATACGGTTTGACCGTTCCCCACATGATCATTAAACCCAACGCCTGCAAGGAGTCGGGCCTGACCTGCCCCCTGAAGGCCAATGCCAAGCAGAGCTACATCGCCGTCATGCCCGTCCTCAAAGCCTACCCTAAGATCAAAGTCAACGTCAAGTGGGAGCTACAGAATGAGAACAATGATGGTGTCATTTGCATTATAATCCCCTCGGTAATCCGATAAAATAGCCGGTTTCACTAATCAAACTGAGCAATCGCTTTTTTTCAAATGTGTGATTAGGGTTACGGTATTGGTAAATGAATTTAGGGGTATAAAATAAAATATGCATCCACAATAAAGGTTAGTAGTTTTATTTTGTTTATATTAATAATAAATAATTTGTCTATTGGCGTAGAACAAACATTCAGTCAAAAATGGACGAAAGTAAAAACCGAAAAAAAAATCCGCCAATGGTAATTTTTTTCTTTGCATTTGCCCAGTTTTAATTTGTGAAAGCGGTAAATTATTCCGATTAATTTTATCGTGTAGTGTCTTTCTGGGTTGTGTTGTCCTTCACCCAGCGAAAATAATTTAGTTAAATAAAAAAACTTCAATGCAAAAATATTTGTTTTATTATTTAAAAAAATATATATTATATTCTTCTAATGATTTAATAATATCATTTCTTTAACTCTATTCCAATATTTTATGTGCAGTCTGAAGATGTCCGTCATAATTAATTAGAATAGTGTAATTAAATTGGAAATTTAGTATCATTAAATCATTAAAATGGGGTTCCAGTGACCAGGGGCGGCTCGTGACTTTTTAGTGTGCTAGAGTCATAAACATAAAATACCGAGTGCTGAGATTGAAAAATACAACATTATTGATACTGTTGTAGCGTTGACCGGTTAGTAGCTATTTGGTAAATGCGTCAGGTTGACTCAACGATCAACTCAATCCTCGTCCCCACTTCCATACCAGACAAGGTAAGCCTCAATAAAGCAAAAGGCAACTTCGCAAACTGCATAAAATCTTCAATAAAAAAGCCACTTTGAAGTACTTCACGACAAAGCCAGACCCGACCCTCCTGCTGACCTTTAAGAATTAATCAGACAAAAATATCGTGCTAAAAAGGACTGGCAGAGATCCTGCCATCTCCTTGACAAAATCAGACTCAACAAACT
Organism: Drusus annulatus; assembly: GCA_022651775.1. Lineage (NCBI taxonomy): Eukaryota > Metazoa > Arthropoda > Insecta > Trichoptera > Limnephilidae > Drusus > Drusus annulatus. The sequence continues at coordinate 700,485 of JAGWCC010000061.1, read as the reverse complement.
TGGCACGACTACATCTCCTCACTCGAGGACCACAAAGGAGGCTTCTGGAGACTCTCCAAAAGCCTCCGCAAACCAACAATTAGAATTTCACCTCTGACCGGACCCAACGGCACCGTCTACTCAACGAAGGAAAAAGCCGAAATATTTGCAGACAATCTTGAATCCCAATTCACTCCATGCATGACTTATGACGATCCTACATTTGTTTCCAGTGTAAATAAAAAAGTAGCGCAATTCACAGAAAATCCTCCACCGGGGCCCCCCATTTAATTCAACACCCCCCCCCCCCCCCCGCCCAAAGAAGTAACAAAAATAATCAAATCTTTAATCAACAAAAAGGCCCCAGGCCCGGACGCCATAGCGAATAAAATCCTGAAATATCTCCCTCTTAAAGGCGCATGCGCCCTAACTAACTGCCACAACGAACGCGTCCTTCCGGCTACGTACCTTCCCCAAAGCCTTCAAGGAAGTAGATGTCATCTTGATCCCAAAACCAGGGAAAGATCCACTCCTCTCTGAAAACTATCGCCCAATCATCCTTCTACCCTCGATAGGTAAAATTCTAGAAAAAAAATATGAAAGTGAGGATTAACGACACCATCGCAGAAAAAAATCTAATTCCAAATTTTCAAGACGGCTTCTGCCCCGACCACTCAACCTTTCACCAGCTACTTTGTGTTACAGAACACACCACCCTCGGCTTCAATACAAACTTGCACTCCGCAGTTATCTCCCAAGACATCGGCAAAGCCTTCGATAAAGTCTGACACGAAAACCTGACGTACAAAATGATCATACAAGGATTCGACCCCTCAATGATCGTGTACGTTCATAGTTTTCTAAGCGGACGTACATTTGGAATAAACCTCGAAGGTGTACGCTCCACTATAAGGGTACTCAGAGCTGGAGTCCCCCAAGGTTCACCTGCCTCCTTAACCCTTTTTAGTCTCTACATCGGCGATGTACCCGTACCAACCCCCTATGACAAATACACACAAATGGCACAATATGTCGATGACAGCCTCCTCATAGCCAGCTCGGTAAGCGCCCTTAACTGCACGCGCCGAGCACAAGCCCACCTATCAATCTTGGAGGATTACTATAAAAAATGGAGGATCTCAGTCAACCCATCCAAAAGCGTAGCCACTATCTTCAGCAAAAGAAGACCAAATCGTCCACCAAACTTTCATTTGTTCGGACAAAAAGTGCCGTGGTGCAAAACAATAAAATATCTCGGCGTCACACTAGATTCTAAATTCACCTGGCGCCACTACATTCAAGAAAAGGTAAAACTAGCAACTCGTATTCTCAACGCCCTCTTCCCCGTGATGTGTAAAAATAGCAAACTAGCCATTCAAAATAAACTCCTCATATACAAGACCATCATTAGATCAAACTTCACGTACACAGCAATATGGAGAAACACGTGCCTCAGAAATTTAAATAAACTTTAGACTCTCCAAAATAAATCGAGAGCTATAGAATTAATAGGTTACAGATAATTCTTGAATAAAAAAGAAGAAATATGAATATTAAGAAATTTCATTAAATGTGTGGTCAAAATACAAGGATTTTGCTTCTGAAATAGTCGCATTTTTCTCGGTCCCTACGAGTCGGATTTGCACTATATTGTGAATTTGAAATAGGATTGATAAGTTAACGATGATATTAAATAAAAACAGAAGAAATTTCATTAAATGAGTGGTCAAAATGCAATGATTTTGCTTCTGACAAGGTTGCATTTTTCTCCGTCCCTACGAGTCGGATTTGTACGATATCTTGAATTTAAAAAGAATTGATAGGTTACAGATAATTCTTGAATAAAAAAGAAGAAATATGAATAATGAGAAATTTCATTTAATGAGTGGTAAAAATGCCAGGAATAAATTGAAGAAAATTTGAATATATATAAATTTCATCACACGAGTGGTGAAAATGCAAAGATTTTGCTTCTGACATGGGCGCATTTATCTTCGTCCCTACGTGTCAGATTCAGACGGAATTGTGAATTCGTTAAAACGTTGATAGGTTACCGAGGATTCTGAAATGAAACGTAATAAATTTCATCAAATGAGTGGTCAAAATGCAAGGATTTCGCTTCTGACATGGTCGCATTTTTCTCCGTCCTTACGAGTCAGATTCGAATAAAGTTTTTTTTTTTTGTAATGAGATTGATATGGTGCAGATTATTCTCAAAGTAAAACAGAAGAAATTAAAATATAAAGAAATTTCATCAAATGAGTGGTCTAAATGTAAGGATTTTGCTTCTGACATGGGCGCATTTTTCTCCGTCTACGTGTCGGATTCGTACGTTATTGTGAATTTGACATGAGATAACAAATTGGCTTGCCTATCATTCTTCCCCGAGAAATAAATACAAAAACACTTTGAATCACTAACAAAGCTTTTATTGAAAAAAAAAGATAATTAAAAATATCATCGATGCTACAAATTTGAATATAAAATTTAAAAGAGAAGATGTACTTTTGCCAAGCATCCCAATGATTACGAAAAAAATGTCATTCGAATTCTAACGTCTTCATTTTCCACCGTGAATTGGATTTGATGTGAAAATAGAATTAAAAAACACAATCGCCAAAATTATTATTTTTTATTTGTGTCTTACATAAAAAGCTGCATGTAACCTGTTCATACGTGGTCTTTTTTTATTTACATAAGCACCACACGGAATTTATTTGTTTTTTCAAATGCAATTAAATAAAAAGGTTTTTTTTTTAATCTTTACAATGCCACTATTTTTTTTTTATTGAATTGTTTTTGAGTATACATTTTTATCCCGTCTGTTGCGGATATCAATGTATTAATATTTGATTCATCTCTAAACAAAAAAAATAATTTAAAAAAAAAACGATCTCGTTAAAAAAAAAATCTTAAGTAGGTACCTAATTGTGTTTTCCATTTTGAAAATATTCTACCCAAACAAACATTCTTCTGTGGAACATGTAATATTTCAGAGAGCGGTATATGTATGGCTAACCTCAATACAACATGGCGGGTTCAATGTTTTACATACTAATTTTTAAAAATCATAGCAAGAATTTCACATAGTGAACAACTCTTTAAATCTTCCCGTCACTAATAAAAAGAAAATGTGTTGTTTTAAGCGAAATCCATTTAACAATTTTCGATAAAATCGAAAACAGACAGACAAACATTCATTATATAGAGATAAAAAGAGATATAAGAAGCGTTCTATCTTTCTTTAGGCAGCGGGAATATTTTTGGAAAAATTAAAGCGGAACGAAGTGGAGGGAGGAAGGGGGGAGTGGGTGCGTGCCTATTTGGCTACGTTTAATTATTTTATTTTTTTACTAAAGCATTCGATATCATAAACCTCCTTAGATTAGCAAGAGGTAGCAGGAAATAAGACTGACGTGGCAATGGCAGCCACTGAAAACACACTTGATATAATAATGTAATATTTTACACATGATGTTTTTCAAATATAAAACTTTTTGCGTAGTTTTTTTTAAACTATCAAGAAAGTTTTAACTCAACTTTTAGAATAACAAAAAAAATACTTGATTAGACTGCTTGACTCTGTAACAATGACTATGTTTGTTTCACCTTGTGATACACAATATAGATGTGTACAGGAAAGTTTCCAGGCCTGGCCATGAGTCAAAATTTTGTCGTTCGTTGTCGAAATTTGCAGAATATAAAACGAGAGGCGCAAATTTCCATTCCGCGCCGTCGGGTCGGGATGTTACGGGTTCGATTGCCATTCATAAGTAGTATTTAAAATATATATATATATATATATATATATATATATATATATATATATATATACAAGTATATATAATATATAGGCGTTCGGCGCGTAAAAAACTGTAAGGGATAGGTACTCTCAGCGCATCGGCAATTCGCCACCTGGAGCGGACTGCCCCAATTGCGCCTGCATAGGACCGGCCCTGTAAGTAACATACATAATAGCATGATTTAGCTAATATCTATTTTTTCCTGTCAAATAGTGAAAACGAAAAATACATGTGATTTCTATCAGTTTATTGTCGATTTTCTGAGCTATTATAATGTAATATCCGTTCAATTATAAGGTACAACAATACATAGACAAATAAGTAGGTCGTTATTCGGTGAAGCATAAAAGTTTACCCTTCCGAGCCAACATGTTTACTTTTAGTGCTCACCGACAGAAATAGACAGTCTGAAAATTCGCATGACTGAGTGTCTAGAAGCAATCACTCTCTGGATAACCTCAAATAGACTGAAATTAAACCCTTCAAAGACAGAGTTTCTCTGGACCGCCACAAGCAGACGTCAACATAACATCGATAACTCCCCAATAGCTGTGACATCTATCAAACTTTTGGGTGTTAATCTGGACGCTGATTTCTCCCTTAAATCTCAAATTAACAGAACTGTGAGCACATGGTTCTTTCAATTAAGACAAATAAAATCAGTGCGAAGAAACCTGCCAACAGAGGCAACCAAATTACTTGTAAACTCGTATGTCGTTTCGCGTTTAGATTATTGCAACGGAATATACGCTAGTCTTCCTAAATATCAAATTAACAAACTACAACTAGTCTTCAACGCCGCGGCAAGAATTATCACCAGCGTATCAAAATATTCCCATATCTCCGAGCACCTCAAAAATCTTCACTGGCTTATGTCTCGAAAAAATCCATTTTAAGCTTTGCAGGATGGTATTCAAATCAATTAACGGAATGGCTCCGGATTATTTATCGGAATTATGTATTCTTGAAGATTCCAATTCGCCACGGTCAACCCTTAGATCGGCAATGTCATCGGCTATCGGAAGGTTGGAGGAACTAAAGCGCACACCAGACACTAAGTTCGGAGAGCGCGCCTTCGGAGTGTCAAAGTGTCGGAGTGTCCTAAAGCCTGGAATGGACTACCACATGATCTGAGAGTAATAAAAGACTCGACAGAGTTCAGAGCCAAACTCAAAACCCATATTTTTCAGAAAATCATATCCATAATCAAGATGTAACAAGCCCAATAGAATTTCTGTTCAAACCAAGAAAACTTTTCAGACTCTCATTCCTAAAATTCATTAGAAGATTTTCACCACTATCTATTCCTCACTACGAAAAATTAAAAAATACCTCCGATATACTTTATTTTAAATTTGCACTCATGGCCCTTATGGAAAAAATAATAATAAAAAATAAAACTATATGTAAGAATCAGCTAATTTTTTATTATTATGATAGGGTGATTGTGTCCTGCCAGAAGTGACCTGCCAGGTAATATGTTGCTTTATATTTATATAAACTAAGAATTAATATTAAGTAGAAATCAATATTTGTACAGCGCCCTTGAGGTGAATTTTCACAAAAACGCGCCATACAAATTAACCAAATATTATTATTATTATGAAGTGTGAACTGGCTCTCACTGCCGCCCTACTGGTCTGCGTCACTTCAGTAACCACTACTGATCTTTACACGGAAAATTTCATTTTATGTTGCTCCCGAGCTAAATACTGCCCGGGAACTATGTTTACGCCGCTCGGCCGACGTCATCTGACGCGCCGAGCGGTGTAATACGACGTGTTTACGTCTCACTCCCTCCACAACGATCGGAAGCTACACGACCGTTGGATACGAGCGAGCTCCGATCCTGCCCGGAATGCAGCTGTGATCGTATGGCAGTCTGCCGGCCCTTTGGTAAACAATCCCACTAGGCCTGCAGTATTTACGCTCTACCCCCTCCCCAGTGCCCGGAGGTTGAGCCTTTTGGCCAATGGACCAATCTATCAGCCAATGGACGCTAGGCAAGGATTCTGCGTATCTCAAAAAATAATCTTTGATTAATTAAGGCTTGGAATTTTATTGTAAGTCGGATTAGCGGGAATCCAGCCGTTGGTACCACAAATAAAAGTACCCAGTTCTGACGACTGAATTCCCTACCGCATTAGTGTATAAATTTAAATGTTGTAAGTATGAAAATTAAGTAGTAATTAGACAAACCATACCTCCCCACTACCTATGTAACCCCCCTAATGATTTGTAATGTATAAGATTAATAAAAATGCTGGGAAGAAGCGGTTTATATGAAGCAAGAGGTCATAAGGAGAGCTGATGCTGGTATATTTTGCCTTCCCGCTAGGAAAATGCTAGCGGGAGCTATGAGCCCTCAAAGAGGTAGATTCATACGAAACCGGGCGTTTTGAATGACTCAACCATAAAAATATAACAAACGACAGCATTGTTGAAAGGGTAGAAAATTCTAAAGATTTAAAATATGAGTATAAGCAACATTTTTCTAGATTGGACACTGCAAGGCTGACCGAACGGTTCGTTGGCTCAAGAAAGGAGAAGCGCAGCTCGGTTCAGTGCTCCAAAAATCATTCAACTTCAGATCCATTATATATGTAAATAATGATTGTATTTCCTAGGCTCCATGCTCGCAACCATAGCGGCCGTGAAGGTGAGCGACTGTGATGGGAGCCAGGGGGAGTGCACGCTGAAGAGGGGCACCAACGTGACATCACGATTGACTTCAAAACAAGTAAGCAGGCAATCCATAGAAATCAATAGAAATCACGCACTCCTTGGTGTAATAAGGTTGAAATTGCAATATCATGCTGGCCGCCTGTCTCGAATTATGCAAAAAACAAGCATGATTAAATTTTGTTAAGCTCCAGTCCAATTTGTGTTGATATTTTCTGATCATAATTATAAAAAAACTAAATTTATCACATTGTACAATAATACCGTTTTGAAAAAACTTTTCGCTAGTAGTAAATCTGACACGTGGTACAACTAGGCAAGCCTTAAGTTCTTTCCAGTGACAAAACGTGAAAGATATATAGGTACATTTTTGTTTTTTTTTAAATTATTTTAAGCTCACTGGAGGCCAAAATGACCTTAACATTAATTACTACATCAGGAATCACTGATCAAAGTCTGTCGGAAACGTCCTGTCACATTCTGTATTCGAGTAGCTATATGAAGACATACAGGAGTTTTACAAGGGAAAAGCAAACACAATTAATACATTTTTTTATTTAGATTTAAATCATTGAGCTATCGTGATTGACATAATGCAATTGAATTTGATGAAATTGGATGGTTTTCAGAGAACGCCATCTCTCAAGTGTACACCGTTGTGCATGGGATCAATATGGTTTGAACATTCCCCACATATTCATGAGCCTCAACGCCTGCAATGAGTCCGGCTTGACCTGCCCCCTGAAGGCCAATGCCAAGCAGAGTTACTCCGCCGTCCTACCGGTCCTGAGGGCCTACCCCAAGATCAGAGTCGACGTTAAGTAGAAGCTACAAAATGAGAACAATGATGGTGTCATTTACATCATGATCCCATCGGTAATCCGATAAAATTGACGATTTTACCAATCATAGCTTCGCTAATCGTTGAACTGCCAAATAGGAGTTTCAATGGGTGTTTGCTTAGGTTTTTGTAGAATGGCCGCGTTGACAGCAATATAAAAATCATAAATTTATTTTCAAATGTGCGATTAAGGTTACGGTATTGGTTTATAAATTCGGGGTATAAAATAAAATATGTTTCTACAATAAAGGCAGCAGTATATTTAGTTTATAATAATAATAAATAATTGGTCTTTTGGCATGGAACAAACTTTCAGTAAAAAATGGGGGCAAGTAAAATCCTACGAAAAAAATGTCTGCTAAGGGTATTTTTTTCCTTTACGTTCGCTCAGTTTTTATTCGTGAAAGCAGTCTATGTTTTCAATTCATTTGATCGTGTAGTATATTTCTGTGTCGTGTTATCCTTCACCTAGCTAATAACCTAGAAAATATGTTATTTTAATAAAATATGAATAACTTCAATGAAAAAAATACTTGTTTTATTGTAAATATAGCACATATTCTTTTTTTTTACTTTTGAGCAAATTTGATAAACATGAAAGTAGCTAATATTTATCAAATGGGTGATGTTTATTTTTTAAACTAATTGGGTTAATAATATGACAGAAAACAACGATCGAAAAAAATAATAGGTATGCTATAAAATAAATGTGAAAATATATATCTATGACGGCTAGAGGACAGACAACTGAAGATTATGGTCTCAAATTACATGAGTGACAAGGACAAAGCTTAGAATACTCATGCCATTGCCCTCTATTACACCCTCTAGAAGCATAAAATATTTTGGCCAATGATTTCAATAAATCGATGAAATTTTTCGATGGGACTCCCACGTAAAAAGCATTAAAAAAAAACTCACTAAGATCGTGATCTTCTTCAGAAAAATACGCAATATACTCAACAAAGGTGATCTGTATAAAGTCTTCTATGTTCTTTGCCAATCATGTATAGAAGATGGTATTATTGGATGGGGAGCTGCCTCAAACACCCACATGAAGCAGCTCGTAAAAGCACAAAAATAATCATAATACTACCCGTCAAATTGACGGATTGATTTGATTTGAAGACTTTTTATAATTGAACAGTGTAAATATATTTACCGTATTTTTATTTTCGGAAACTACTTATTTTTTTAAATCTAGTCGCTATATACCTATCGCTACGGACACCCGTCAAATTGAAAAAACGCTTTTGAATTTGTTCCATTTGTGAAATTATTACTTCTTAAACAAAATAATCATAGTGTAACAATTTGTGTGAAGCAATAAAGAAAGAATGTCATCGTTGTGAAGGATATTTTGTTTCAAACCGAAATTACAAATGCGTGTTCGTTGCGTAACACATTCAGCGCATTATGATTTATGGGGCAGTAAAAAGGTATCTTCGAGGGTGGAAGTCTGGGGAAGTTGACCATACGGCTGCATTAGTGTAAGTAAATAAATTTATCTTCAGTTTTAGAGTTGTAGTCAGTGTGACGGGTGCTTGTAGAAATGGGTATATGAAAAAATCCCGTAAACCTAGTGTTAAAAGTGTCTATCAGGACTCGATCAAAATCTTTTTTTAATATTTATATATTTCTCAGTATTCCAAAACTCTACTAAAAAAATGTTCTCTTCACTTGTGCTGAGTTCACACGAAAAATACTGAAGACAGGAAACTACTGTCCTGCGCGGTCGAGACAATTCTACCGTACTTCAAACGCGGGACGCCGTGAAATTGGATACACGACGACTCGCGTAAGTCGCGAGTTCGCGAGTCCGGGAGCGCCACGTAAGCAAATAACGGTGGCTATTGACCTACTGCTCTGTCTAGAGATATCAGATATGTCTGTCCCGGTTACAAGGAACCGGTTCCAAGGAGATCACTGGAACCGTCGATATTATTTCCCCGAGGAACCGGTTATTTTTGGCAAATGAAAATGTCGAGCGAAAAGCGAATAACCGGTGCTTTTGTCGCCGGGTGAACCGGCCCAGTGCTTTTAGTTCCCAGAATATCGCTAGCTACTCTCCCCCACCCCAATAATATAATGTTGACCGGCTAGTAGACTAGTTTACAGCGCCCATGAGGTGATTTTTCACAAAAACGGCGCTATACAAATTATCCAAATATTATTATTATTTATAAATGCGTCAGGCTGCCACCCAGGTGTCGTGGGTTCAATTCATCCATTAGTTAAGTCCTCCATCATTACACAAGCAACATTTTCCGCATGTAATGATAGTAGTAGGAGTTTTTTTCAAATATTGTCAGGTTATTCGTAACTTGGGAATGTTTGTCTTTCTTTTTTTAAAAAGATTATAAATAAAATGTTGACCGGTTAGTAGTCTAGTTGATAAATGTGCCAGGTTGACACCCAGGCGTCATGAGTTCAATTCATCTGTTAACCAAGTACTCCATCATTGCACAAGCAACATTTTCCGATGATAACGATGGTAGTAGAAGAATATTGTCTGGCTATTCATAATTCAGAATAGTATTATTAAAAATACCTATATAAGAATATTGTCTGGCTATTCATAATTCAGAATAGTATTATTAAAAATACCTATATATATTTACAATAATTATTGACTTTATTATATAATTTTAAAACGCACTTTCAACGTCTTACGGTGTGTGAGGCATATAAAGTTTAATTGAACTCTAAATAAATATGTATGGAAAAATAACATACCACCAAATGCAGTCATAACAATCTAAGGAGTAATTTCAATACATACCGTACCAATAAAAAATAAATCAATATGACAAAAATGGACATAGCAGCGCGTGCTATAACACCATATAAGTATTTAACACATTGTTGTAAGTATGTAGTTAATAACCAGATTTAAAAGGGAGCTATAAATACGAGGCCTGTTCAAAAGAAAAGGTGAATTTTGAATTTTCGCGGGCTGTGTACATTCGATTATCGTTTTTTTTTTGTTATGCTGGTACACATATGTTTATCATATGTCAGCATTATCAACCATTTTGGATTAGTGGTTTGTTTTTGATAACTGGAAAGGTTAGTCACGTTTTTGTGTGTTCATTGATTTTCCATTTTTTTTCAAAAGTAAAAAATCTAAGAACACACCAAAACTTGACTAACCTTTCCAGTTGTCAAAAACAAACCACTAATCCAAAATGGCTATTGATGCTAACATATGATAACCAGACGTATACCAACACATTAAAAAAAATGATAGTCGGATGTACACAGCCCGCGAAAATTCAAAATTCACCTTTTCTTTTGAACGGGCTATGTATATACATATTGTACGAGTACTAACTGCTCCCAGCCGTATGGAGCCAGTGGGACTATGGCATTCCTAATTAGGGTATGTGGCGAGGTTGAGAGTGGTGGGGAGAGGAAGGAGGAGAGTTGGGAAGTACCTGGCTATTCGGATCTGGTCCTCAAATATGACTTAAACCATTTCAAGCAACGTTTCGATTCCGAATGGTAGTCTTTCACCAGGGCGATACTTAGAGTATCTACCACCCTGGATTACCATCGCTGTTACAATGATTTTATACTGCAATCTCAACAATTCTCACGCCCTTGAGGTGATTTTTCACCAAAACGGCGCTATACAAATTATCCAAATATTATTACTATCGCCTTGGTGAAAAACCACCAGTCAGAACGTTGCTTGAAATGCCTTAAGCTGCGTTTAGTGATGAAACCTGTATGGCCAAGTACTACATAACCAATTGTTTTACCTCGACATAACCCCCTCTCCTCATTTCAGTTAGTTTCAATTTTTCGAGGAAGATGAAACTCTATATATGCAATACATAAACATATATATATATATATATATATATATATATATATATATATATATATATATATATATATATATATATATATATATATATATATATATATATATATATATATATATATATATATATATATTTATCAATAAACTATTTTAGAAGGTCCTCGGCTAGGAATTTAATGGTTGCGGGTTCAAATACAGATGTAGGCAAATACATTTTATGAATGAATATGTGCTATTTCACATATATAAATAAATAAATAATAATAATATATAGAATATTTTCGGAACGTTCTATAAGGGTAGATACTTTTAGTATCACCCCGGTGAAAGACCACCATTCAGAATCTAAACATTGCTTGAAATGGATTTAGCTGTGTTGGCTGACCATATCTGAATAGCTAGGTACTTTACACCTTCTTTTTTCCTCATTTTCTTCCCTTCCTTACTCTCTTCAGCCTTACAACATACCCCAATTGGAAATTTTATGTCCCACTGGACAGTTGGGACTCCTGTGCAGTATTCATTTGTTTTTAGAATGCCCGTGTAAAAAAAAATGCAGTAGGTACCTACCTAATTCAGATAAAAAGTTAACCTGCTTTGCCCGTATCTTAATATTATTTTTCCCCAAGTGTTTTTTCTTATTTAACAATCAAATACATGGAACAACAAACAATTTGATGTTTTTCTATTTTTTGTCCGATACTTCAAAGGTCCATAGCTCATAATGGAAATTACGCTGCCATCATAAAATAGTTGCTACGACGCTTTTAGACTGAAACGCTGAGAAAATTTCATAACGAGAGACTTGCATATCGAGGAGTTTTGCTAATGCAATTATCAGACAAATGGTTAGTTTTTCTGTCTAATATCTCCATTTATAAATTAACGTTTGAACAAACACAAATAACCACTACGGTTTCGTAAGCGGAAATATTACAAAAATAAAATCACCGGTTTGTAGCCGTGGTTCGCATACAGCCGTCGCTAAGCTAAGTTTTCCACCTTTGCACAAGTAACATTTTCAGCTTATTCTACAGGGAAATTTAAATATTGTCACGTTATTTGAAACCGTCTTGTTAAACAAATAAATATGTCAGGCAATTTAGGGCGGATATTGATCCGACTGACATGGCTTTGGATCGGGTATCATCAAAGCGGACAATCACTTGGTATGTCATTAATAACCTAAACTGGAAGGCCTCTATTAGGTTTCCGCAACGGGGTAATTACCGCATAGAAACAAAACTACGTAATATACAGGCTTTAACATGACGTATCCGACAAACTAACCTGCGATTCGTGTGCTCATCTTAGATTTTAAAAAGGTAGATGTCATTTTACTATGTAAAAAACTAAGACGTATATTTATTTATTTTAGAACATTTAACAGATCGATAATAAGTAACATACACCATACAGATGATTTAAACCATAGGTTCTCAACGTGGGCGATAACGCCCCCTTGTGGGCGTTTGAGACATTCAGGGGGGCAGTAGGAGATCCTGAAAAAATTAAGGGGCGTTGAGGTGGCACTGCCTTACGGTTGTTTTTAAGTAAAATCGAGTCTGATATTAACAAATTCCTTAAAATGCATCAAATTCAACCTTCTCATTAGATACGTTATAATTTTAATATCTTTTGAATGTTAATAAAAATACTTCTCAAAATAATTAAGTATGCGTTTTAATTGTTCTCATTGAAACATTTTTTTTAAACTCAGAAATAGGATAGGAGTCATATCCTATATTACGACTATATAATATTACAGTGTAATTACACGTTTAAATATAATCGTGGCAATAGCTGTTACAGATTCATGACAGATGATAAGTTTAAAAAAAATAAGGGGGGGGTTTAGAAAAAAAATATCTCCAAGTGGGCGGTGGGCAAAATAAGGTTGAGATCCTATGATTTAAACAAAACAATAAAGGTTAGGATTATCAATCTAATTGCAAAATATTCCCATCGTGAGTTGAATAAAACAGTGAATAATTCAATAGAAAAAACCACATTACATTAGGGTCGTCACAGTGATCTAAAGAGGAAATGAGTGACAGAGCATAATTTAAGAGAGAAGCGTAATTTAAACAAGTGTCTTCAAAATGAGAATATGGTGAGTATTACAAAGAAAAATAGTTAAAAGAAATGTGACCACAAGGAAATCAACATTTGGCTACAGATAATAAAGAATAAATGCCGATCGTTGAATAATGGTGTACAAAAATATGTAAAAATAAAACATTGTAACTAAAAACAAAAAAAAACGCAAAAGAAAGTCAATTTTATAAGTTTTACGACAAGTAAAGTTAAGTGAAAACCAGAGACTCTAGAAATTTTGTAAATTTATTATATATTCCTTTCGCATGTTCTCCACTTGCCAGACGATTTGCTAGAACGGTGTGTACTACGTGGTACGCACCATCCCTTTTCTGCCGTATTTGAGAATAATGCACGGTGCGGAGGGTGGCCGTTTGCAAGTCTGTCGGGTAGGTACTGCTGCTGAGATGTCGCGGAACCGGCCCTGATTGGCACTGGTCACAATCAGTCATGCATGCCGCAGTACGGCAGTAGGCAATATCGACTGCCACCAATTAAGGTACAGGTATGCACGTTTCAAATCGCAAGAGTCGGTTTCTTTGTTTACGAGCGATTAGTGACGTGCGGTGGACCTTTGCCCGTGTCCACTCCTCTCTCAGTCGGACATTTGCTGTCGTGTGACTCAGATGGCATCGGGCATCCTGGCCGCATTAATATTAATAAAGACACACGTCACATACGTGAACATATGCGTCGGTCTCGCCGAGATATATATATAACCGTTGATTAGTGATTTCCGTTCATTAGCTGCGAAAAACTGTGGCGAGATAAGTCAGTCGTTATTTCGTAAGGAACAGACGCGGACATAACAATTCAAGCAACCACTATGCAGTCTACGCTCTCTTACGCCGTCCTGGTACTCTGCGTTGGGTTCGTCGCGGCTGAAGTCTACAGCGATTGCGGTAAGTTCTTCGTGTTACTATAGTTATGTTGTATTTAATATTGAAACAATATGACCGGTTTGTGGCGGAGTTGCCGAAGCGCCGGGTTCGCATCATTACACAAGACATTATCCGTTTTTATTGATGGTAGTAGGGACTATTCAAATGTTGTCAGGTGGTTCGTGAAACGGCCATGTTCTTTATTTTTATGATGATACTAACTATTATTAACTATATTGAAAGTTAAGTTCATATCATAGATTGCCACACGTGAAAAGAGGTTCTTGCAGCAACCGGGATTCGAACTCAGGACCCTCCTCTTCGGGTGTCTGCTAAAGCCACTGAGTTACCGTGTTGCTCCAATACATATGGAATTTTTTTTTTATTTACGATACCTACACAACTACACATGGCATTTTTTAAATGACATTGTTTCTAAGTCTGATCCACTGGAAGTCACCCAATTTTACTCACCCCATCATTCTAGAAACTGGATTATTCGAATCTTCTATCAAGAATTGGCTCGGTTCCCTCCCCATGCAATTTGAGTTCCGTACAAGTTGACGAGTTTACTAATCACCAAAAAATATGTTTATCCTCATTAATTAAATTACCGTCATCGGTTATCGAAAATTCCTACAATCTCGAATGGGCGTATTGCACTGCGGTTTGTTATTAAACACGAGTTTCAAATATCGCAATACCTAAGTATACGTATGCCTACTTATGTATTGACATTTGCTGATTTCAGTAAATTATATTTAAATACGTATGTAAATAGTTATAATCAGTTATATACTCAACCTGTAAACAAATTATAAAACAAATAATTAATTACCACGATAGCCAAAACTGAATATCGTCGCCGGAAACGCAAAAGGGCTGAAGCGCCATTTAGGGAAGTTTACACTAGAGCACTTGTAAAACATTCAAAGTGTTTGTATGTTTTACAATAAAATTCATAAGTCGTCAGTACCTGGTTAGAATTTGAAAAAAAAAACTTAACTCGGGTAACTAAATGCTCTCACTGAGTTACCTAAAGTGACGCAAAGCTAAAAAAGTCCCAAACTTGTTTTGCTTGAATCAAGCCTTCTCCCAAATGGTAAATATATTTTAGATAGCTGAAGGGCCACAAGTCTTCAGAATCAAATCAGAGTCAGAGCATTCGACGCAGAAAAAAAACTGATCAAAACTACATTACTCATTTTTGACTAAAGTGTCGCTTAAGCCCTTTTGCCTTTCCAGCGACGATATGATATACAGAGAACGATTTAAAGATTGGAACATAGCATTTGAAATTATTTTTAATATCATTGTAATATGTAGTTGTTTTTAATTGACCAAATTGATTCGACCGGTCGGTAGCTGAGTGGACAAACGCGTCGGATTCCCACCCGTGCGTCGTGCGTACAATTCCTATGCTGGCTAAGTCCTCCATCATTGCACAAGCAACATCTTCCGCTTCTTATGATGGCGGTAGGAGTTTTTCAAATATTGTCAGGTTATTCGTAACCCGGTAATGTTTGAAATTCTTAAAAAAAAAAAAAAATTGACGTAATAAAAATTTATTAAATTTAGTAAATATCAACCCAACAAAAAGTTCGTCGACACTTGAATATACAATTGACCAGGGGTCGAGCTTTATGCACTATTGTGTAAGTATCGAAAACAACTAGTTAGTTGCGTACAGTATGTACAAATGTAAAAAAAAAGAGTTATTGGTCGCGCAATTTGATTTGATGCAACAATGATTGTTCGTATTGGTGCATATTTATACACTTGACAGCGATTTCACAGAAAAAAGGAACTGAGAAACAGCCCTTTGTCTCGCTTACTTACGCCTACTTATTGTTATTAGCGAAAAGGAGACAACAAGTGTCACATACTCGTATATGTATTTTTGAATTCTGAATATTCGACAAGTTTTCGAAAGTTTTTACATTATTTTATTTTTATTAATTACTTGGAAAAAACTGAACGTTTTTTTTTCCATAAAGTAGAACTTTTTTATATTTCACTGGAATTTCTTTTCTAAGGTCAAAAAACAAGTTTGAAACATGCTGTATGCAAGCAATGCACCTGTGTGAGTAATGTATTCGACTCAACATTCACTGTGATACCTATAACAAATTGCCCTCTCTAATTCAACAGAAGACAATGGTGTTGGTTTTTTATTTAATTTCTTACACTCTCCATGTCAACAGGGCAATAAACTAAAAACAAACTTAAGTCGAGAATGTTCCTTTCTACTTACATTTAGTGTTTTTTTTTATTTGATCTGTAAAAATGATCTTTTCAAATAAATCTCGGAAAATTATTGACCCTTTAATGTTATGTTTATATAAAAATAATCATTTTTCAATTAAATCTCGGAAAACTATTGTCATTTTTATGTGATGTTTATATTATATTACTGAACACGTTGAACTATGTATCGCAATAAATATATTGAGTCATTTGGTTCATGACGGAATTGATTATGAATACCAAGTTAATACCATTTAGGTGGAAAAAACGCACGTACTAATTATAAAATTACAAATTAGGTTGACTATTTAAATAATTTATTCTTAACATATTATTGTCGATGGAAATATTTAATAATTTTGCAAAATGTGTATATTATCCACCGGAACGTTTTTCTAGCAGAGAAATTATTTATTTATTTCCCCTTTGCCCGTGAAGTTACATTTCGTGGGAAAATAATTTTTTTCATATGGATTTATTTATTTTTAGATAACACTTTTTTTTCGTATGAAGCAAACAACTTGTGTTGTGACAATATAATTTAAAAAATAAAACAGTTACATTGTATTTCACCACTTCAATTTTAATCAATTAAACAATTATTTTGTTAAAATATTTTTATGGCATCTAATTCCAAGTCTTAGGTAATGGTTAAAAACATTAATCTAACTAATACATTTAACACAACAGTTTAATAGGAAACACGTAAATATTCATATTATAAACATTTTTTTTCCTTTTTTATTTATGTTCAATTCATTAGAGAATTTATAAAAATTGCGATCCAATCTGAAGTAAACAATAATCGTCGATAATAATGGTAATAATAGTCAATATAAAATTTTGACTAGTAGACGACAGATACAATAATTTTGACAATTCTATGTCATTTAAAATGGTCGTCAGAATGATAAGAAAAACATTTTATTCAAAATAATCATCATCCAAACTGACCCTTGAAATATCATACGCGTTATTTATTATGAGTTCTGATATAAATGAAAAATAAAAACATTGTCTCATGTAATTTTCTGTATAGTATCCTCGAAACTTTGCTGTTTCAATAAAAAATGTATGATTTATATTGAAACTTTACTGTTTTATTAAAAATGTATGATTTATATTAATTTTGACAACTGTTAAGACATTAACAAAATGGCTTAGTTTATTTATAATCTCATTTAATAATTTAGACAAGCGCTTCTCAAACGAACCGAGTTTGAAAGAATTCAGGACTTGTAATGAAAATCCTTTATGATTTTCCTATGAAATAATTTACATGACACAATGCCCATAGTCGCACATTTCATAATTTCGTAACGCAAAGGATTTTACATTTTCAGAAAGTTTCATTGCTCATGATTAAAATAACGCTTTGAGCGGAAAAAAAGTTGAGTTGAACTATAAATTACAGATAAAACAAGTTATTCGAATTTCAAGAAGCCAGAGCTTTGTGTTTTTTTATGGAAATACGTGACTATTGCAACGTACAATGATGAAGGACTAAGCTGGGAGAGGAATTGAACACACGATGCCCGGAAGGGAATCCGACGATTTTGTCCACTCAGCTACCAACCTGTCGAATTTATCATAACTTTTTTTTTTAATCACAGAAATAGTGTATGATAAATAATCACTACGTATTGCTTTAAAGTTGTAATTGTAGAACTCAAATAAAATATAAACAAATTGTTATAATTATGGCAAGCCACAAAGTTAATGCTTTTTGCGAATATACATTTTTAATGTTTTCATACACAAACTTCCGCCTTCGAAAGGCGAAACAGCTGTCCCACGTAAAAATAAATATGTTATTGGATGTTAAAAATCGTATTTTATTTAAAAGCATGTGAATTGCCATTTTTACAATGCGGTGTCAAAAAAGTTGCCAATGTGAACAAAAACTAAAGACATCATTTAATTATTCTAATAATATACCCGCTTCTGATGATATTCTGATGGATAGCATAATAAAATTTTGCATTGAAACACAAAACACATAAAAACTTTATCATTCTTGGTATCGGAAGCCGACGTAGGTCATAATAAAAATATTTCCACTTATTGCTCAAACAACATGCATTGTGTACCTCGAACAATAAGTGATGTAAAATCATCATCATTACCTTTTTTATAAATCAGCGTTTTGTTTCGGCGCCATTAATTACACACTGAGGCCGCTCTTATCAATGAACTCTAAATAATACAGTTGTTGTCAGCAATGTGGAGAATTGAGAATTATTGATATCCCGTCACTGTCAACAACTTTATGAACATTTCATTTACGGCAATATTTATTTTATAATAGCACATACCAAAAATGATAAAAACATGTTTTTGATTGTTTGTTTTTGTATTTTTATTTAGATGTATGCAAATATTTTTTTTTACACATCTAGTAAGAAAAACATTTATATATTTCACAATAATAGAACAAAGCATATAAGGTTCCTATACAGCAGATATAAATTGAAATCTTAGTAATTTTATGAATCATAGTTTTCTTTTTACATATTCTGCACAAATCCTAGGAAGAGTGCCAAGACTTGAGGCTTCTTTTAAGGCATTTGGAAGACTATTAAAAAGTTTTTGGCCTTTATAAAACACGCTGTTTTGAGTATACACAAGTTTCGTTTTGGGAAGCCTAAAATCATGTCAACTTCTCGTAGGATAATTGTGAATATTTACATTATATATAATATTATTTAGCAGATATTTAGGGAGCATGTTTTTAAGCTTGTAAATCATCGTTAAAGTATTAATATGTTGTTTAGGTGTCATCATATTTAAATTTCGTAACATAATTTTAACTCTAGTAAAAATATTACATTTCAAAATCATCCTCATCCCCCTATTTTGTATAACCTGCAGTTTATTAATTTGGGCTTCGTTACATAAGAATAAAACACTAGAACAATAATTTAAATGCGAGTTACAATATAATTGTATACAAGGCGGGGTGGCTTGAGATCCAAGTTGTTTCTGATCCTTTTTAAGAATCCAACCTTTTTAGCAATTTTTTTAGTTATATATTCTAAGTGTTTGTCAAATTTTAACTTATCATCTATTAGTACACCTAAATATTTTATACTGCTAACCCTTTCTATATTTGTGCTATCAATGTTTAGTGTTGTCTGCTCGTTTCCACATTGACTATCCACTATCAGAAACATTGTTTTTGTTCTTACAAACCTTTAAATTAATATTCCTTAGCAAAATTATACAGTAACTCGATTGTATGCCGAATACTTTGCTATGTCAAAGTATATATTAAAAACATAGTAGTATCACTAAGATCAGTACCAGATTTGGAAGGAAGTCAAAGGGGGCGGGCTGAGGGGGGGGGATAAACCTTGCAATTTACCAAACCTCCACAAAAATTATATTGGAGGTGCGCCGAAAGCCAAATTGGACGTAGTTATGCAGAAACGTAGTTATGCGTGAACCCACAATTTGCCAACATCGAGTTTTACATTTTTTCCCATAGATAAATACGAGATTTATATTTGCTGAAAACACCCAAGCTCCAAATGCAATAGATTTTCGGTAATTATTTTTTTTACTAACGCACATCGCAGATATTTGACTTAAATTGAAGTATAAAAACATTATAAAATATAGGATAACATAAGAAATACATTTTTTTTTAATAAACACATTGAAGATTATAAATTACCTATTTATAATAATTCTCATAAGGAAAAAAAACACTGATATTCACTTTACAAATACCGATTACGCATATTAATGCTTTTGTATCGTCATATTTTCAAACGTCTTTTTCTCGGTTTCATATTTCTGGGGTTGAATGCTTTCTGCATGACTGCGTCCAATTGAGGGTACGAATTCTAAAAACGATCCTAGAACCTACTTAGTTGTGTTGTGACAGAATTAAGAATTCTTAAAATCTGTAAGCCCATTTATCAAAATATTTTTTTAAAACTGCTCATTTTGTAACAAAGTCATGCGAGATTTATGGTGGATAAATAATGCACCGTGTTTCGGGGAGGTTATTGGACGTGCTTAATTGACTGCGACATTCTGATTCTATCATTGACAGGAGACACTTTGTACACAAATACGCACTGCGCAGTAACTGACTGGCAACAATGGCCGGCGTAGGAGTTGATGTAACAAGGAATACAATCGAGTTTAATCAAATAAACTCTATTTGTCGTTTGTAATCAGTAATCACTAATCAACATACACGCTTGACTGCACTGAGGTCCCAGAATTAATAATATTATACTAAAAAAACTAAACAAAATGATATCACATGGCGCGGTGCTCCAATTTTTAGGTGGCGTGATAAATCGTTTAAATTTACTCAAAAAAATATTATTTAATGAGGTCCAAGATACATATAAAATATGATTATATATACATATAATATTATCAAGCTTTATTCCCTCTGACCCGAAATAGAAGAATATTTTTAGATTGTATTGCGCTTCCAGTATTATGTAGACTTATTTTTAATTGCACTCCCCGTGTTCTCTTATTGGGTTACATTGCGCTCCCCATGACCACTAGCCTTATTTTAAATTGCACGTCCCGTGTTCTCTTATTGGGTTACATTGCGCTCCCCGTGATCATTAGCCTTATTTTAAATTGCACGTCCCGTGTTCTCTTATTGGGTTACATTGCACTCCCCGTGATCATTAGCCTTATTTTAAATTGCACTCCCCGTGTTCTCTTACTGGGTTACATTGCGCTCCCCGTGATTATTAACCTTATTTTAAATTGCACTCATCGTGTTCTCTTATTGGGTAACATTGCGCTCCCCATGACCACTAGGCTTATTTTAAATTGCACGTCCCGTGTTCTCTTATTGGTTAACATTGCGCTCCCCATGACCACTAGGCTTATTTTAAATTGCACGTCCCATGTTCTCTTATTGGGTTGGCCCCCCGTGATCACTAGCCTCATTTTTTATTACACTCCCCATACTATCTTATTGAGTTATATTGCGTTCCCCGTGATCACTAGCCGTATTTTCAATTGCACTGCTTGTGTTCTCTTGTTGGGTTATATTGCACTCCCCGTGTTTTATTCATAGATTATATTGCACTCCTCGTGTTAAATTCGTACATTAAATGACTCTCCCCGCGTCCACTTTAGAAGATATACTGCACGCAATGTATTCTTTTTCGGGGTTACATTACACGCCCGTCATCGATTATTGGGATACATTGCACTCCCCGAGTTCTATTTTTGGGTTACATTTCAAACACCGCATGTTATTATTAGGTTACACTGCATCCCCTTAGTTAGATCTTAGTTTAGAATGAATGAAAAAGGAAATGCCCGAGGAATTTAAGATAAGCCTTATTACTGATTTTTGAACCCACACGAATGACAAATGATCGTCATGCATCGGGGAGAATACGCCACGGGAAAATTTTCTAACATATTCAATCTAAATTTTTCGCTTAATTTTAATAAAGTAACTGTGTAATCGTCTACTTTGAAAATGAAATATACGCCGCTGCGCGTAAATATTAATATATCTCGACTTGCCGAGAAAAAACATCAGTTGCTTTAATTTATCCATTTCAAATATTGAATAATGTCGGAATATATACATTATAGGTAGGTAGGGATTTGAAAATATTATTTTTATAATTCGATAATGTCAAGTTCCAGATTTAAAAAGTTTACACTCATTCATATGTGCGTACATACTCACAGTAGGATATTCCTGAATCAATTCACTGTGACAAGATTAAACGAAAATCATTTCCCGCAAATACAGTATTTTATAGGAGTTATATCATTTTTCTTAATTGCTAAATGTCAAATGGTTATTATTGTATAATAATTACTTAAAAAAACATACCTCGAGACAGGTTACACAGGGCCAGTGCTGTCATGTAGTATGGAGTCACCCTGGGAATAATAAAAAACACTTATAAAATTAACGGAATCGTCAGTAATTTCAAAACACAATTAATAATATTAATTCTTTCCTTCAGCAGGCGAAGAGGTTCTCAGATAACTGAACAGGTACCTACCTATAATTGTATTATTGTTTATCAAAAATATCAGTCCCATCTCCATCTGACATAATATTATCTTTTGACCCTAGGATATTTATGAAGAAAAATAAGTTTATCATTAAAACCTGAAATTATTTTCACTAGCCAAAATTATAAAAATCCTGAAAAGCGATATCGTTTTTTCTTCTTACTTACGAACAATGAATTTATGCACATATAATGTTGTCTATTTAACCTCGATGCTGAATCCGAAGCTGCGATGAAACACCGAATGTGTTTCTAGATTCAGATGAATTTGAAAAATAGTGGACTGTAAAGATAAAATTTCTAAATACTGTAATACCAAGAATTAGGGAAGGAAAAGAGAAACTACTCACCCACCGATGAAGTTGAATTTTTTTATGTATGATTCTTCTTGAACAATTTTAATTATACGATCCACTAAAAACACCACAATTATTTTAATATTCTAATCCACAAAACACCATATTTATTTTATATATTTTTAATAGCAAACAACCAACGAACTAGCGAAACAAACGAACATCAACTTTTTTTACGAAAAACTAGTTTTTTTACTGTCAATTGTTTCGAATCGTCGCCATTTTATTCAAAACGGCAATACGGTGAAATGGTTAGGTAGGCAGGAATTTGGAAAAGAAACATGAAGGCATGAACTTAAAAAATTATCACTTTAAAATCCAACAAACATTATTCATAAGTAACTACCCTATGTTGGTTTTTTTTATCTATGATTAAAATAAAAAATGTTATTGATATGTCCCTTTGTAAAATATAATTATATAGGTTGTAAAGTATAGAACCTGTTGACAAACTATTTTTGTAGCAATTTAGCGGAAATTTATTGTAAAATTACGTAACTTTTTTAATAAAAAAATGCCATTATAATCTAAAATTCCTATTATCTATTGACCATCTGTTTACATTGCAAAATGCCCATCAAATAATAACATAGGTAAATCTCCCATATGATTGGTGATAATTAGTAATTACTAATTATGTTACAATAGATATGTGTTTCCGTGTATTTAAATATTACTTTATGGTTGTCATCGCATTTAAATCTGACTTCTCCATTGCCACATTTAATTCAACAATATCATTTTATATTATTACTAGTTGTTCCGTAATCACGGAATGTAACTTGACTTGCCAAGATGAAAACTGAATTTTGTTTCTACATAAACTAAAAGTATTAGTTGCTATCCACCTTAGTTTATATTGTTTTCACTTTTTAAAATAGCCTATAAAAGTAAGCCATATGGACGCACATTTCGAATTAAAAAAATAATAATAATAATCGTCAAGTAAAATATATCACTTTATCTCTTGTCGTCCGTATTAGAAAAGATTATTTTCATAATTTAATAATTTTCTTAACATATACTCGTACATCGGTTCCAATTTTGAAAACGTCACACTTGTACATACGCATAAGGAAATCATATTGTTACGATTTTCCAATGTTCTCAACTTCAAACAATGCAAATATAAATTAGGTACTCTACATTCACAGTCAACAAAATTAAAATAATTATATTACATAATTTAATAATTTCCTTTGTGAGTACGTGCGTACATATGTAAGAGTGTGAATTTTTCAAAAAATAAACTGATGTTAATTAAAATTATCATTTTTTTAAATGGATCTTTCAAATTCTTAATTAAGTAGGTACCTAGCTGAAATTCTAAATTTGAATTAGGAACTATTAAATATTTTTTCTTGGGGAGTCAAGTTACACCTTGTGATTTTTCATGGGTACAACCTTAGATGAAGTATTTTATGTCTGTGGTAACAACTATGTAGTCAATAATATGCTCGTAGGTAAATCTAAATCTATTAGGGAACATATTGAATTAGAACTAGGGTAAACATAATTATAACGGCTCTTCTCACTAGCGAATTAATTTTTTTAAGCGTATTACGAAATTTAAAATTCAATCGAAGATCTTAGAAAGATATGAGCGAATAAAAATTAGAAAGTAAAACATGAAAATCGAAAGAAAAATTCTGCATTTTCAATTTTTCCGCGGTTAATAGCTTTGATCTTCGATTGAATCTTGAATATTGTGATTATTTTAAAAGACTTTGGTCATTAGTGTGGAAGCTTTAGGTAATAAAGCAATGACTAAATAACAGGGATGCGCGATACTAATAGAAAAGTGCAACCATGCAAATGAGTTTTTAACTTTTTTCTCAGTTTGTATTATTAGGGCACTTCCTCTCTTATTCTATGTTCAATGATAATAACACAAAATTTTGCACCACGCGGCGAATTCTACGTTTTCTGACTGCTTCATACAATTACACAAACTATTATCCCGGAAAACGCTCACTTTGATTTTAGTTTACACAAGTTCATGCGATTTTAATTACACATACAGCGTCACTTCTATTACTGAACTTTAGTCTAACCGCACAATGTCACAATGTGACAATTCCCTCCATTTAGGTAAGAATAATTCGGAAAATACATTTGGAGGGAAAATGCTATTGACCCAGTCTGCAACTTGACACCTTACGCCTGCATATTTCAAATGAACGAAAACGGTATTCGTCTATACTATATTTTTATCACTTACGTTCTTCTGGAAATTTTAAATGTAATACGAGGGTTCTATGCTTGATAACATAAATATATCCATTTATCTCAAGCGACAATGTGGATGATTAGTAAAATAATTCGTACCAAGTACTGGACACCTAGAAATAAACGTCAAAATTGTATGCACATAAGATTATGTTGGTTCTTTTTACGAAACTTGTAAAATTTAAAAATTAAAACAGTTTTTTTTTATTAGTTAGGCAGGTCATTGAAAATTTAACAAGTCATTAGGGTAAGTACCCACTTATATAAATAGTTTATTTTTTTAGAGTTTAATAGAATTGTTATTGAAATACTTAAAATTATTCAGGTTGATGTAGGTGTTGCAGTCAAATTTGACATCGACACAGATGCATTGCTTGAATACAGCATTTTTAAAACGTGTAATTCGATTAAAAATAGAACATTCCATTGAAATTTATAAAAAAAAAACAATTTCAAATATAGGTAATAAAAATAAAACACTCTAAAACTTTTAGAATAACTGTAAAAATTCTACGATTCAATTGGAACAACGCATAAGTACACTTATTGTCCCTTTTTCGCTAAAAATAATATGTCGGCTTTTTAATTTGTATACATATTATATATTATTTTCTCCTTGTTAGTTAGTCTTATTAGCATAATTAATTTAGTATGAAGGGCACTCGAGGTGAAATATCACAAAACTGCACTATATAAGTTCACTGTTATTATTATTACTATTAATTAATAAAAAGGTCGTTTCTTAGCGATGTTTCTCAAGGACATCACCGTCAGAAGTTTATATATATGCACCAATATACACAATCCTAAGTATATATTGTTTGGATCAACTCTAACTGTCTGACCTATACCTCTAACTTCCATTTACAGCTTGAAATGGTTAACTTTCCAGGTGGCCATAGAAGGAACTAGTAAACCATTATTTAAATCCATAATTTTTTTTTTGGGAAATATTCACAAAACCTACATTAACGACTAGTGACACCACCGACTGCAAATTTAACCATGTCAAACTGTACTTTGTACATTTTCCAGATCTAGACAAGGTGCAGCTGTATAAAACAGTCTGGGTAGTCGTTTTGACCTACTACAACATTTCAAATCAAATAGCGAAAGTGTTTTTGTTACAAGACTCGTATTGTTTTTAAATCTTTATTTGTCTTTCCAGGCTCCAAGCTCGCCACCGTGGAAAATGTGCAAGTATCCGGCTGTGATGGATCTACAGACAAATGCATCCTGAAGAGGAAAACCAACGTCACCATCTCCATGGACATTATTCCCAGTATGTTATCACCATAATATATTTTACTGAATGTCAAACTTTATTATAATTTTAGCTTTTGTAATCTGCTCCGTGGCCGAGCCGTTAAAGTCTCGACTAGGAATCCAGAGGTTGCGAGATCGAGGCTCGACATGCGCAAATATATATTTTTTAATTGATGTTTCATTTCATTTATTACTTGAATAAAATAATATTAATACATTTGCTAAACGTTCCAGAGTGGTGATGAAGAATCGCCCTGGTGAAGGTCCACCATTCAGAATCGAAACATTGCTTGAAATGTAAATAGCCGTGTTTAGTGACCAGATCTGAATAGCCACGTACATCTTTCCACTCCCTTCAGCCTCACAAAATACCCCAATTAGGGATGCCATAGTCCTGACTCCGGACAGTTAAGACTCTTGTGCGGTATTCACATTAAAAAATCAGCACTCTGAACATTCCAAGAAAAGTAAACATTTATGTGGCAGATAATTTTATTAGCCCTGTGGACAGAGTACATTGATTTTTCTGAGAAGTGCAACTAATCTAAGTTTCAGAGAAATACGACAAACCTTTCCAATGTTAATAATATAAGATTTGTTCAATATAGGGTTAGTACTTATTAATTGATTTATTTTCATTTTTCTGTGAATACCGCACAAGATTCCCGACTACCCAGAGCCAGTAACTATGGTATCCCCAAACTGGAGTACGTTGTAAGGCTGAAGGGCGTCGGGAAGGGAAGGAGATGGTGAATAGGAAGGTTGGGAGATGCCTGGCTATTCAAATCTGGTCACCAAACACAGCTAACACCATTTCAAGCATCATTTTGATTCTGAATGTTGATCGTTCACCAGTGCGACACTGAGAGTATCTACCTCCCTAGAATATGCCGCAAATATACTACATACGAGATGTATATATTCTTTTACGTAAATTAAATGCGCACGCCAGGATTAAAACATGCAACCTCTTGATTCGTAGTCAAGAATGTTGACCATTTGACCGCGAAGGTGGTTTATACCCGTTATTTCCCTATTCCATTCTGTAAATGTATAATTCTCTAATTCTTGTCTATCAAATGTTTCTCTCCTGAAGGTTAATCCTTTAAAAATGCTACAGAAGTCGCCTTACATTCTACTTACTATTCATTTGCCTAATCCATTCCATAAAAGCTTAAATTTCTTAATCTTGTCTGCACCATATTGTTCCCTGCAAAATACTGAACACTTTTACACCACTATAAAAGTCTCCTTTCATTCTAAGTACCCTTAATTTCCCTATTCCATTCTGTAAAAATGTAATTTTCTAATTCTTGTCTTCATCAGAAGTTTCCCTTGTGAACTCTTTTACACTGCTATGTATTCTTCTTACCCTTAAATTCCCTTTTCTATTCCATAAAACTTAATTCTCTAAACCTTGTCTCCATCGAATGTTTCCTATTTAAAGCTGAATACTTTTACACTGCTATAGAGTTCACCTCTCATTCTACTTACTCAAAATTTCCCTTACCATACTGTCAAAGTTAATTTCTCTACATTTGTCTCTACCAGATATCCCCATCACAAAGGTGAACACCGTAGTGCACGGAGTGATGATGGGCTTGCCCGTCCCCTTCCCCCTCTCCAACCCTGACGCCTGCGAAGGCACCGGCCTCACCTGCCCCCTGAAGGAGAACGAGAAGTACAGCTACACAGCCATCATGCCCGTCCTCAAGGCCTACCCCAAGGTCGACGTAGATGTTAAATGGGAACTGCAGAATGAGGACAATGCTAGCATTGCTTGCCTACTGATTCCCGCCAAAATCCAATAAAACAGCCATAAACAATCCGTTCATAGACAATTAATAATTAATTCAATCATAGATACTAACCAAAAGAATTATTTAAATTAATCTATACTCAGCTAGATTTCAAACTTTCATGTCCTTTACCCTTTTATTAAGACTACAAATAATATGTTTTTAAATTCATCTAACAATTTATACCTTAAAATATTCCGATTTATTTCTGTATACCATTATAGACAACGGTGCAATAATAATATTAATCATGGGATGCCTCTAGAACTCCAGAATAATCTGTCAAGAAGATCTTTTGATAATATAAGTGAATGTTAAAATTCAGAAGCCTCTCTGTAGGTAGAGCACATTATTGATGCACTGATATTTTTAGTGACATGGTTTATAACAATTTTTGTAAGAGATTTTTACTGCACCATTATAAGTTAGTGTTTAGTATTTAAATAAAAAAAAGTTTCAAAAGCATTGTTGTTTTTTTTATTTATGCTTAGTTTTTGGTCCCTACAATAAATAAAATTCAATACTAGCAAACCATAAAGGCATGAATTATATAAGACTGTATCTGGCTTGGTGACAGAAAAACACAAACATGCATACTTTGCTAATCTTTGATCTATTCAAAGAGTCATATTAATTCGCATACAGCGGAACCTCAATTTACGAGTATAA
Organism: Drusus annulatus; assembly: GCA_022651775.1. NCBI lineage: Eukaryota > Metazoa > Arthropoda > Insecta > Trichoptera > Limnephilidae > Drusus > Drusus annulatus. The sequence continues at coordinate 671,781 of JAGWCC010000061.1, read as the reverse complement.
TTCATTCCGGAAACGTTTACGCAATCCAAAATTGTATATCGAAGCAAATATTCCCATAAGGAATAATGGAAACATGGATGATTCGTTTAAAACTTGAAAATATTCATATAAAAAACGATTTATAATGCACTTTACCGTTTTTTTCATTATACAGATAAATTGCTCGTGTTGCAAGACATCACTTAAACATCCAAAAATTTTGCTTGTCTTGCTAAACACTCACAAACCCAATTACTCGCAATCCAACGTTCCACTAAATTATGCTTAGAAGACCATCTGGTCATCATTTATTAGATGTGATAAATATATACGGACATTATGTATTATCAAGCATTCAATAAAATAATGGTTTCAAAATAAATAATATTTTTATGAAGGAAATCATAATAATAAAAGAAAGACATTGTATTATGATGTCGAAAAATTATTATTAATGGATGAAGAAATGACAATTTAACGTCAATTATATCCTTTCTTCAAATACATATTATAATTTTTTTTGTATTTTTACAAATTGATTGCTAAATTATTTATAGGTTTAGTACTAACATACAACCAAGGAAGATTTTGTGATTGAATGAACTCACATGTAGTAAAAACAATTCATTTTCACAAAAAAATTACAATTTTATTTACAATAATTTGATCAGCACGGAAAGCTATTAGTAGTAATGGGATCAGTTAATCTATCGTGGCTGGATTTCAGGTGTCTCCTCAAGTCGGGAAGACGATAGAACCCTTTGGAGCAATACTGGCAGACATGCGGGGTGTGGTCAGTATGGTACTTCAAGGTGTGAAAGTCCAACTTGCACTGTTTAGAAAAGGCAGAGTTGCAGTCCTCAAAGGAGCACGGAAATGTGGCATTTTCATTTTCATGCTTCGCCATATGCGCGGACAAACCTTTCTCGAGAAAGAACCGTTTGCTGCACATGTGGCAACCAAAGGGCTTCTCAACTAAATGAGTGGTTGTATGCTTTGGCAGATTCGAAAATGATTTTTTGCATAATTCACAAAATCCCGAACGTTCGGAGTGCCGAGCCCTCATGTGGGCCTTCAGGTTGTACTTCATGGCAAATGCAGAGCCGCATACGGTGCAAACATTGCGCTTTTCCGATGAGTGCATGACGAGGATATGCTTTTTTAAAGAATCGCTGGATTTGACGGCTGTGTTACAGATGCTGCACTTATATTTTCTTTCGCCGGAGTGAACTGTGAGATGACGCTTGAGTGGCGTATGCGCTACAAAGGTTTTTCCACAAACATGGCACGAATACGGTCTCTCTCCGGTGTGTATTCTCTTGTGTTGGATAAAGTCTATGCACCGCCTGAAGCCTTTGGGGCAGTACGAGCACTGGTAAGGTTTCTCCATGGTATGTACCCGCGTGTGTACCGTCAAATAGTTCTTTTTTAGAAACTGTTTGCCACACGTATCGCAGACATATCGCTTTTCAAACCCAAATTCATCTTTGAGATGTTTTTTTCGAATGCGTTCTGTTAAGGCTTCCGCGTGAATAAACTGCACATCTTTTAAGTGGTGTCTTTTGATGTGGTCAGTGAGGGTGCCCATCTGGGTGAAGCTCTTCTCGCAGTGAGGGCACTGGCAGGGCTTCTCCCCCGTGTGTTTTCTGTTGTGGATGAGAAAAGCAGACTTATTTTGAACTAACAGCCCGCAGGTTAAACATTGCACCATATCTTTTTTCAATCCATGCTCCTTGGATTTAAGAATAGTAAAATGATCTTTTGTTTCGAGTTTGAATTTTTCTTGGTCACTGTGGTTGTTGGTGTAAAATACGTTATCTGAAGAGTTCTCGAAATCGGAAGGTTCGCCTTTTTCGATTTTAATAGAGGCACTCACAATACTTAGTGGCAAATTTTCTTCATCTTCTTCTTTTTTGATATAATTTGATAAAAGTCTATAAAATGGGACGTTCAAATCTAAAGCATCTTTCAGTTTCTCATTTGATATTCGATATTTAGACATAAATTTAACGGCTATCGTTAATTCTGATGAGCATTCTACACATATTCCAGTAGGAAGGTTATCATTTTTTACAACTTCTAAACCTAAGTATTCTTGTATCAAATCACTATATATCGAAGAATCATTGCGGTCAAAAATTGAAGAGCTTTTATTGCTTTCCGCTAAACATATTCGACAAGTCTGCGTATTCTCGCTCATCCTTATAATTAAATAAAAAATAAATTTATTATTCTAACTGTCAAACATTACATTGACAACAACTAAGTCATAGATTAAAATTTAATTTATCCGTTCAGCGAAAACAAACCTTTTTTCAGAGTAACATAACTGTTTTTATGACTCTGTATAGGTTGACAACTGACTAAATTATTCTGTGGATAAAAGTACTTTTTATTGTGATAGTAGGTCCTTTCAGAAAATTCCGAAGATATATTTCGATAAGGAAATAGTCGCTATAGACGATGTATAGATACCCTGAAACAATTATTTATGAAAATCTGATTTTATGTAATAAGTACAAATTTGAAGTGGGTAATTGTTTTTATCATTAAATCACTTGGGGTAAAATATTCAAGGTAGCTTTTTTTGTAATTTCGATGCCTAATGTTAAATTGTTCCAGACAGAAAAAAATCTTACCCAGCAAATTAATCATAGTAACACTAAGGTTTGGGTGTTTAAAATTTTCGTCAGCTTTTTGTTGTTGTTTTTTTTAACGATTAAATGGCCGCTGTTAAACGTCGATTCTAAGCCTGTTTAAATCGTGATCAGCTGCCAAGCATAAGAACATGACTTACGTTTTTCAGCTGATCATTTTTTTTTTAAAGCTGAAACGGATTGACAATCCTTAACGGGGACCGTTTAAATATTAAGTAAACAAAATGGCGCTAATTGACATTATTCAATGTTTAGCGCCATTTTTACCACAACAACGAAGATAAAGATTTAACAATTGAACAATATGAAATAATTGGTGATTGCTACAGGAATATTTAGGTTTTATAAATAATTCAAAAACAATGTAAAAAATACTTTTATATATCTGACGAAAAAGATTCACAAAACACAATAAATTATAAGTCGATAATATTTTGTAAGACTAATAAGGTAAACAAGAAAAGATGTAAAATATTATGCACAGTAACTATCTTTAATCACTTATAAAAAATACAGTGTTACTTGATAGATAATAATAGAAATAAAGTGTATAAAATGATTGATGATAATATTAAATCAATACAAAGAGATTCCTGCTTTATGCCTAGTAGTTCACATAAATATCTTGTAGATAAAATTATCGTAAGTTTGATCTCTAGATTATTACAAATAAATTAAATTGACATAATACATTAAAATATCACATATAAATCTCAATACAAAGTACATTATGTTAAAATATTGTTTAAAAGTAGTAACACAGCAATTCATTAAATACACAAATAGATTTTTTACATATGAAGATAATCAGAAGAGACAAATCAATTATCATTACATTAATATTTGGGTTTCAATTGATTGGATAGGTGCAGGAGCTTGATCTAGTAAAACAAGAGAAGGTTGGGGGTCATGAGATGATTTGATGTGTTTTCTTAAATCTGCCAAACGGTAAAACCCTTTAGAGCAGTACTGGCACACGTGGGGAGTATGGTTAGTGTGGTATTTTAAAATATGGAAGTCTAATTTACATTGCTTTGAAAAAACTGAATTACAATTTTCAAAAGAACACCCAAACAAAGCAGTTTCATTCTGATGCTTGTCCATGTGAGCCGTTATGCCTTTCTGACTGAAGAAACGCTTTGTACACAGGTGGCAAGCAAAGGGCTTATTAGGGCAATGTGTCCTGATGTGTTTTTGCAAGTTTGAGAATGGCTTCTTACATACGTCACATGTGCCCGACCTCTCCGAGTGGCGGGCTCGCATGTGAGCCTTGAGATTGTATTTCATAGCAAACGCAGATCCGCATAGTTCACACACGTTACACTTCTCAGTGGTGTGCGTGACTAGGATGTGTTTCTTGAGAGAGTCGCTGGATTTGACAGATGTATCGCACATCTTGCATTGGTATTTTCTTTCGTCAGAATGAACGGTGAGGTGTCGCCTCAGCGGGGTGTGAGCGACGAAAGTCTTGCCGCAGATGTGGCAGGAGTATGGTTTCTCCCCGGTGTGTATGCGAGTGTGCTGGCGGTGCTCCGAATACTGCGCGAAACGCTTGGGGCAGTGCGTGCACTGGTATGGCTTCTCCCCAGTGTGGACACGAATATGAATTGTCAAGGCTCCCTTCTTCCAGAACCTTTTCCCGCAAGCGTCGCAAGTAAAACGGTACTCGCTGAACTTTCCTTTGACTCGCATCTTTTTAACGGTTTCGGCCAGCGGTCCGCTAATTTCATAGCCATCTCTCAGATGGTGTCTCTTGACGTGGTCATTGAGGGACCCCATCTGAGTGAAGCACTTCCCGCACTGCAGACACACACATGGCTTCTCTCCAGTGTGCTTCCGGTAGTGGACGGTAAAGGCGGATCTATTTTGAACAAGAAGACCGCAAGTTAAACACTGAATCATGTTTTTCTTCAAACCATATTCCCCACATTTTGCAACTGTATATTTTAGTTTCGATTTCTTTTCAGAATACTTTATAGACTTCTTTTCAGACTTCATAGGCTTCTTCTCGAGCTCTTGGGTTGGCTCTTCATCACTCTGATTATTTTGAAAATATATATCGGAAGCATCATCTACATCAGAATACTGCGTTTCTTCCTTTACAATGGCGGCAGTTACAATGCTACTGAGTGGAAGATTATCATCTTCATCATCGTCCTCTTCTTTAACAAAACCTGATAAAATCTTTTTAAATGGAACATTAAGAAGTATGGCGTCTTTCAGTTTCTCAGTAGTATTTCTAAATTTAGAAACTAATTTCATTACAACTTTAAGTTCAGACGAACAGCCTGCGCAAATGCTGGTAGGTAGATTATCATTTTGAAGCAATTCCACTCCTGTATACTCTTTCATCAGGTCACTGTATTTGATGTTATCCTGGCTCTCGAATATGGAAACTTTTTGGTTGCCTTCCATTAAACATATTCGACAAGTAGAACGGATATAGTCTACCATTGTAGAGCTTAGTTTTTCAAGCTTTCGAAAAGCCGAAACAACGAACTGTCAACTTAATGTCAATCGTGAAAAAATAGTATACAAAATATAAATAAACATACATGGTAGAGATGTACGATATTTTTGTCCCAGTGACTTGGCGGTAACTGGAACCATCGATATTATTTCCCTGAGGAACCGGTTCCAATTTTTGGAAACTGAAAAATTCGTAAATGTGTAATTGATAGTTGAACAGAGATTGTTGACCAAGGCTCAACACTCTATTTCATCTGAAATTACATTCTTAAGTAAACTACGAAAATGTAAAACCCAATGAAAATCCAAAGACAAACAGAAACTAGAAACCACAGAATACATTCGAAGGAAATGACGGCTATGATACGAATTAAATAAATAAAAATGCATTTGAGCGTTTGACATTGACAGTTCGGAAATTACTTCGATCATTGTTTTTGCCATAATTAAATATTCGTTTCCCTCAGAGTTTTAAAAAATATGTATTTGTTTTTCAAAGAACATGAGCAGTGAAGTTATGAATTTTATAATTTGAAGATTTATTCTTAGTAAATCAGCTGTGTCCTTCCAGCAGTAGTCAAGACGAGGTTGCAAAGGGACTTTGCCAATGAAATAATGTTGAATCGTATGAATACCATTAAACAATTATACTCGATTTATCGTGGTCATAAACCTTTCTTGAAATGAGAAACCAAACTTAATGCCAACTTACAATAACTAGCTATATAATGACAGCTGAAATGTCTTGTATAATTGACAACATGGCAAATAGCTGCCGAGTTTGTGTACAAAGCTGTGCTGGTATGTTCCCACTTTTCAATTCAAGCAATTCTCCAGAGTACGGGTTGAAATTAATGAAATGTGCCAACATTCAAGTGTCGGAAAACGATGGCTTGCCTATTGCGATATGTGAACCCTGTATTGTGGAGTTATCACAAGCGTATAAGTTTGTTATGAAATGCAGAGAATCTGACGAAAGACTTAGGAAAATATTGGAAGAAAATACAATGGAAGAAGGTAAGGAACACATTGGATTAACAGAACTAGAATTCAGTATTAAAGAAGAACCAAAATATGAAGACATGTCGCCATCAGAAGATAATACAGACCTTTTGCCTTTGAGTGAATTTAAAAGCGAAAGAGATGATGACTCATTTATATCGAAATATAAACATAAAAAATATAAAGACAGTTCGAAAAAGAAGAAGAAATCTAAGATGAAAAAGAAATTAAAGAGAAATGTGAGTAGTATTGAAATAATACAGTGTTCAATCTGTAGCTTGGTGGCCAAGTCTCGAGCTGCAATGATCGCTCACACCAGGACCCACACAGGGGAGCGGCCCTTCCAGTGTCCCGACTGCCCCAAACGCTTCAGAGACAAAGGCACTCTGAAAGGCCACTCTCGAAGGTTCCACTCCGACATCGGCAGGACCTTTACATGTGACGCGTGCGGCAGACAGTTTTATCGCAAAAAAGATATGGTTGTCCATATGCGACGACATACCGGAGAGACACCTTACCACTGCACGCATTGCTCCAGGTCTTTTTCGCAACAATCCACTTTAATCCGTCACACACGCACGCACACCGGAGAGAAACCCTTCTCTTGCCACATCTGTAATAAAACCTTCGCCGGCCGAACAACACTCAAGAAACATATGCTCGTTCACACAGATGAACGCAAATTCTCTTGTAATATTTGCGGAAAGTGCGTAAAATCTAAGGACGCCCTCATCAAGCATGAATTCCTCCACCAGCATCTTAAACCACACATCTGCGACCAATGCGCCATGGCTTTCACTACCAAAGGCAATCTGAAACTGCACATGGGGAAAGTACACTCGGATAGATCGGGTATATGTTCTGTCTGCAGTAAGCGATTTTCAAACCTTGAGAACCACATGAGGAAACACACCGGAGAGACTCCGTTTCAGTGTCACATTTGCAGTAGATGCTTCATGCAAAAAGGTAGTCTTAACATCCACATGACCAAGCACGATAATGCGGAAAAATATCCTTGCCCTGTTGAAGATTGTCCCAGAAAGTTTCCAGCCCCGAGCATGTTGGAGTTCCATGTCTTGAAGCATCACAAGAATCAAACTCCGTACGTTTGCCCCCAATGTGGAAGGGGCTTTTTCAGAGGCTGTGATCTCTCCAGACACCTCAAAACCAATCACCCCTTCAAGAAACAGGTGGCAATAGAAGATACAAAAAAACTTAGCTCACCAAGTTAAACCACTGTAAATAAATTTAATAAATTCAAGTTATTATTAAATTAAAATTCTGTCTGTTGTAATATCGTAAGATATGCATTTTCTTTGCTCTTAAGGTCTCTTGGCTTCTTTATTATTTAACTTTTCTGGAATAGACTTAAAAAGGGGTTAGACACATTTAAACAAGAAAATCTTTGGCAAATAATTATTCATCATAATACTGATTCACATGAGTTTCTTTCAGTCGTCTAACAATATCTCCTACATAGTTATTTACATTAAATAAAATAAATCAAAATAGTTCAGTATTTTAGTCTCAATACAACACAAAAGCAGAGTATTATTAGTACAAATTACATTTTAGCCACAAAATACAATTTTTTGAGATCTACTCAAATTCGTTTTTTTTTTCTAAAACTAGTTCATCTTTAATATTATATCATGCGTCAGGGAAGCGTGTTCGTCCAAGGAAGAGTGGTGGATTGGCTGAAAAATAAAGATTTTTTAAATAAGTAATTGTAATAGAGATATGTATTAAAACAAAAAAAAAACTAATTTCAAAAAACCAACATTCAATGTATCCAGGGGGTTTGAAAGTGATACGCGTTTTTAAATGTTTAATATTATTTGGGAGAGCACTACTCTGAATACTGTAGGGCAAAAACCTTTAATACACAAATTAGAACCAGTTAGTAGCCGAGTGGACAAATGCGCTGGGCTTCCACCCAGGCTTTGTGGGTTCAATCCTCTGCTAGTCATTGCGAGTCCTCCATCATTGCAAAATAATTATTTTCCACTTTTAATGATGGAAATAGGAAGAGTTCAAATTTTGTCAGGTTATTCGAAATCCGGGAATGTTTGTCGTCATTTAAAAAAAACAAGTTTTATATTCACCGCTCAGATTGAAGTTAGACAAAAGATGCCGGCGTGCAGGTACGAAAGATATAACTTATGATTAATCAAGTATATGGGTGACACTTTCTCACGTTTTGAGGAAGGGGAAATGAATATGGGAAAAACGTATCTCTTCCATAAAACAAGATATTGGTGTGTAGCATTTTGTACATCAATAATTATTACAGACTAGTGACAAAGCTTGCCAACTAACGTGAGTCGAGTCCACGGAGATGGCTATTTGAGGACATGGAGGCGTGGAAGCTCTCGGTGACAGAGAGGTATTGGGTTCTCTAGCTCCGATCATAGGATCCATTTTTTCGTCTAGTAAGGCTCTGTGTGCTTCATTGATTTGCTGCATTTGAAGCTGTAATCAGATCAATAATATATCCAATAATCAAACAATCAATTAATCTATGGACTTAAACAAACACTGAACAGAGAATCCTTAGTGTGACCCATACCAATTTGAAAGAAAACTGATTTATTCACAATTATCACCAATCAACACATTAATGCGGTAAAATTGTAATTTTATGTATGTTATGTACCTGCATTCCATTAGTGACCATTTTGTGTTGTTTCCTCATATGTTTGTTGAGTGATTGGGTGTGTCCATAGGTCTGTCCGCACAATTTGCATTCGTAAGGTTTCTCGCCCGTATGACGTCTCATGTGTATCACTAGCACGTTTGTTGCCGAAAATTGCTTGCCTAAAACATTCACCATACACAACAATTTAAGGTTTTGTTGAAGCCTAGCAAAAGTTGGTTCAATATTGAGAGTTTAAAAATATCCAATCAGGGAAGTTATAAGTGTGTATACATTAATGACCAACAAAAATATTTCTCATCTAAAAATCATATGTATTTTTTATGATTGGATACCATCTGAAGCCAGTGGGACTATGACAACTGAACAAACAAGTGAAAACTTTTGCAGGCAATTTTAATCTCTAACCAGGATGATATTGAAAGCATGTTCCCTCCAGAACGAAGAGGAAAGATTGTGTTTGAAATTTGATGTGAATAATATGTGCACTTTAAAAAATATATATTATAGTAAATACTGCATAAAAGTCCCAACTGTCTAGAGCCAGTGAGACTATGGCATCCCCAATTGGGGTATGTTATGAAGTTGAAGATAGAAGGGAGGGGAAGGCGATGGGGAAGAGGAAGGTTGGGAAGTACCTGGCTATTCAGATCTGGTCACCAAACGCGGCTAAAGCCATTTCAAGCAACGTTTCGATTCTGAATGGTGGCCTTTTACCTGGGTGATATTTAGAGTATGTACCACTCTGGAACGTGCCGCAAATATACTATATATTATTTTATATGAATTAAATGTGTTATGATACATACTAATAAAATTAATTTTATTTGCGCACACCGGGTTTGAAGCCGCGATCTCTGGATTCGTAGTCGAGTGTCTTACCACTCGACCACGCAGCTTGTTTGCCGTGAATCTCTTCCAGCAGAGAGAACAGATGAATGGTTTTCTACACGGGGGCGTAGAATAAAAATAATTAAATAAATAAATAGTGTATAAGTATAATGTTACTAACCGCAAAGCGGGCAGACGTGTGGCTTTTCTCCCGTGTGTGCGCGCATGTGCACGGCGAGCTTGTTGGCCGTGAATCTCTTCCCGCAGACGGAACAGATGTATGGCTTCTCGCCAGTGTGGATACGCGAGTGGATGGACAGGATGTTCTTGGAGGTGAACTGCTTGCCGCAAACCGTGCACACGTGCGGCTTTTCACCTGAAATACAAACAAGTTTAATAATAAATATGTGCAGGGTCATCATTAAAAATAACTCATATTATCACGGTAAATCTTATTTGTGTCAATAAACTTTGTTGTTGGAATGATAAAATGAACCATGAACTGCAGAAACTAACTGATAGTGAAACTATCGCAAGATTCTGTAGGTTGCAAAGATATGAAATATTTAAAACAATAATAAACAGAATTGAATTGAGACTGAAAATCATCAGCAGCCCCAGTCGATACGACCCGGAGGCAGACGAGGAAGAGATGGACAGATTGTGTGAGGACTGGAGACCAATGGCTAGGCGCCGGAGACCATTCTAACTGCATTCCCCTAATAATATGACTGGTTGATAGGTTAGTGATGGCGTTGCAGGTTCAATCCCCTGCTAGATAAGTCCTCCATCATTGAGCAAGAAACCTTTTCCACTTATTATAATGGTAGTGGAAGGAAATGAAATACATATTGCCGGGTTATTCGTAACTTTGGAATGTTGGTTTTTCTTTTGGAAAAAAAAAAGTATTTTTATTTGTATATGATTCCACGTAACTGCCCGAAGCCAGCTTGACTATAGCATCCCAAATTGAGAATCTTTGTATGGCTAAAGGAAGTAATGAAGTAGCGAAAGGAGAAGTGTAGGAGGAAGGTTTAGAAGTACTTGAATCTTTTAAGATCTGAATTGTGGTCTCAGAGTAGGGTGATACTGAGGGTATTTACAATATTTTAAGGTTTTTCAACGGCGACCTATGTTCTGAGATCCAAGGATCCCATTGTCAAATTACTTATAGGATAAGGAGCATTAAAATGTTGATTCATTTCACTACAGAGGTCGTCAAAATATATACTTAAACTTAGCCAACCTGTATGACTCCTCTGATGAATGTACAGGTTATTCTTGGCCGTGAACCTCTTCCCGCAGAGCGTACAGACGTGCGGCTTCTCCCCGGTGTGCACGCGCATGTGCGTCTTTAACTCGTAGCTTGTGTAGTAGGAGGAGCCGCACTGCTCGCAGCTGTAGTTGCGCTCCTTGAGGTGGCGCTTCTTGTGGATGGCGAGGTTGTCCTTCTTGCTGAAACTCTTGTCGCACAAGTCGCATTTCCAAGGTTTTTCGCCAGTATGGGTCATGGCATGGACCTGGGAAAAATAATATGAAATAGAATATTTTATTTAAGTACACAATATTATTACATACACATATTCTTATATCTAATTTGTTAAAAAGTACCGTTGATACAGTGAGTATGTAGTGCTAAAAACCTAGAGAACTCTTTGTATGTTTCGAAGAATACGTCGAATTCAACACCCGCTATAATCAGGTAGTGGGTCGCTCTCCCCTCAGGCGAATTTGGGTACAGATTTGTACAACTTGCCCGGCAATACAAAATATTATGGCGACTCAGGCACAAATATGTCAGAATCTCTGTGTTTGGCCCAATTTGAAGTGGTAAACAGCAACAAGGAGTTATGTATTACATACCCACATCAGTTATCCATCTCCCTGATGGTGACAATGATGCCAGAACTTATTTGGAGCATCAGATATGTTTATTATTAATTTATCTCACAAGTATATGTAATATACTAATAACAATATATATTTGGTAACGGCAATAAGATGGTAAATATAACAGTTAGTTCAAACCTTTAAATTATCTTTATACTTGAATTGTTTCCCACATTGGTCGCAAGTGTGGTCTCGGGTTTTAGAGTGAATTTTGGCATGGCTCCTAAATGTTTTAATATCTGGGAATATTTTCATACAGACATTGCATTGCAGTTCATTATTTTGTAAGACTTTCATAATATTCTCATCATGTGTGTACTCTAATAATTTAGGCTTCCTTCCTCGTTTTTTTGGGATGGTAACTTCATCTGTCAAATTCCCTCTGAGTTCCCTTTTCCTCAGTTTCTTTTTTCTTCGCTTTCTTTTCACTAGAAGGACATCCTCGCAGTCGGATATATTTTTAGGATTCTTTAAATCACGGACTGAAGTAACTATGTGGTGCTTTTCTTCGCTGTCAAATTCAATTTTTAAACCATCCAGGAATTCATTTTTAAGACCCAGAGCGCTGTCAAAAAAATCGTATCCATTATCATAGTCATTACTAACTTCTTCTTTGATATTAAACCTTTCTTGAGACTTTAATTCATCAGAACTATCAGTTTTAGTGAAAAGTTTGTCAGCTTCATCGGTAACCTTAGATTTTTCATGTAGTTGCTGAAGCATTGATCTAATCTTTTTATCATTAAGTTCACATTTTTCCCTAAATTTAATAGCGTTAAATAATTCTTTCAAGCACGTCGTACACATTTGCGTGGGCCCACCATCGTCTTTAGTTATGTGAACGGTAGCACAGCGCATCATTTTGTCACATAACAACGTTGAATCGTCGCTTTCGAACAGTGAAACCATATCGACAGTATTTTCCAAGCATCCCCTACATTTTGATCTGATATCTGTATCCATTTTATAAGTGTTTAGCTAATTTTTAAATTAATTTAAAATGTATCCCTAAATAATCGTAAATAAAACATTCGTCTATTTGACATTTCTTTTGCTTAGATGAAGTTAAATTTTCAATTTATTAGAGATGGTCGATATTCCTGTCCCGGTTACAAGGAACCGAATCCAAGCCGGTCGCTGGAACCGTCGATATTTTTTCTAATACAGTCTGAAAACTTCAGACAATAAAAAAATCGAAAATTTATTTTAGTTCTAAAATTAATGATCATCGCAAGTCTAAATAAGTATTAAAATTATAAAGATCTGATTTCTTTACTTATCAGAAAATTATAATACCATAAAAAAAAATAATGTCCCTCACTATTTTTTTTACGCATGCGCGAACTATTTGCCATGAAGTAAGCGCGTAGTGAGGCCGAGCAAACGTCAGTTTGAAATTCGCGATTGTCTGGATAAGTCGCTAATTCACGTGTTCGAATCAAATTTTCAATTTAAAGTTGATTAAAGGATTATTGCAGTGTTTAAATGCAATGTCGATTAGTAGCCGAATTCCGCCGCCGGTAAAATTGCATAATATCTCAAATTCGAGTGAAAAACAATTTATTTATTTAGTCAAAGTTGATCAAACGATTATTCAAGTTTTTATTAACATCAATTCTAATGATCGTCCACTTCTCCAAGTTTGGAGATTTCTTTTCCTCTTACAAGTATTTTAATTTAAATCGAAAATTGTGAATTAAATAAATCTTTTTCTGAAAAAAATATTATAAAGGTGTAATAGTTAAAAAAAAAAAATAATAACAAGATACGCTTTTGTAATATTAAGTGCAACGGAGTGAATTGTTTTGATTGTATTATCAGTGCTCCAAGTTATTTTTGAATGGTGGGTCCTTGCGCAGTCAAAGGAAATCATCCATCAAGTAGTAAGTGAATTATTCTATAATTTAAAGGTTTTCTGAATTCAAGAGTAATTACGAATATCTTTGATTATATTCTCAAGCCTCACCATTAGACTAAAAGGCATAAGTATTTTTTTATTACTTTACATAACTGGCTTTTAATATTTTCAAAATAATTCAAAGAAGAAGGGAACTTGTATTTCATTTTGTCCAATTAGGGAAATAGGTTTAACCATTAATTTTAACTAACCCATTAATGGAAAACTGAACGCTGTTGGCGTAATTATTAAAAATTCTAAAGAAGCGAAACCAGCAGACCACAATGGAGTGCTTATACAAACCTCGATATATGACAGTGAGGCATGGAACTGGCAGAGGAAAGTAGAAGAATGCTGTGTAAATATGATCCCTGAGGCGTATGTGTGGTAAAACCATGTGTGACCGTGTTAAAAATGTGAATATTGGGAAAAAGTGCAAGGCCGATTTAAGCGTAATGAATAGGATTAAGATAGAGACGCTTAAATGGTTTGGGTATGTAGAGCGAATGAACGAAAAAAGAATTTTAATAATACCAAAATTTTAACTTCATTCCACTATTTTTTACTAAACCTGACCGGTTTCACCTTAAGACGTGCATTCAGACTGGTACAATTTGAAGTAAATCTATGGTATATATATATATATATATATATATACTATTAATTACCAGAATGGACACTTATTGAGTGTATATAATAGTGAACATCTGTAACGTAGGGTTTTGTTTTATTGCTGACAGTGGCGGAATTAAGTATACTTCAGGTGAAATTACAACATTTTCAAATATTTCATTTTTTTCTTGAACCGATAATCAATTACATTAGGCTAGTGCCTGTCTGGGGCCTAAGAGTAGAAAGGTCTTGTGTAAATTGGCGACATCAGATTTCTTTAAAATTACAACAGATCACACTTCTATCAGTGGTTCAATAATAAAATATATTTTTAATGTTGATTGACTTGGTGCGTTCAGCTGTGTGGCTCTTCCTCTGGCTGGCCAACGTTTTGGACAGCCAATCATTTGTTGTTTGCTTACTTTAACCTTAAACTATGAGGTGTATATATTTCCGTGGCTAAGCTCACGCGAGGCTGAAAAAAACTGCAGTTCACGCCTTAGCGTGCATTTGAACATTATATTGAAAAGAAAAAAAACGCTTTTTTCCATCAGAAAAGTGTTTATTAAATAAGATTTATCACTTTCAATACATAATTATGTCAAGAGTTAAACCACTATGTAATACTGTGTCGAGATTACTCAAAAGAAAAGAATGGCAGGAAACAAATCACAAAAGTTTATCCAGATTTTTATATCGTCTTTTTTGCATTGTATAAACTGAAAGATGGATCTTTTCCAGTTACTTCTAGAGTATAAAAAAACAGTATTACGTAAGTGATTATTCTACAAACATCAAGACTTAGTTATTTAAACAATAATATGTAATAAAAATTGCACTCTTTTGGTATAAGCTTAAATTTGGAGTAGAGGGGTTATAATCAATTCAGCAGACAATATATACAATCAAATGAGGTTATTTACTCACCGTGATATGAAATAATTGTGAAGGAGGTACCTACTCACAACTGCCCTTTGCTCTTTTTTACCTCTTCTCCATTTAAGCGGTAAGAAGTGATAAGAAGTCCTAAAAACTTAATACTAAAAAAAAACAAACACAGGAATCCTGCCCAAAGAAACAAAATTTTGAAAATTGCCTGTGTTTTGGAGATGAACTGTAGTCAGAAAATGCTTGAGATACTTGAAATTTTCAGTCAAATAAAATTAATATACCACAACTTTAACACACTAAAAATAAGAACCAAGTTGGAATACAATAAACTCTGAATTTAGCAATGAAATAAATTATTGCAAAGAAGAAACAATTTGTCAAAAATCACTTCGTCAAAATTAAAAATATATCTAAGATCAAAAATCACTTTGCTGAAAATCAAAAATTACAATAATCATTGGTACAGATGAAATCTTTGTCTTTTTCACTGAGGTACATAAAATAATCAAAATACAAAGTGAGCAAAAAATTACTTCTTTAGATTTAATCGTCCTGAAAGCATCTTAAACGTGAATTTAATCATTTCAAAAGTATAAAGAAATGTCTTAGTTTTTTACGCCACTGCTAAAGTTAGCGCATTCACCAGAAGACAATCTAAAAGTATACCAAAAAATGGCGATGAATCACATTGAAATCAGACAATATAATGAAGCTTAACATTCAAGTATTACATCTATGTAATAAATAATTAGGAAAAGGTATCTATACCCAGATCGTTTATAAAACTTTAGATATCTGATGTTAAAATAATGCTTGGTCAAAAAATGATTGACAAACATTAGAATAAATAAAAAATAACTTACATAAATAAACATTATTTGAATACGTCATAGTATATCAATTTTCAGTTATCCAATTAAAAATTCCAAACCAAGACTGGGCTAGTTCGGAGTTAATTCAGATGCAATTTCCATACATAAAATCAATGAAAAAAAAAATGGCCGATAACCTTGTCAGAAAATTGAAAAGATACTGCAAAGGACACTTGTCCTGTTTAAATTTCAAATAAAAGTAAATTTATTGAAGTCCAAAACAGAAAATCATTTTTTAATTATAAGATCATAATGTCATTGTGCCAAATTTCATTTATTTATAGTGTTCTTTTTTAAAAATGTTTTGCAGATTGTTTTTTCATATAATGATTTTCGAATCAAAAATGGTGACCGAATTGACTCCTTACAATGTTTAAAAAAAATTATTGACAGCAAGTTAATGAGACTACATCACTTACCAACATACGTCTTTAAAAATCTACAAAAAATAACATTTATTCAACACAAAACAAAAGCCTCCCTAGACGTAGATAATTATTCACGGCGGCAACACTAGGATTTAGGACTAGCTGTGGAATAGAAATTCAGTGCTCGATAACAACCATATAAGTCTTTCACATTTTACTATAATACATTGATACCCAAATGTAACTTTTCACGGGGAATCGTTAGTTTAGGTTTAGGCTATCACCAGCGGTTCATCATCGGAAAATCCTCGGATTGGTGGAGCTTCGTCTTCATCTGAAAAATAAAGGAAACGTCAACATTAATTTACGATCATAAAAAATATCAATAATTCTTGAATGAAATTTTATTTTCACACAGGAAATGCTGTGTGGAGGATATTTTTGAGGGAAGGAAGGAGTGAACCTAGGGTTGAATACAAGAACGAGTCGTAGAAATGACCCATTCTCATGTGGCATGTGTCAACCATGTACAAAAGTTGCATTTTGAAATTGACAGACTTCCTTTGTCAATTTTAAAATGCCATGAATTTGTAGTTTGTCAAATCTGGAATCTAGAAGCAACTTTTTGGTCTTTTAATGCAAAGAAATATCTCACCCATAATGTCGGAAGCATTTCCCAGGGTGGCAGCGCCAGAGCGGGAGTCGTATCTCGGGTTGGCGAAGCGGGCAAACGAGGAGGATAAGCGACGGTGCTTGAACGCCAACACGGCGAAGGCGGCGCACGCTCCGATGGCGACGATTCCAAGCGGGATTCCCACCAAGAGGGACATGTTCGATTGCTCTGTCTTTATCCACATGTCTGGAAAATATGTATGAATTTAGAATGTTTCTTTCTTCTTCTAACCCGAGTTGTTTAATACATCGTCAATACGCCAGTAATATCACACAAAATGTACTGTACAGCATGACATGGTTAACTTTCCAGTCGGTGGAATCACCATTGTAGATTTTGTGGATACAGAAAACCCATCGATTTAAAAAAATGTTTGTTTGTTAGTTTCACTTACTACCGTTTCAAGCTGTACTTACATGTAATGTTTCAATTCTGTTTTCATCTACTAAAAGTAATGTAGGTAAAGTAATCTACTTTTATGTCTTTATAGAATTTTATCACAGAACTATTAATGGAAACTGATGAATGTGTTGAGAAAATTATCAAATTAAAAAAATTATCTTACAAGTGATATATTAACAAGCGATACAGTATCTACCTATAATATACTTATTTTATAAGAGAACAATTTTTATACTATATTTGAAATGTGTTTTGTAAACGGATAGTTATCAAATGAATTAGGAAATATTAAGAAGAATAATTTAAATATAATCTTAATTTTAACAACACCTTACTGCCGCTGATAGTTCAAAATTAACTTTTTCCTCCGTCTCATAAACAGTGCATAAAGCAGTAAGATAGGTTACAACTCTCTTTTTCACGAACAATGCATGTAATAAAAAGAGAGGTTACAATGAAGCTTTTAATGGCGAATTGTTTCTTCAAAGCTTTCGGTGAATCGTATCGTTGATACTCTCTCGGAGAACTGTATCACCAAGACTTTCGGTGAATTTTACCACCGAGCCTTTCGGGGAATCTTTCATAGTGCAGACATAATAGTCAGAAATCCTCACCTTGCGGAACGACCAACGTCTTGGCCTCACTCTGCGGCCCCATGTATCCCGAGTTGGTGACCATGCGCACTCGCAGCGTGTACATGTTACCGGGCTTGAGACCGGGGATGTCGAAGGGGGATGACGTAGCCGGGAACACGTGCTCCACCGAGGTGCTGTTCTCGCCCTCAGTTACTGTCACCGCAAAGTGATACCTAGAAGGTTGATGTAGATTAGTTTCGTGAAAATTTAAAAGATTTAGTTATTAGTCTTCTTCTTCTGATGGTTACTCCTATCAGAGGTTGGCTATCAACGGGGTAATCTTTACCCTGCAGGCCGAACAGATGATGTAACGGAGATATTAAATAGTTTCATAATGCTTTCACACAAAGTATTGAAATCCTTAAGTTTGAGCCCTAACTTTAGGTGCAAAGTTTAGACCTAAACTGTGCAAGCAGGTTTACGACTAGTGTTACAAATTTGAGGTAGGTATTTTATTTTATATGCAGATATTCAATTTCTGTAAATAGAAACGATAGGAAAAGTGCTCAACTTGTGTCGCTGAAAGGTTGGATGCAATAATTTGTATCAGTTATTACACTAACCTAAGTGTTCTAAAAAATAAAGTCATAACTCAACTGTTCTTCGGTCAATTTTTTTGTTTGTTTATCGGCAGTTTGTTTTCTTTCAATTTCACGTTGAATTAATCTTTCATCATTATATTGTGTAAGTATTGGAGTCTCTCGCATTTACTTTGTAGTCATAATGACTTGGGAGGGAAAAGAGATGTGGAAGGGGAAGGTTGAATAATATCTGGCTATTCAGATCTGGTCACTAAACATGATAGCTATTTGTCATGGTTTTATCATACCGGAGGATAAGACTCTTAAAAAATAGCTCATAATACGCATTCTTCATTCAATCATAATAATTTTGTACTCACTGAGGTATCTTGCTAGAAGACAAGGTGGTGGGGAGTGGCCGACTCGCCCAGTCGAGGACGAAGGATCCGTTGAGCTCCTGCCTCCACTGCACCTGGTGCGGCGGGGGAAGTCCCGGGCCCTGGATTATGGCGGACGCGGACACGGCTCCGGGAACGTTGCGCTGAAGAACATAATTTCATAGTTAGAACGAGATAAAAATGGGGAATGGTGATAATACTTCACTAGGAGGAAATCATCCAAAACTAACCAATAAGTTAAACATACTGTCATTGCAATTGAATTCATGTGATAACACCGCGACAGGCTGAAGAAACGGTGCGGTTTTGCAGGTATTTTATGACTCTTGCATTTATTATTAGAAAGCAGTTACAACCCTGTCTTCGCCAAAGTTAGGACTCTTAGTTCAATTTTGATTTATTACAGTAAAACCCAAATGTAAGGTTTCCACATAAAAAGACTGAAATTTAAAAAAAATTACTTAATTTATCCTGCATACAAGATTTTCCTACAAAAGTAGTTTTTTTTCCTGTCCCTTGGAAAACGTTTCACTATATTGAACGATATGGTGTCTCGTCTTATTTTACATAGTTAAATTGATATTTCAAAACTCCATAACTCGTGATAGAAAAACGGTTCCTGAAAATAATACTAAAAAAAAAAAACCATAATTATAATTTTAAGTTAATAAGTGTGTCTATCTGATAGGACCTGCCAGGTAAGTATGTTCCTGAATATTTTCTTATTTAAACTAGGAATCAATATGTAATAATAGAAAATAAGATCTGTACAGCGCCTTTGAGGTGATTTTTCACAAAAACGGCACTATACGTATCATACAAATATTATTATTATTTATTATTAGTTGTTGACCTAGATGGAAAAAAAGTGGAACAAATTTCACTGTGCCAGAGCTCATCGTTCAAGTGATTTTGCTTTATAGTTCTTGTGCGGAACTCAAAAAGATTTCTTTGAAGTGATTTTTTCCACCGCAACTTTTAAATATGGCAATACAGTCTGTGGAAGAACAACTATGAATTCTATATGAAGAGTAAATTAATTCAATCACATTCAACTATCTTATTATCTAGGAGGTGTTGTTTTATATACTTAACCTAAACAAAAAAGAAAACAACTAACCAAGACTGTCACATTGTATTTGCCTCCGTACTGCATGTTTTTGAAAGTATGAGACATGGAAGCATTCTTGGTTGGGGTCAATTTGATGGTGGAGGTCTTGTTAAGTGTCAGGTCTCCAACTGTGATCTGAAAACAAACAAAATATGTGTCAATAATATTAATATTAAAGGAACATGTTACTTAGATGGAAAGAGCTGCCAGGAATGGACAAAATTGGAGACATTTGAAGAATTGGAAGCCAAAAAGCTCAGAAGAAGAAAAATAATAATTTAGGTGGGCATTGTCTATTTAAATAAAATGATGTTAAAAATAGTTGTGACTTACAATATACTCGCTGATTTCTGACATGGTGTTGCAGCTGGAGTCCCAGGTGATGATCATGATGCTGGGATCCTCTGGGCTTCTGTTCACTCGCAGATTCTTGACGGGAGCTCTGCAACGGTCAATCATATAGTAATTAGTGAAAATATCAGGCAAAGAGGCAGTAACTTTTATTTTTTTATAGTGAATACCGCACTAGAGTCCCAACTGCTACCAACCGTCTATAGCCAGTGAGACTATGGCATCCCCAATCGGGGTATGTTGTGAGGCTGAAGGTGGTGGGAAGAGGAAGTAGATGGGGAAGAGGAAGGTTGGGAAGTACCTGGCTATTCAGATCTGGTCACCAAACAAGGCTAAAGCCATTTCAAGCAACGTTTCGATTCTGAATGGTGGTCTTTCACCAGGGCGATACTTAGAGTATCTACCACTCTGGAACGTGCTGCAAATATACTTTTTATTATTTCATATGAATTAAATGTGTTATGACATAAAAGAGAGAGTGACAATAAAAGTTATTGGCACATTCCGGGTTTGAACCCGCGACCTTTGGATTTGTAGTCGAGCGTCTTACCACTCGACCACGGAGGCCATCACTGTTTGTTTTATTACACTTTTGAGATGTTCAAGGACAAAGTCCCACTCAATGGAATACAAATGTGGACATAATAGCACCTTAAGTTTGCGCAGTCATATTATTTATTGTTCATTCATTCTAAATTTTTGGAGTTATGGGGGAACTAATGCCTCCTATTCTCCATCATCTGGAGTAAGGTAACTGGTGAGAATTTCTTGACTGCTAGCCGGCAAAAACTGAAATTAATGGTTGTGTGTGGGTTATATTTTTTAAATGGGAAGAATACTTTTTTATATAAAAATATTTCCACTTTATTTCAGCAGCGAAATATGATTATTTATTGTTAAAAGTTATAAAACACACTGAACCGACACCCTTCAACTATTATTGGTGAGAAACATACTCGTATAAACATGTAATAGAACTATCTATCACAAAATACCTTACCTTTGCTAAAATACAGAGGAGAAAGAATGCAAAAGTCAACTCGGAAGTGTGTTGATAGCGGAATTTTGATTTTGTATGGAATCTGACAAGAATGTTCACACGAGGTTGCAGCCAAGAGATTTTGTCAATTTTTGGCTGTGGATACTAAAAGCTCTAGATACTGAAGATAGCTACAACATGGAAAATGCGACTAACAAAAGTCTTTTAAATTTTATCTTTGAACAATGATCAATGATTTAAAATAATGTAAAATTAAAAATAAACCTTAATTGACATCTAAAGTTTCCCATGTCGTAAATCTGGGTTCAAAGAGAATAATAAAACAGAATGGAAAATTAAATATCATGTAGCTTACGTTCTGCTGTATTCGGTGATCAACGACACGGGGTCCTGGCTGAGGGGGCCCAGAGCTGGCTGCACCAGCCCCACGCTGAACAAGTAGGAGTCACACGCTTGCAGGTTCTCAATCAGTATCGAGGTGTTGGTTGTCTTCAAGGAGGATACTATGGGGAAAGAAGAAAGTTTTAGTCAAAATGGAAAACAAAACATGACGTGTAACAAGTACCTCAAGCAATTATACAATGTAATAGGGAAACTTTAAGGTTTTATGTTGGTTACGGTAACAAAACCTGAAAGTAACACGTCATGAAATATGCCAAAATAAATGGAAATAGGGCATTCGTTTCGATGATGGGTCAATTTCATTAGTTAGTGGCACGATGAGTACTTTAGTTGTTCTTAAAATTCCTTCATCTAGTAGTGGGGAGTTAGTGGTTGACCATGATGATATGTAAAGGCAAAAAGGTGGTTGTTTTAAAACAAAAATATATATTAACTCCACATTTTTGGGGATGCGGTGTGGAGATGTGATAAATGACAAGTTTTTTGGGACTGGACAGGTGATGTGTATGTTGCTATTTAAAACCAGTATAAAAACGTGCTGCAAAAGTATTTATTTTGTTAAATAATGAAGGGGTCGCCTATCAAAAATGATTCAATTAATTTTAAACATTTGGTGACACACTAAAATATGCACACATAAACATTTATTGCCCTCCTGTCAACATTTATTAGTAGCTTTTTCAATAATTTGATAAGCAACATTTTTTGACAGTGTTTTTTATTACATATTCTATATACAGTGAAAACAAGAAAAATTGTTTTTTAGTCCCTTGAAAACTGAATTAGCAAAATGGCATAGTTTAGATCCTCTGGTCCCTTGAAGAACCTTTTTACTGTAAACTATTTGGATGTGTTTATTACCGTGAAAGTTTATTGTTTATCGATTAAAAAACATAATCTCACCCTTGAACATCTGCTCCATGGTGAGCCCGTAATGCACGGCATACTCCAGGTCGGGCAGCTTGTCCAGCGGCTTGGCCCAGCTTAGCATGACCGAGGTATTGTTTAGGAGCGCGGCCTGCACTGCGGGTACCGCGGGCAGGCGGAGACCCAATGTGGTCATGAAGGCTGTGGCTGGCTTGCCCATCAGGTCGTCCTTAAAAGCCTGCACCTCAATGGTGTAGGTCACGCCGGGGCTGAGGTTGGACACTGCAAAGGATTTGGGTTAAATTATTTGATTTACCAGAATTAATATTTTTTAAATTACAATTACAAAAATTTGCAGGACTCTATTAGAATCATCTTCAATCAATTAGCAGCATGAACTCGCAGATTATGTATTTATTAACGATAATCTTGTTAATTACCAGTACACTGCTACGTAAGGGAGACAAATTCAATTATTAGGAGTGGAAGAGAAATGTAAAAAATACTAATTCATTCATGGTTAAAGTCTTGCCTTGAAAGAAAGAAGGCTTAGATACCTGTAGAGCCATTTGTGGAACCAGGAGACATTGCCAAACACACAGTGAATGACAACTTTGATGAATTTTCATCATAGGAACAGGGTTGTCAAAAGAATAAAGTGACACATGAGAGATTGAAAAATTGCCCTATGGCTAACGAGAGCTATGCATATCAACAGTGATAATAATAATAATAATGAAAATCTTCTGTTCGTAGATCATTTTGATCTTCTTTTCCTAGTTGGGTTGGGGCCCCCTTGCTAGAATGAAGTGCCTCCAGGCATTTATATATATTACACTCTCGCACAGCCTCTGCATTAGTTTTCGCTAGCTTTGTCAGAGGCTACCAAGGTGAGATTTTCGAAAACATGACATATAAAACAATTCAACAAAAAAGAAGACTGTCTATGATAAAATATTAAAGGATTCAGTATAACAGGAAACATAACACGCATAAAATCAGATGTAAAGGGATATTGCATAAAGTATTGGTAAATAGCAGTCAAGAAATCGAAACATGTATTTAATTGAATAATTAGTGTAAAAATGATCATCTAATTCAGTCAATTAAAAAATATATACATATGTCAACATGCGTATAATGAGACAGAAACTATCAAAATTTACTAACAAGTCACGTTGCAATCCTGTGTCTTGATGGGTTCCGGTTCAGGGTACGGCATGGGCAGCTTCTGCCTTAGGAAGTAGCCGTCCACTCCGCGGATCTGGTCCCAGGCCACCTGGAAGGAGTAGGGAGAGACCCTGATCACCTTCAGGTGCTGCAGCTCGTCTATGTCGCCCATGGCGTCGAACATGAGCGTCACCGCTTCAGAGTTGGACTGGTAGACGGAGTTCTTGGACACAACCTGCAGAGAAAGGAAGGATAGTGAAATCACGTTTATAAAAAGTAATTTCAGGGTTATATCACCCCGAGTGAACTCAACTGTAATAGGCTTAACATTTGGAATGCCGGATTCCTGCAAGGTACAACTTCTGTCGTACCTTGCTGACTGTAACTTCGTAATAACTCACTTGTGTTTTACAAAATGATGTTTTGGTCAATTATGGTATCTTCTCAGGTAATGTGTTATGTATTTTTCAAATTGTGCGTTAATGGCATTAGTGGTTTTTCTGAAATTCGGATAATTGTTTTTTTTCCCTCATGTCACTAAAAAAAAGTTTGATTAAGAAATGTGAAGATTTTTTCTAAAAAAATAAAAATTGCACTGTTTTCCTGCAAACACAAACAGTAATGTAATTTTGAAAATCGTTTTTTTTCAGCCGTACATAAGTAAACTTCAAAAATTTATTATTCGACTTGTACCAAATTTAACGCAATGCAAAACAGAGATTGATTATTTTGTTGACAAGCGATCATGGTTCATTTAAATATGTGAACAATGGGTTTTAAAGGATAAAAACTTCTAAAAAGATAATGATGAATGCCCGGGTCCTATAGGATACTCCGGTACACTAGAGGTTAAGCTAAAAATAATATATAAAATTTTGTTAGATTATTTATTTATGTGTGCTCCTTTTTAATTAAAATGGCTACAAGCTCCAGTGTTGTTTCATATACATATCCTGAAACTTATGTCAGTGATGTTATCATTCACAAGGGTAGACAAATAGGATGGAACAAAACACACCTCTTGTCTTGGCATACACTCCTTACTTCATCTTCATCAATCAGAGTCAATGAAACTACGGCATACCCGTTTGGAGAAAGTTGTGAGGGTGAAGAAAGTGTGGAGAGGATGTACCTGGCTATTGAGATCTGGTCACTAAACGTAGCTAGCATGGTTGCGTGTATGTGATTGAGTGAGGACTTACCCAGAAGGTGTAGTTGGTGCCGGGACGGAAGTGCCCCAAGGACAGGAGGGTCTTGGTCTCGGTGGGGGGGACGCTGACGGAGGCGGGCGGCAGGGGCGGCGACACCAGCACCTGGTAGGTGCGGATGCGGCCGTTGGGCTGCACCGGCGCGTCCCACTCTAGCTGCAGCGGCGCCCGGCCTGCTGGCGGGCCACCAGGCGCAGGGCGGGGGACGGCACTGAAATATCACAGACACTTGTTAGGCAATCACAGAGGTTGAGCAACATTCTGAGAGGTGACCCCTCTATATTATGCAACTAGTTACTACCCAGCTTTGCCCAAATGTCAATTCTGTTTTAGAAAAATACGATCATGCCACTTCTGCGCTGACCGCTTCAAATTCAAGGCAGAAAAATTTCATTATCAGGGCTTAATATTGGCACATGTATACTTATAGTTTAGTCAGATTCCAGAAGAAATCATTGATATAGATAAAATTATAATAATCTAAAATAATTGTTTTCTATGTATCTTTTTTACATTTATTAAAGAAATTGTTTTTTTTTTCTACAGCTCTGCCCTGTTTTTGCTATGGCAAATACAGGTACATAATTCGAAACCAATCTGTAATAATAATACTAATAAAAGTTTTATTCCAGAAGGTATGCAGGAGTAGAGCAATGCAATACATTTCTTAATTGATAATAATACATAAAATAAAAGTTGTAATATACACAATAAGAAAGGAAAAAAAAAAACATAAATTCATACAAAAAAAATTAAATAATAAATATGAAAATTATTAATAGAGGATATAAGGTCTCATGTCTACTGAAGACCATCAAGAGGGAGTCCATCCTGGCAGCGTTAAGATTGATGGAGCCCAATAACTTACTCCAATGAGTAAGTTATTGGAGTTAATATTAATACTAACTTTACAATAATAAAATGCATTATCAATCAATCAAATTTAAGAGCATAGGTAACAATACTGTGACAGTTCTCTCATTTTTTGTAATTTTTCGGAACTAAAAGACTTTGGTTGGTATTTTTGTGGCTGAAATGAAATTCTTCTTTTATGTGGAAATTACTATTTTTCCTACAAAAACTTAAGTTGAAAAATATTTGTTCTGGAAAATCGTCCATCGAAAAAAAGTCACTGATAGGTATTAATACTCACTTCCTTCACCAGTTCTCGCTACCAGATATTGATTCGGGGGGTATCCATCTTTCTCCGCACTCTTCACTGTTCGCACGTATACCGTCATGTTATACTCGGTATACGGCTTCAAGCTAGAAAACATGTACACTTGCTCCTCGATCCAGGTGGTGGCGTTCCTCCAGACGTTAGCTTTGGGACCGACCGTCTCAGCGAGCGAGGGCAGATACTGGAGGCGGACGCCGCTAGACGGAATCACGCGCCAATACAGGGTTATGGTGGTGGAGTTGATAGCTGAGTTGTCCACGTTTAGGGAGTTCACCTAAAAAAAAAGCAGAAAAACAAATTGTCACATTAAAAACTTGATTTTTATTATTATAATGCCCCGAAGATGTTGTGTTGAAACTAGCCGGCGTATAAGTTAAAATGATGTATACAAAGTTATTGGGTTTTATTTTGATTTAAATTAGAATTAACTAATTAAAGTTGTATGATTAATTTTGATATTAATTATTGAAACAATATCAATAGATTGGGAAAAAAATAAAAATATGAGATTGATAAAAACAGTATTTAAAAAGGTTTCGGTAGCTCAATTGGCAGAGACGTTACTCCCGGATAGAGTAAAGGTTCAGAGTTCAAGTCCCTGTTGGGTGTACAGCAGCGGTCATTCTTTATAAATCCCGTCTCTCTGTTTTAGTATTTTATAAATGCGAAAACATTAGAGACATCCAAGTCATATTCATACTTCAATAGCTTTATGGAAAATTGTTCATAGCTCAATTTAAGCCGAAAATATTCCAAAACAATTCAGTTTTCAATGGGCAGACTTGCAATTGTCATTATTTCTGAATTGAATAAATATCATCTAGCAGCTTAAATCCAATTGCTTTTATTCACTAGACTTTGTCGGCGGCTTTCGTTGGAATTCACTTGAGCAAAAATAGGTTAAATCAGAAAAAATAAAAGCATGGTCTGATACTTCATAAGCGTGAGATGATATTTCACAAAAGTTATGTTAAATAAAATATTATTATTAATTCATGTGATTTGTTAATCGACGATGTTTAATCAGTGTCAACATGCTACGTCTTTTGAGGACAAAATTCCTTAGTGTGCATATATAAAATAGAATAAGTTTCACCTACATAAGACCCTAAAAGCTAGCAGCTTACAACACTTGAGACCAAAAAGAAAGCTAGATATGCATATAGACTGCTCAATGGAAATAAACGTTCATCAACATGGCATGAACACTATTATTGTTGATTAATAATTCTTGTTCTAAAAAGTTAGCAGACTGGCCAACAGTACCTGGCACATGTTGGCCTCAGTATCGATCTGCGTGCAGTTGGCTTCGTCAGTGCCGTCGTAGCAGTCCTGGATCTGGTTGCAACGGAGGCTCATGGAGATGCACTTGCCTTGGTCGCACGCAAACTCTGTGTTGGTGCAGATTCCATTGTTGTTGTTGTTGGTCTTCTCGGAAGTCTTATTTTTCTACAAATTAGCAATATCATGTTGATCATATGAAGTTGTTTACATAAAGAGAAATAGAAGAGTTAATTCCTGATATACAATGACAAAATAATTGACCCAGATATTATAACATCTTTGTTGAAGTTAACTTTGCAGTTGTTGACGTTGTGGGTAGATAAATGAATACAAAAAATGGTTTTCTAAATTCAGACAAAATTTTCGACATTGATGAAAAATTTAATTTTTGGCAGTTTTGCTCTCCTGTGACTAAATTCAATTCAATTATTTAAAACCATTACATTTTTTTATTATTTTAAAGCGTTTTTAAATAAAGTGAGTAAGTCTATTAAATGGTACACAATAGTCATAAATAAAAAAAACAATTAAACAATTCAAATATAATTCAATTGACAGTAAAAAATAAAAATATTTAAACATAATATTTCATCAAAATGATGTATAAAAACCAAGGAATGTCGTTTAAACGAAGCTTCATTTATGCAAAATATATCGACATCCAAAGCAATTCAATTCAACAAGATTGCCCTCCCCACCGGCATGACTATTGGCAAGTTAGTCCTACAGGCCGGGAGATAAAACAATCTATGCTGCCGATGACGAAGATAACTATCAGGAACATAGAAATTAATGCTCTCCATGAGAGCTGAGTTTTCGAACCATCCACAAATCAATCTGAAGAAATGTGTTGCAATGTACACATCCCTTCTGACCTCTAGATGGTATGTTCCGAGCATACCCAAGAGAAAGTCGGTAGGATAGAGCCACGGGTAATAACCCTATAGACGATATTCTGTATAAAAGGTTTAATCCTGAGACTGGGATGGAATCGGTCCTTACACGGCATCCGAGGCGTTTGAACTCACCAAGATCTGGCAACCAAGTTCATCGCTTCCATCGGCACAGTCCACCTTTCCATCGCACACGGCACGCAGGGTGATGTAGGCGCCGTCCTGGCGGCAGCGGAACTCTTTGCAGTGGCCAGTAGGACCGCCTTCGCAGGTCAGTTCATCTTCCCCGTCTTCACAGTCCGCTGCTCCGTCGCACACCCATGCGGCCGGTATACAATGGCCTGAAAAGAAATTAGAGATTTTTTTATTATTATTATTTATTAGAGAGTATTCGGGACAACAGATAAATCTAGTCAACTATCTTGATTTTAAAGAAAACAGAAAATTTCCACAAGATCTTTCAACTCCTAGGCTCCAGATAGGCCACTGAAATTGATTATCTATTCAAGAAAGAATTTCGATATTTCAAAATGTTGATCAATTTTACCATAAGTAAGGAAAAATTAAGATAACTTCAAGCACACGGACATGCAGTAGTAAAACCATTTTTACTGTGTTACATTCACCAGAGATGATAAAAAGTAAATAATCAGAGAAACAACAACATAGTGATGGAGACAAAAATAATTCGTAATAATATGACAAATTTCCACATAAATTGAAATTTTGAAGTTGATTATATAATTGGTGTGGCCGTCCAGTAAAAATATTATGATGAAAAAATGACTGAAATATGAATGAATGACGAAAAAAACTAAAATATGCACTAACAACGATAATCTATACATATAACTAAACACACATAAATTTTTAAATCACCAACCATTAGCGCACATGTAGTGATTTTTCTTGCAAGTGGTCGGGAGGTCTATTCCATTTCCATTATTCGGTGTTTTCTCCTTATCTTCCGGTGGGGTGACAAAGGTGGTGTTGCCGCAGCCCAGCTCGTCGGAGTTATCACCGCAGTCGTTGACACCGTCGCACTTCCACCAGTAGGGGATGCAGCGCGAGTTGTTGCACAGATACATCCAGTTGTGGCACTGGTTGGTGGTGGGGAAGTTGAAGGCGGGTGGCGGGTTCGGGTCGGTGGAGTCGGAGCAGTTCTGCTCGTCGGACATGAGGCCGTCTTCGCAGTCGTCTTCTCCGTCGCAGACCTGTGGAATATTTCACTGATATCAGTAAGTCTAATGATGGTGTATAAAAAAATGATTGTTTATATAAACTGTCATAGTACATGGGTTAATACAACACAGTTGAAAAATACACATGTCAATTTTTTAGGCCATATCGCACTTCCACAGATACACACTTTTTCTTTTTTTTTTTACGTGAATACCGCACAAGAGTCTCAACTGCTCCCAACCGTCTAGAGCCAGTAAGACTATGGCATCCCCGATAGGGGCATGTTGTGAGGCTGAAGGTAGTGGGGAGAGGAAGGAGATGAGGAAGGGAAAGGTTGGGAAGTACCTGGCTATTCAGATCTGGTAACCAAACACAGCTAAAGCCATTTCAAGCAACGTTTCAATTCTGAATGGTGGTCTTTCACCAGGGCGATACTTAGAGTATCTACCATTTTAGAACGTGCCGCAAGCATACTATATTTTATTTTATATCAATTAAATGTGTTATAATACATATTAATTAAATAAAAATTATTTGCGCACGCCGGGTTCGCACCAGCGACCTCTGGATTTGTAGTCGAGGGTCTTACCACTCCACCATGCAAGTAAAAAAAACCGGGTGTTTTGAGGTAAGTATGTACTACGTTTAGCACTTATGCGAAATTTTAATGGGGCACCCTCTTAATATGTTCTTCTATATAATCAACAAAAATGCTTTTTTTTTTTTTAGGGGTCATTAAAATTTTAAGTATTTAGGTTGTTTTTTTTTTTTTAAATATTTTATTCCATTCTATTAAACTCATAGGTTACAGAATTTATCAGTTCTGCTATGTTATTCATTATTTACATATGACTGCTGTTTAACCTTCTAAAGGCATCGGCAAACTGTGAGAGTTGGATCTATTAGTAGTTGATACCCAGCTTTGCACGACTTTCAATAATCATTTATCTTATTGAACGATTGAAAACCATGGACCAAACAATATGACATCTTGTCTTATTTTGTTGGCAGTCATTTGGATATTTTAAAGCTTAATAGTTCTCATTGAAAATTACATTGAGAGATGAAAGCAGCTCATCAACAACATACAGAAAAAAAACAGTATTAATTCACAATGCCAGAGCTAATCATTTAATAATTTTTGCTGCTTCACACAATCCAATGCTGCTAATCTGCTTTACAGTTTAGATACTTGATCCGTAATCGTGTTTCCATAATATCCATAAGTAGAGACCATATTTCATCCCTGTTTGGGTAAAAAGTCACCAAATCACAAACACTATTTCTGAGATATTGAAAATCGTTTTTTTTTAAATTTTAATAGTGAATATTGCACAAGAGTCCCAACTGCTCCCAACCGTCTAGAGCCAGTGAGACTATGGTATCCCCAAATTAAGGTATGTTGTGATTGTTGGATATTAGCACTTATTTGAAACCTGTTAAATTTTATCTGTTATTAGGCAAGTGGAAAAACATTAAGAATGGGGTGATAAAAATTCCATTACATTTGATCATTACCAGCCTTAAGGTGATTTTCCCACTAAAACGGCTCTATAAAAGTTATCCATTTATTATTACCAAATTAAATGTCGATTTTCGGACTGTTTCGGCTTTTGATCAAATTGTGATCGGCTTACAAGGATTTTAACATGACCATTATGCTTGACCACTGATCACAATTTGATCAAAAGCTTAAACGGGCCGAGGTTAGTATTTAACAGGGACCATTTAAATGCCAAAAATAAAAATATATTGCTGATCGTCGATTGTGATGAAGTTTGAAACTATACTATATAAACTTTGCGTGAGAGACTAGTGTGACCTTTGGCTGAACAGAGACCATTTGTGGAATCACAGAAATGAACTCACCCAGGACGTGTACAGGCATTTCCCGTTGCCAGGGCACTTGAACATCCAATCCATGCACTTGGAGTCCTTGCAGAGGGACTTAAGTTCGTCGGCCGCGTCGGGGCAGTCGTGCTCCCCGTCGCAGGTCCAGGACTCGGGGATGCATACGCCGTTGGTGGGGCAACGGAACTCCAGGGCTTTGCAGGTCGGGGGGTGCGATTCCTGAAGGAGATAAGTGATTATTGTGAAAGTAATGCAAGAAGTTTATAACAGGCAACTTATAGACGGTGTCAAGAAAATTGATTTGGAATAATAATTTCAACAAATTAATGCATTGACTTATACTCTTCGGAGCAAGATTTTTTCACTCAATATTTGACAAGGTGGGGATTTTTTGCCGTAATTATGCACCTTAGGAAATGCACACACAAAGAAATACTATGTCCAAAGAAAAATATACCATTATTGACTAAGAAGTGACGAATTTGATATGAATAACACACTTAGAGATGATGCTGGGTCAAGAAATTAGAGAAATCAAAATCAAAAAGAAATATTATTTTTAATCATATATTTGACTTTTAATTAAATAATTTGCTGTATTATGGTTTGATGCGTTTTTGGTGATGAAATAATAAAACTACCAAATACTACGTACTACCTTGCAGTTGAGCTCGTCCGAGCCGTCTCTGCAGTCGTCCTCTCCGTCACACCTCCACTTGCTGGGGATACACTTATTGTTGGCGCACTTGAACTCTTCGGCGGTGCAGTTGGAATAGTTGCAGTCCATCTCGTCAGTTCCGTCCACGCAGTCCTTATCGTGGTCGCATCTGAACCATTAAATAAAGTTATTGAGTTAATTTAGCTACTGTTACATCTTCATTATAAAAAAAATATCTGCGCATTTATCGAGTTAACAAAATATAAATTCTGAGAAAGTAATGTCTCCCAATCACCCTTTTCATTGGGATATGTAAGTATGTATGTACTGAAAATGGGGCGGTAGGTTTTCTAGTAGATTTTCATACATATTTGCATGTGTTCCATAGAAATGTACTAAATAAAAAAAGGTGCTAGTTTTGACAGATGGATTATTGGAGGGAAAACACAATTTGTAAGGGGAAGAAAGGGGAAATAGTGGGGTTAGAAAAGGGTTGTTATGCAAATGTTTAATAATTGTAATTGGAAGAATATAAAGAGGGAACTTAGAGAAGTTAAAATGCGACATTCTATGAGAGCTAATCGAAGTTTCAATGTCAATAAGGAGGCAGCCAACAAAATAAACAGTTGTAAATTAAAACTGCTGAGTATTTTGGCTGCCTGCCTGGTCACACAAAAACCTGTCAATATGTATTGTATTATCTGCAGACAAAACGTTAAAACCATAATCATTCAGTCATAAATACAAAACAGCATAAGATTGAAAACAATCTGTGTGTCTGTGAGCAATTCTGCGTATGCACGCCATGGTCTAAATTTTGCATAAATACTGCCATGCCTACGGCGAAGAAGAAAGAATAGATGAAATATTTTGATTAGAAGAGGCCTGTACTGTAAGCCTTTCATATTTGATTAGCTCACAAATTCAAGGCTGCAAATCTATTGAAAAGCCTAAGGAAAATAAAATCTAAATATAAAACCAAACACCATCTGATTCAATAATTCTTGCTTCTACAGGCATTTTATTACATGTTAAAGATTATGTCAAAAAACAGCTTTGGCAATAACATGATATATTATTTAATCAAGCAAATATTTACCCGGCTAAAGAAAAACGGAGAGATGTGAAATTTGTAAATTAAATCGCAATAAAAAATTTATGCAAGGACTGGCTGGCTTGATAAGAATTTTGATAAAGGTTCCAACAATTCAATAAACACTTAAATTTGAAGTTAACGGTAGTCAAAAAAAAAAAGTGTCAAATCAATCAATCAAACTGTCAGAAATACATGTTTTCTAATCTGTTAAAAGAGCTAAATAGATACATATAATTCTAATTTTCCTTTGTACATGTTACTAGTAGTTACTGTCGGAATATTTTAAACTCTATAACTAATTATTGAGGTGATTTTTCACAAAAACGGCGCTATACAAATTATCCAAATATTATTATAGAAATGACATTGTAAATAAAAAAAATTCTTTACCTAGAAATTCTGGGCAGAAAAGGCTGTGCAAATTTCAAGATATCAGGGCTCAGTAGAATTATTTATGCAGTATATGATGCGGTTTGTTTTAAATATTAGAGTTTGTTGTGGATTTCATACTTGTAATAATGCGGTATGCATTTGTTGGTGTCACAGAGTAACATTTGCGGCTGGCAGGTGACCGTGGTGCAGCCCTGTTCATCCGAGGAGTCTCCGCAATCATTGTCTCCATCACACTGCCAGTTGCTCGGGATGCAGATGCCATTGCTGCAGGAGAACTGACCCTGTAGCAGGAGATAAGTTAAATAAAAAAGATAAAAAATATATTTCAAAATTAATTTAAGGTTTTATTTTTAGAAGGGTAACTCACAGTACTGCAAGAGTTAAATTCCCTGGGGCAGGTCATGTTACTGAAGGGCATCTTCCCTCCGGGGCAGGTGCATTTGCCGTCCTTCATGGTCAGGCCGTCTGGACATAGACAGGAGGAGTTTCCTCTGGGCATTCCCAGGCACAGAGCCTGGCAAGTGTTTTCCTTTTCTGCACAAGCGTTAGTTCCCACTTGCACAGAATGAGAGAAAACCTTCAAATCCATCAAGTCTGCGAGCTGATCTTGAATTGTGTTTATTAAAATTCCGTGGTCTTTATCAGCGGAGAAGATTGCCTTCGCCTTCCAATCATCCCAGTACATTGTGTCTTTGAATACGGCCACGGCAAACGGATGCGAGACCTTCTCATCGTTGGCTAAGATCTTCTTGAACAGCTTACCGTTCAGGTCGGAGCTTGCAATGTAATCGTCCATGGCGTCAACCCAGTAGATCCTCTCGGCGATATGGTCTATGGTAATACCGTTGGGCCACTCTACGACCGGTTTGGTGAATAGCCTCTGCACGTCGGTACCATCGAGATTCGAGCGAGATATAGATGGACTGCTGGAAGCCCAGTCTGTCCAGAATAAGTATCCGGCAGTCGGATGAACCGCGATTCCTCTCGGTTTTGTCAACACACTCGGTCCTAGTATCGTACGCCTCATTCTACCTTCACTGCTGAGATCAGTTCTCACTGCCTCTATCTTGGACCTCATTCCATCAACGAAGAAGAGAACATTTGATATCCAATCCAATGACATTCCTTCGATACTAGCAATATCTGTTTTGACAATGATATCAGGAACATAGCTTCCATTACTTAGACACTGTCTACCTATCACGTCCGATACAATATCCGCCCAATACAGACAATTGTTACGAACATCAAATTCGATAGCGATAACATTTTTAAGTCCCTTGATCGGGAAGACATCTAGTTTGTTATCAAGTAAGTTGATTCTTGCAATTCTTCCACGCTGGGCAAAGATGAGGAATTCTGTTGTTTCGTTCATAGGGCAAGGAATGACGTCAGGTAAATAATTATAGCCGAATCCATCGGTGCACATATCTCCGTCAATCTTCCTGTATCCCTTTGTCCTGTTGTAAAAGTCTCCAGATTTACAGGTCGCAGGGACAGCGTAGGGATCAAACTTGGTCAGAGTTTTATTGCGTATACAATGAGAGGGATGAGCCGTGGCTACAAATCCAAAATCACATTCAAAATCTTGACGATCACATTGGCAGATCTCTTGCTTCAGAGGTTTGTCGAGGTTCTTTCCATTGTAACAGTTGGCATGAGGGATCCTTCTCTGATAAGTGTCGGTGACTCCGAGGATACAGGGTACTTTGGATCCAACTTCGGTGGATGAAGGAGACCAGTATTTGTAATCGTCCCAAGTGCAGTTGTAGGAGAAAGCGTTGTACAGATCTACTTTGATGATGACCCACTGGTGGTGTCCCTTGGCAGATCCAAACATTGTGAAAACAGTTGTATTCTCTCCGGGTTCTGTCATCAAACCGTAAACTTTCAGATCATTTTCATGGAAACTGGAATAAAAGAGAAATAATTGTTAGTTGAATTATTAGCCTTATGCCGCAAGTTTGAGTGTATTAAGAGTTTTGTAAACTATTGACACAGAATGAACCAAAGCTTTGGAACTGCGTAACAGTCTACTGTACAACTTAAAACCTCAAGTAGTATGCCTAATAATCAAGAAAACTTATGGGAATCCTTGAGAAAACTATACACCGTTTGAAAATTAAAATTCTTAAACTCTAATGTATCAAAAATGGACCACCAATTATTATTTGTGCAATGGCTGCATTTGATACCAAATGACTTTTGCAGGTGTTATTTCCATTCCTGCCGTATGAATATCAAATTGACACATGTTTTTGTGTATGTTTTTCTGATGTTTATTAATGCACTTTATAAATCTTACACAAATAGCTTTACGGCTATTGTAAGGAACAGTGCATAAAATAATCAAATAAAATAGGTAGAAACAGCTGTATACCAAATAAATGCCATGGTAAAACGATTCTGCAGTAAAAACATTGACGATGCACAGAGCCTGTACAATATTTCTAAAAAATGGCACATTATACATTATCCATTTATGTATTACAGTTACTCTCTTAGGTTCGATAAAAATCTACAAGGGACTGAACGGTATAACAACGATACAAAAGACCTTGTAATGTCCCTTCCACGGTAAAACCACAATGTTTTTTTCCTCCTCCCGTAAAACGGGAAAAAAATCTGAAGTAGTTTTACCAGGGAAGCGATGAATTTCAATTAGGTAATTTTTAATTTTCCAAGGTGCGAAAAAACAATAAGTATTTACTGGATCGTGTTGACTTACTCATGCGACAGCCACTTCTCTCCCTCGTCAGTGGAGTACAGCAGCTCCCTGGTCTCTCCCCGGGTCTTGAAGTACCTCACGGCCACCAGGGCGCCCCCGTGGTCTCCGTAGTTGAAGAAGTAATAGTCCTTGAGGATCTGCTTCCATGTGAGCCCGGCGTCGCGGCTGATGAACATACCTGGATGGCCCTTGAGCGACTTGCCAACCACTCCGGTGGCCATGATGATGCCAGGCGCTGATTTAGAGCTCATTATGGTGGCAGACCTGGTTGAAAGATGAATTAAATTATTACATAATTTTTTTTTTCTTAAATTATCAATAAGGAAAACATAGTTTAATTCAAATTTTGATAAATAAAGTGAAAACTATGTTGCATTCCACCATTGAAGTTTCCTCTGATAATATATATTTTTTAAACAAAATGGAAAAAAAAAAAAAGTTTATTTTACAGAATACAAAAAGACATAACGCAAACTGATTTATCACATAAACTCACTAGTAGATGCAATAATCTCCCGGTTTTATTAAAAAACAAAGTACATATAATTTGAGAGATACGAAAATGATAAAAAAATTGTTCAATGGTGAACTCCCAACAACATTAAATTTGCACAACTTGTTGTATCTACACAATTTTCTTAGTAAACACAACTATTTTCAAATTGCGGTATTATTTTCAGCATGAGCTACGGAGCTTTTAAATGTGCATTTGACTGTAAAAAATAGGATTAGACACCATATTGTTTGTTCCATCAGACGAATCCGGAAGTAAGGGTAATGTTGTTATCAAAAAGAAAGCTTTGTATTATTTTTTTAAATACTATGTTTCCATTTCCAGAAATCCAATTAAAGTATCATATCTGAGTTTCTTAGTATTAAAAAAATAATCCATTTTGCTTATTAAATTATGTTTGTATAAACAGATAGTATTTTAATATAATACATATATACAAAGTCAGATCAAATAAATTATAACCTCGTGACAGGGTACAGCTGGCTAAACTTCTGGCTGAGATGCAGACTGCAGTCGTCCACCAGGGCGCAGTTGATGGGCTGGCCCTCGTCGTCCTGCTTCGGGGGGCTTGATGGGTCCCCAGGTGTTGCCGTGGTCAAAGGAGATGTAGGACATGAGGTGCTCAGGGCCGATGTTCACCCCCGAGGGCTTGGTCACCACTTTCGAGGCGATGTAGATACCTCGCAGACCCTCCACCTTGTAAAGATCGGCAAACGATTCCTCAGCCACATTTCTACAAGAATTTGAAAAAAATTAGTTCTAAATGCTATTAAATTGTTAATATTCAAACAGTGACATAGAAAAACTCACTGAATAGAAAGGAATTCAGATGCCACCCAGATTTATTTATTCAGACAATGTAAATTAGAAAAACATACAGAAACAAAGAAAAAATTGTGGTTGATAAAACGGCAGTTTGGAAACAGGGTTCGGTAAAGCGTCCGCCTGGCAAGTCGAAGGTCTTGAATTCAATTCTGCGTCGCACCCGTTTTTTTTTTTTTTGGTATGATTATCTTATACATATTGTTTGAATTTTATTGATATTCTTTCAATAATTGATATCACAATGGAAGCTTTAAAAAGTTAATTTAATTTATAAATATTAAATGAATTGATTAATCCAATCCAGATTAATGTTTGCACTATTCAGCCCTTTATATTACAATATTTTAACATAAAGCCAATTATAACTATTTTGACTCCTGTCAACTATTTATGTACTACTCTATGTATATTGAGAAGTTAATAAAAAGAGTTTTTGAATTTGATCTCATATTACATTTATATCAGTAAGATGTTCACGTCGTTACATCTTAAGGTGGTTTCTCTTCTGGCTTTGTTTCTTTGTAGCCGTTCTTCCCCAGGATCCAAACAAAAAATGAATACAGAACAATATTGGCCAGATCTAGCTGTTCTAAGTGAATTTGAAAGAAATGAGAAATATTGTTGTGTTGGGTTGAGTATTAAAGCACTCAATTTTTATGGATCATAACAGTATGCGGAATTTTGCTGCACAGTTGTAATGCAAGTTAAATTGAAGAGGGCAGTATTTTTATTTTTCTTCTTAAAGATTGACAAACATTCCCAGGTTACAGTGATGGAGGACTTAGCTAGCAGGGGAATTGAACCCACAACGCCTGGGTGGGAACCTGACGCATTTGTCAACTCAGCCACTAACTGGTCTTTTTTTTAATAGTGTTATTCGGAAAAAAGTTGGCACACATTATTTATTACCTGTTATTCAAACCTGACATTT
Organism: Drusus annulatus; assembly: GCA_022651775.1. Taxonomy (NCBI): domain Eukaryota; kingdom Metazoa; phylum Arthropoda; class Insecta; order Trichoptera; family Limnephilidae; genus Drusus; species Drusus annulatus. The sequence continues at coordinate 633,384 of JAGWCC010000061.1, read as the reverse complement.
AAATCTGAAAAAAGAATTGAGAGGATGAAATTCATCAATAGGAAAAAATGTTAGTAAAGTGCTGTTCAATATGTAAGCATTTGTTTGTAATATAAGATATGTATTACCAGACAAGAGTTCAGCTGCACAGAACCAGTGAGACTATGGCACTCCCAATATTGAGATATAGAAAGGTAGGGAAGAATGGATACAGGAAAGTTTAATAAAATACATTTATCCTTTTTTTTGAGATACAAGTGCATTATTACTATTTTTAAGTTTAAAACTTTCATTTAATTCCTAAAAAAGTGCGATAAAATCTTAATAATACCTACACACAGGCTTTGCCTTTGCGCAATATTTTTTTCTCTATTACTTTGTTTTATATCGTTATTATATGTACCAAAATTCAGTAAATTAAAAAAAAAACCTGTTTATTCAAATCTGGTCAATAAACCACAGTAAAAAAGAAGATAAAATACAACCGCAATAATCCAAACATTGACTTTTATCAATGTTGCTTAACTTTTGCGATTACTTGAAAAGTGTTGCTGTATGACGTTACAACCGCTGCCAAAGGATAAAATATTATAATTTCAATTTAGTAATAACTGAAGTGTAAGCGTCTACAAAAGTAATCGGTTGATGATTATTAAATTAGCAAAAGCCGCTTGAAAGACAAAATTTGCTAATTAAATCCCTATTCACAAGAGATTATTTTTTTTGCGCAATACAATTTTCGCCAACCTAATGTTTTTTTATAGAATCTGGGAAAAGTGTGCACACTTATGAAGATCATACATACTCAGGTGCAACTTTAACAAATGTCAATTTTAAAATTAGATCTTTAAATCAACACTTGATATTTTGAATTTGTTTATGAATAAATAAATATAAAAGGAAACAATAAGTATGTAATGCAATCATCTTGCGCGGCAACTCTTTGTCTGCTTAAACATCTATTTTGGTCTGTGTGCCATGACAGACATGTAGCAGAAGGTAGTGGTAGTGGTTCAGTGCGAATGATCAAATGATTCATCGCCCTTTTGCTTCTCGTGTGAACAAGGTTAAAAATAGTATTTTGAGGCTTTGAAAGAATATTTATCCTCGTTAACAAGGGAGTAAAAAAGCAACCAGGCATAACAATGGCCATCTTTAAAGAGGTTGGCAATGACTAGATAAAGACACCAGGCTGCTTTTGTATTGCACAATAAAAAACATTTGCTTAAAAAGATAGATGTGTTCTTGAATTAGAGTACCATGTTAGTGATTGCAAAGTAGAAAAGAAGTAGGATCCCTTATTAATTACACATAAATCAATTGGATTTCCTGTGCGTTGTGTAAACTGTGCAAAAATGAAATTTGAGTGCAATTCAAAATCGCATGAGTGTAATGGAGAGGTCTTCCTAAATTGGTATTAGATCACATCATTGACAGGAAACAGGAAATATTGTTGAGTCATATTTCTATATTTGTATATTGTGATGATCGCAAAGACATATGAAAGAAACCGTTTTACATAATTTATATTAAAAAAAAAAAACTAAAGCTTTAATATTTCAAAATCTGCGACTTTAATATCATCTATGGTCACTATAATCAAAGGCAGACACCAAGATTAAACGATATTTTTTAATACAACTTAAATATTGATTATTGATACAAAACTACATAAAAATTAGATAGAATTGGCAAATAAAGCATACACTTCCTGTAATTAAAACCAATACAGGGTGACTGGTACTTGATGCAAACTATCAAAAGATAATGTACGCATAAATCTTTTTGTTTGCATGTTTCTTCTATAAAATACTTCAACATTTTACATCAAGTAGAAGTCAACATGTACATATAATGTTTGTTTAAACCTAAGGAATATACTGCAAATTGACTAAAACTTTGACAAAAGCCTGAAACTTCAAGTAAATTAATAGTATATACTGTTGTGTGGTAAAATGGAACATGAATTCGTATTAGTATCTAAAATGCGTGCAATTAATGAACACATATGGCCTCTAGGAAAAACAAACCAGCGCTTATTTGTCTATGGCTTACCCTCTGTCCATAACCACGGAAGGCCATTCTTGTTTCTGACTACTTCTGATTCAAAAACAAATACAGCATTAATTATTTGAATCTAAGAATTCTCTTTGGCTTTCATGCAGTAGGTGTCCACTAATTTAATAAATACATAATTTGTACAAGTTCTTTTAAAATCACGGTTTGATAATAACATTAATTTTAATAACATAACTGTAAAATATTAGGTAAACACTATTGTGGGAGTGAAAACCCTAAACGAACAATAATACATATATGGATTTGGCTTTCAGACCATAGTGCCAAGTAGCCAAACCTGTGAAATATTTATATGTAACACATTATTGTTAATATTAAAACAAAAGTTGTCTATGCGCTTTGTAGTTGCAAGGCATTTTTTTGTATTTTTTTTTTGGTTTTTGCTTAAGGCGGAATTTGTAACATTGTTTTGGTAAAAGTAAACTTATACAAAATTGTGTCAAAAATGTTGAAAGTTTAGTGGATTATTAGTGTTTGCTTCGATGAAAATAATAATCTTACAATGGTGTAGACTTTTAATGTTGCAATTCAGATATCAGTCAAATCAAACAAACCATATTATTAATGTAGCACAAACCGATCAAATTTTCAATTCGTCAAAAATAGAATTGTTAAACGCCCCTGTGTTGAAATTCTTTACTAAACGGTGCTATAAAATTTGTCCGATAATAATAATAAAAACTGCTGTTGCTCATAAAAGCAAACTCAACGAACTTTAAAGTTATGCATAATTTATATTTAATAATTAAATTAATGGGTTATTTTATTCATTATTAATCTAGCAAAATATTATCTAGACAATAAAACAGAATATGTACATAATAATTTATGTACACTACATACGAAAAGACCTCCATAGCGTAATACATTTGAGTAAGAAAGTTGCTGGTTTAATTCCTGCCATCAAGTTAATTAAAAAAGATTTAACAGTTATTATTGAAGTACAGAAATATAAAACTCATTCCAGCTTATTTCTTAAGCAATAAAAATAGAATGTTTTATTTTCTATGTATGCCCTTTTTTCATAAGACGAAAAAAAAGAATTCAACATCACCATGACAATATTAAAACAACTTCAGACATCACAAATAAGAGAATAACATAATCGAGAATACATTCAAACTCATTCAGATCAAATAAGCATATTGTCAAACCCATGCACTTGTCTAAGAACAGCTAAGTACATAACACAAACAAAAATATTTGACTTACGTTAGCCAGCTCTTGTTCCAAGTACTGTTGGGGAAATAGCAGAGTATTGACTCTAGACTCAGGACAAACTTGAACTCAGTGAAGTCTTTGTCGATCTCCGACACGTAGAGGTTGGCCAAGGTGTCTGCGTGAGACACAGAGATGAAGATCCTGGATCCCGTCACGTCCGAGATGTGGTACTCCTTCAAGTCTAGTTCGGTTTGGAATTCGGCTTTCACGAAGGGGCCGCGCTGGTATGATACGAAGAGATCCAGGTTCTGTTTGAAAATTAAAAAATAATGGCAATGAAGACTTTCAACTGGGTAACGAAACTTTGATTTGCCGGTTTCATATATTAAGTAAATTCACATAAATCTAGCTAACATTTTTTTGATCAATAAAAAATGATTTGTATATAATGTGAGAAAAAAAATGAAGATCCAGTTTTCTAAAACTCTCATCACGTTAGGGACTGTCATCAAATCGGCCATTATGGCATTTAGAATTATTTGACTTTCGCCCCTTCACATAATAGTTTCTGTTCACCGCTGAATTCTCACGCTCGTTGGCGTTTGGTCAAATTTTGATTACCATTTTGTTTGAAGGCTGATTGAACACAGTTGAAAAATTGAACCAGACGCTGAGGGGCCGAGAATCAGTAGTGAAATTAAAATAAATGAACTCACTTGTCCGGCTTTCTTAGTGGCAAACATAAAATCTCCTTTGATTTGGAAATCCTGGACATCATCAATGATTTCCTTGAATGTGTAGTTGTCTGGTCGTGGGGCCATAAGCACGGCGTTGGTTCCGTAGGGCTTTGCCCTCTCCACGTAAAACTGCATGGGATTGTCGGGGCCTGAGGACCAGTAGAAAGACTTGACATACTCTTCGATGGACTTGAAGGTTATGCCACCATCACGAGTGAGGTAGAGCTGGAAAAATATTAAAATCAAATGAAAACAATATTTTCAATCAATTGCAAAATAACGTAACTTTCTTCTTTCCCTACTTCTTAACATGAAGGGCCTAAATTCCAAACGACCAAAGCAACTAATCAATATGAGGAGCTTAGTAGGACTATTTACAGACCCTGCCCATTCAGGCGAGTCATGCAGTTGCTGGGAGTGGAAAGCTTCAATAGGCGTATGAAGTGGGAAGAGAATGAAGAAACAACCATTCATGAATGGTGCCAATATTCCACCTTGATGAGAAGAAGTTGCAGATACCAGGGGGGCACCCTGTGGAACCAAGAGACATCGCCAAACATCCAGTAAGATCCCTGGTAATTATGATATGCTTTTTACTTTAGAAAGTTTTAGATCTAAATAATTTTTTAATGACTGTCACCTTCCGCATTGGGTCCACTTTGTCCAAGATAACGAAGGTGTAGGGATCTTCCTCATCGTAGGATATTTCATTGGGGCTGAAGGTCAAATTTGTCCGGCGGATAGTCATCCCGTTGTCTGTCGTCTGGTAGAGCATCTTGTTTGCAATGTCCGTGAAGACACACTGTAAATAATTCATACAATAAGAATACAAAAATAAAATAATATTTTTGGCAACCATAGGATATAAGGATATCTGGAGGTGAATTGAAAAACCTTCATTCATACATATTTTTTAACGTGTTAAAGTGATTCACTGTGATTTTCACCTTTGAATATCTCGAAAAGGGTTAATAATACCTATTTATTTATAAACTAACGGACTATTGCCCGATTACAAAAAAAAATACATAACACGAAATGAGAAAAAAAGAGCAACAGAGAAAAAACAGCAAATACATAAAATTATAATGAAGCAATGACAAAAATAGGACAAATATACATTAGAAAGAACATTGTCAAATCAAAGTTTTGGTAGTTGTAAAGAATGACAAAAATCATTCAGACTGGTACCAAAAATTTCAAGACCATGGATTGAGTTAACAAGTCTCGACATTATGGAGAATGATACTCATAATTAGTAGTGATGATTGAGGTACAGGAATTCATTGTTTCTGAGTGTATGGCAAGGAATGTTGAACTGGTTGAGTTGCAACAAAGAAGGTTGGCGTGATTCCAACATGTTATCAATAAATTTCTCCTGATAAGATAAGGCTTATGCAAACATTGATGTATTCAAGGAGAATAAATAACAAAGGGTTAAAGATGAATAGCATTATTTTTTAATTTAGAAGAAATGATAAACAATATTACAATTTTCATAAGCATTAAGACGTAAACATTGTGACAATTATTATTGCATCTTACGTTACACTTGACTCAACTTGCAATTGAATGTCTTCAGAGTTATCATTCATGACTCATATTTTTATGTGCAGCGAGTGTGATAACAACACCGCATTTTGTCTTATTTTCAGTCAGTTATATGGGTATTTCAAAACTACATAGCTCGTGACGGAAGTGACATTGCGGGCTTAAATTAGTTATGTCGAACTATAAAATTCCAAACAGAAAAAGCTGTGCAAATCGCATGAGCTGACTGTTGGAGAGATGTTTATGTTCATACAATTACATTAAGTAACCAGATCTGAATAGTTAAACTGAATTGTTAGTTAGCAGATTGATAATATATTTTTCACTCCACACAACATTTCCCCATATTTTCCTGAATCCACTGGTTCCTATTGGGAGTTGAGAGAGTTTATACATTGCTTTTCATGATGCAACATAATGTATATACTGTAATGATCGCTGATGCGACCGACAGATGCTCCTTGGGTAAGGCACACTTTTGTTCGGGGATGTAGAATAAAATATAATCACTTAACTTGAATACTTTTTATTGGAACAATTTATATAATATTAGTTATTAAACCATTATCTGAACATGGTTTACAACTGCACGGAAGGAATGGTGGAATAATAGTAGAGTGTGGTAGAGAGAGTGTTTTTACAGAAATGCTCTGCTTAATGGTCAAACTTTAAGTGTCTAGAGTCCAAACATGTGGTCTATGGTTTATATATATGTTAAAAAGAATTTTAGAAAGCGATCTTACAATATAATTGATTAGACAGAAAGACATTAAAGGATGCAATTAAGAAATACAAAAGGACATTGGTATGAATGCTTAGTGACATAGGTAAGTTGCAGATGGGCGCAACTGGTTGGGCCGTTACAATACAATCACATGTTGTTCAATTGGTTGGCATTCCGTTTGCAAGGGTTTCAGAATCAATTTCGCAAACAAGCACACTTCCTAGAAGGTTAAAATAGTTTGCTTAGTTAATATGTACATTACTAAGAATAATTCCAAGCTTGTTTACACTGCAAAACACTCTGTTTGTCATTATAAGGAAAGGGTTCTTATTTAGTCTGATATCACCCGGCTATATTGATAATAAAATTGGTCTCATAGACTTTGAAGCAAATTCTAGCCACATAAATCATAATTCTCTGTTCTCAGAAATGCATTTTGAGTTGTTAGCGGAAATTTTACTGGAAGATAAGCAGGCATCACAAATGTTTGAATAATTTATACATTGCAGTGGTTTCACACTTACTATTGGGTGAATGCAAACCTTTGTAGTGTATTTATTCAATAAATATTTTTGAATAAACAAAATACATAAAGTAGCTCAATAATAAATTCTTTTGAATTGTTTAAAATTGACAGCTAATGTTCTGGCAGTTTTATGGTTCTACGCATGAAAAATCCAGTGGTTTGGAGGTAAAGAAGTCACAAGGCTAATTTTGAATAGCAGTGTCAATATTAACACGCCAAGGAGTATGAACGATTTATGTCATTCAAGCGAAAAAAGTCACAAAGGAGTATGAACGACACAAATATCATTGTTGCCTATAAATCAACCGATGTTCGATTTATTTTTGAATGTGACTTCTAATGATACCTGTGGACAGTTACTCTTAGTGTCTTTATGTTGGTGGAAGATAACTTTTTCTTTGTTTATAGTGAATACCGTAAAAAAGTCCCAACCGTCTAGAGCCAGTGAGACTATGGCATTCCCGATTGCGGTATGTTGTGAGGCTGAAGGTAGTGGGAAGGGAGAGGAGATGAGGAAGAGAAAGGTCAGAAAGTACCTGGCTATTCAGATCTGGTCACCAAACATGGCTAAAGCCATTTCAAGCAACGTTTCGATTCTGAATAGTGGTCTTTCACTAGGGCGATACTTAGAGTAACTACCACCCTGGATGATTGTTTTAAAGATTTCACTTTCATGTTTTTCAATTTCCCCTCAAAACGCTCAACGTATTGTAAGTGTTATCATCTGGTTCAGGATTTAAAAAAAAAAAACACTAAATTGTCCATCATATCACTAGCTTGCGTGATAATTGGTTTCCGCTGTATAATATTACTTGTCATAACCAGTGATACACAATCCGCAGCCCATTTTATGCGACCTGCGGCACATTTCGGTCGGCCCATTTGGTAAAAAAAAATCTCAATGAATTGAAAAATCTAAAACAGATGAATTAAACAAATCAGGGAGTTTTTTAATAAAATTTGAAAAACCGGTTTGAACCCCAGGAAATCAAAAAAATCTCTGTTAAATTATGAATTTCGCTGACCACACCCTGGCCACACTTGTATTCTATGTGGCCGTGAATGTTTGGAAAATAGGTAATGCGCCCTTCTGCTAAATAGGTTGTCCACCACTGTCATAAACGTATCTTACGGCACTCGTACGTACCTACATGAAACACAAAACATTCATTGGTTTTTCAAACAAAATTGGGAAAACCCAACACAATTTTGACAATGAGTGGTAATACAAAAGAGATTGTTAAAAGGGAACTAAATTGCACAGCCCGATTTTCGTAAGACCCAGATTTTAAATGACACTTTTACATAGTGCCCGATAGTACTGCATAGGAATGTTTCACAGAGCGGACAATTTCGTGCCGCCCCCTTTGTCTTTTATTACTTATTTCGAGATTCGGGTTTTTTTTCAGACCCAACGATCTATGTATTGATTGTATTAGGATAAGTAGCCAAGTTCAACTATAGTTTTAAAATAAAAGATTTTAACCTCACATAGTTATTAGATAATTATTGGACTTTAAATATTTTGTATTTCATGTGATTTTCTAAAAGAAATCGTAACTAACTGTGAATGTTTGTGTAACTAACTGAAATAGTGTGCAACTAACTATGTATCATAGTGTAAATCTTTCTGACTGAATTTTTTTCAAATAGTAAGTTAACTGGATATTTAAAAAAAAAATTATTATAAAAATTAAAATGGAGTTCTACATGTTGAAAACAAAAACTACAAAAAAATAATAAACAATAATCAACCGATGGTCGACAATTGCTGTAAACGGCATTCCGTTTTTTTGGACTGTGAAGTTAGGTTTGCTTGCAAATGATATTTTTTGACATAACAATGGCATGTTTTTGATTAAACTACGATACTGAGAAGAAAAAAAAGATTAAATGTGAAAAAAAAACTTATACGTGGTTTTGTTTATGTATGGGGAGTGAGTTAGGAAGAAGATTTATCAGCATATTTTTGATAAACGGTAGAAAAGATGAGGAGAATAGGGTTGATGTGGAATATCCCACTTTAATTGTTGCTTTCGTAATATTAACAGGGAGACACAGCTTTATCACGCTGAAAAATAACTTGATACCACCTTTTCGGTTATTTTTCATGAATCTTGACCTCATGTCGTTGACAATAAATCTTAGAAGTGATGATTGTTTACATTCCTCGGAAATAATTCATAACTATGCCTTAAATTACTTTACATGAATGTATATAAGTAACAAAGGAAGTTGCTTTTCAGATAGGGAACAAAGCGTATAAATAAATATCACCTCAAGCGCCCTTGGGGTTATATTTCACAAAAATAGCGCTATATAAATAGGCCAAGTATTAAAGGGACACGTAGGTATTTTTTTGTACTTTCCACTTCATTTTCTTCAGCCAATAATTAACATTTTATACGTTTTAGAAATTGAAAAATTTAAGATATTTTCAATAAAGCAATACTATGGTATTAAAATGACATGCCGAAAAAATTCTTTCCGAGGCAACAGCCCTTTGGAAATAAAAAACGTGAGGAACATAAGCATCAACCAATTATAAGTCAAAATTAATAATGAGTACCTAAATAATTGATTCCTCTCTTTACTTGTTATATGTTATTGGTTATTTTTTAATAAGTCAAAGTATAACTACAATGAATCAGATTAGGTATTACTCACATTCATGTGGTAAGGTTTCTTCAGAATTTAATGATTCAGTGAGAAAGAAACGAAAATCGAACATATTATTGTTGTGTGTCATTTTCTTTTCGTGAAAAATGAGAACATCAATAATAACAACATCGTTATGTATTAAATACCCTTGGAAGTCATTATAAAATGACTAATTAAAAAAAAACATGTCATGAAATCTCTATAACATTATTATTATTGTAAAGACAGTAAAAGTGAGACATAAATAATAACATTTCTAGTGAACGAAATGTGATCCAGCGCACAAAACAATAATCAACAATAGTCCATCTAAAAATTTTAATCAACTTTTACTAGAAGATTAGTTAGTTTCTTAAAATGTCAATGTGAAAAAACCTAAACTGTTTTTTTTGCTCTTTTTGGGGGTTTCGAATATGAAATCTCTGGGCTATAATATAAGGACGCCAATGGATCCACGAGAATTGTCTCAAAACGATAAAAACGGAAAACTTCCAAGGTCCTGAGACAAGGATAATAATACGTTTTTGTGAAATATCACCCCGAGAGCGCTTAACAATCCTTTTAAATCCATCATCTGATTACTTAAATAATTTTTAGTGACCATATGCACACATTTAGAAATGCACACCCTATTACGTAATTATTAGACAGCGTATTATATGCTCTATCAAAATAAGTTTAATGCAATGGGGGGAGGGATGTGTCTAGAGAAATTATGAATAAAAAGAACCGGTTCCTTCTGACGAAAAAGAACCAGTTCCTCAAAACTGATAACTTTATGAGGGGGATGGCCAATCAAAATATGTTAAAATTGAAATATTGCATCACATAGAACAATTAAGTGTTATTTAACTCAATTTACAGTGTTATACAAATCACTATAATTTTGTAAAGTATGAAGCAATTCTAAAAAGCTTTTACTAAATATTTAACAAAATATGAAGTCAAAAACACCAGTGAAGCTAATTTTTTATATCAAATTTCTTGTCGTGGATTTACAACATAATTTTATGAACATAAGTTTTTATATATTCGTAAAATGCATTTGCTTTGTGGCTTGCCATTTATAAATATGGCAAGCCACAAAGTAAATGCTTTTTACGAATATATAAAAATATATGTTCATAAAATTATGTTGTAAATCCAAGATAAGAAATTTGATATAAAAAATTGAATAAACCACATGCAGCTATTAAACCAATATTATAGTAAAAGCTATCAAATAGCAATAAACCCACACTTATTGAAGTACCTACGGGGCTAGTGTAGAAATGTTTTAATCTTAGTAGTAAACATGACAGCGTATGTTGTAGACACTGTGATTGGTGTTATCAGCCGTAATGCAGCAGTGTCATAAGGCAAATGGATGAGTATTAGCTTAATTGAATGATTACAGGAGGTAAGTAGCTCCTGGTGTGGGTACATTCTTAGCTTAATTCCTAGCCCTTTGCGGGACATGGAACTGGACAATACAGTGGCCATAGAAATGTTTAGAGATTAAAAAGGGTTATATATTTTTCTCTTTATCTGGAAATTTTGTTGTCTTAGCTATTATTCTGAAATAGAAGCTCAGATGTAGAAATACCTTATATTAGGCGCTTATATATGTCTGTAGTTTTCATTGTGTTTACTAAAGATATTGATGTATGCATGGTATGGTGTACGGGCGTCGTGGGTTCAATTCCTCTGCTGGCTAAGTCCTCCACCATTGCACAAGCAACATTTTCCGCTTTTTATGACGGTAGTAGGAGTTTTTCAAATATTGTCTGGTTATTTGCAACCCGGGAACGTTTGTCTTTCTCTTTTTTTAAATAATTTTATTTGTATTTAAATAGTACATCAATTTCTCAATTTCTTTAGATGTGTCAATAATAATGATACGTATATTTATAATTAATGTGATAATCTGTATGATATTCCATTGTTGAAAATCCTGTTAACAAACTACTTAATTGTAGTTTAACGGTGTTTTTGAAGAACAATTTTTAATTTTTTTTTGTGTTGTAACCGGATCTTAATAGCCGGGGAGGTAATTTCTAGCCTTCCTTTTCGGCTTCTCCTTCCTTTCCCCCATTTAATGGCGTTTCACATTCCTCAATTGAGGATGCCTAAATACCACTGGCTCCAGCAGTGGGAGTGTTATTCACATAAAAATAATAATAATTGTTTCTTTTTAATTTTTTCAAAATTATTAACAGGAGACTGATTTAAACAAAAACAAAAAACATTGGAACAATGATTCTGAATAAAATAACAAGAAAAAAATAAATTCATAAAAACTGTCTACATCTTTTGCCATTAAATTTTTATAAATAAAATCACCTTAAGGGTGTTCTTCACTTGTCAACGGCTACCATAGTGAAGATAAATTTAAATCAGGAGGTTGTGGTATCGATTCCCGCACAGGGCAAACACAAATTAGCATGGACTTTTCAATTAATCAATGGACGCTGCAAGAAATGGGTGTCGTACTGTTGAGTGTTTAGTTTAATGAACATTAAAATCTATGCCTATATATACATTTGTGAGGAACATTGATGGATGAATTAAAACAAATCATTTTAATCTCAACTGTAAAGAAATGAAAAAGATTGATGATCTATTCTAAAATACTATTATCTGTCACTATTCGCAAAATATAAAACTTGGCTAGTATATTTATAAATACGCTGTGATTGTTTCACTACAATACCTCGAATAATATGTTTAATTGATTCTGAAATTATCAAAAAACTTCAGCAACATTGTTAACTTTTTAGTTTTTTGCCCCCATAAGGTATAAATAAAAGTATTTTTAAATATAGTCATAAGATTTGAATTTATTATCAAAAATGCCCTAATTTTTCCAAGAAACTGTTTAAAATCCATATAAATCTTTGATCAAAACGACATGTTACACTCCCAATATCATTATGTATTAATTCCCAGTATGAAAAATGAGCCGATTGTGCTTGTTTGTTATGAAGAGACTTGATTCTCAGAAGCCTCTTCAAGCGAGTCTTATTAAAGCTGAAGTTGCATTACTGCTTTTTAAAATTCAATAAAAGTTTATAATTTGAAAAATGTTTTCCAAGACTCTAACTTTATCAGGGGACTGATGCAATTGATAGTAAAATTCAATGATGAAAATTATTACTGTAAACAGAGGAATCATATAAACTGAAATACCCGATAAAATAATGTTATATAGATTTTTGTTCCATTCTTCATTCATAAGAATTACAGGAAATGTCTTGTATTCGATTCCAATGATTTTGGCCAAAACATATGTTGGTTTTTTGGTTATAAAATTATAAAAGGATGTTTTGTTTGCCACCGAACTAATATTCTGTTTGTAAGGTCAAATTTTCAACTAATGCAAACAAATAAAATCAAGTGAAAAGTGATTTGAATGTCAAAAAACAATCTTTTATTTGCTGAGCGCTCTGGTGTTTGCCTACCATATTTACCATTTGTACAAAAATGAATTTGGATACCAACACAACGAATGTTGTTGATCAAGTAATGAAAATGACTTTTTGGCGTGAAGCTTTGACAATAGACCTCAGAAAAGACTTCATTTTGGCATTTTTTAGGGACTCTTAGTTATCGGAAGCCGGCAGTGGTATATTGACAAGCTTATGAGATGCAATTGTCTAGGTCCCACGTTAACAAAGAATGTTAATGCAAATAATACAAAAAAATATTTTTATAAGGAAATGTGGATTATTATGTTTTTATCACTGTTAGTGGGAGCAATGTTTTTTTAAGAAGGAAATATATCAAAATACTTATCGAATATCTACCAAAAAAATATTGCTTCAACGAAACAATAAAATACAACAGCAACGCAAACGCAGAGTTGAACAATCTCAGACGCTTGACCGAGTTTGCGTGTGAGTGTGTCTCAGTATAATAATATATATAGGTGCCCGACTAGTCAAATTACACAGTGCATGAGAACCACTCATAGTGCAAAATGAAAGATATTTTCTTCACGCTTGTCTTGACGCATCACATAGTCAATACAAATTGTTAATTGCACGGCGGGCGAAATGAATATTCTGTATATTTTTTGTGCATTTTAATGCACTGGTGCATCCCTTACATAGGATGATATAGGGCCACTAGACATGAATGGTTGACCGTGATTAAAAAAAATCGAGTTATTAATCTTATCTGTTTGTGATATCATCAACCATAATTTTCACAAAGAAAAAAATATATGTCACAAACAGTGGTTTTTTAATAATAGTCTATCCATCAAAAACACGTTTAAATTTGTTATTTTTTAATCATTCAAAATACTATTTTAAAGACATACCCAAAAAAGACGTTGTTGACCACAAAATAAGTTAATACATATGCGAATCTTCCGTGTTTCATTGAACATCTTAATATGTGAACCTTCCGTGTTCATCACATGTTTCATTTAACCTTTGTATATGTTTTTAACATTTTGATTGGCAAAAAATGGGTCTCATTAAAATGCAGAATTGTCATTCTCTTTACAAGTGATTTTTTGGGACATAATTTTTGCTATAAACTCTATTATTTCTCTGAATCTTTTGTATGATTGGTGTCGTTTTCATCTAGAACAGCATTGGGACAGAAGGATGCACTTATTAATGCCATGGTGAGGTGATTACCCAATTTGCATTGATCAAACACTATTAGTCAGCAAAAATAAATAAATTGTAATTCTACTAAACGAATCAGGGTTGTTACATCTGACTTCATTTATGTGACTAACACATTACGTCCGTAATTTCAAATCTTAACTATAAAGCAGAAAATTAGTTTGACCGTGGCAGCAAAAACTCTCAAACGGTGAGCTGTGGCACTATGAAACTATTTTCAGCTCGCAACATCATTTATATCATGAGCTATGAAGCTTCCAAAGATACATTAACTGCCAAAAACCAAGATAAGTCATCTTTTCTGTTTGTTCTATATTTTTCAATTCATATTTCGGGTTATACTAAAGCGAGTAATATTTCTGTTGGGAATTTCTAGGTCTACACACCCACAGCTTACAACACTATTTCCATCATAAGCTACGGAGTTTTGAAATATATGTTCAAATGTCAAAAACCAAAATAAGATGATATTTTGTTTGTCCTATATTTTTCAATTGAAATTTCGGGCTAAAACGCTTCATAAAGCTGGCAATATAATGAAAGTTAGATTACTTACAAACGAATTGATGTGCGGATGGTTGTAGAACTTGTCCAGCTGGGCGTACCCATCGGTGGGCTTGTCTCCGAGTCGAAAGCTCTCCGTCTTGTTGAGGAACGTGTCTCCGTAGTCGTAGGAGATGTACAGTGCGCTGGGCGATCCGGGGCCCGTGGGCGGCTGCGATGGGTCCCTGGCCAGGCAGACTATTACGCTGGAGCCCTCGCCCACCCAGTGCACCATGAGCTGCTGGTGACTGTCATTCAGATGGTTCACCTGAAAATACGTAATGTTAAAAAACTGGTATATGAATATATTGTACATTTAAGGTTGGGGTGTTTCAAACTCTCGTCACCACAAATGGTAGATTTGATGGTCATCAAATTTAACGAGATTTTGAAACAACCCAACCTAAGTGTGTTCTATTTTTGAAGAATGATGAATAAGTTAATTTGATACATGGGTTTGAGGGGAAAAATAAAAATATGACAATAAAAAAATATAATAAAATTGTTCTAATAATTCTTCCATTCCGAAGGGGGATTCTAATGTCACCGTGAACGAGAGTTTTGTGTGATATCTTAGATAAAGATTACTGAAATATTATGAATACACTTCTCTCCAAGGATTACAAAAAACAAATTACCTAAGATTAGGTCATGAAAACCCTTTAATAAGCAAGATCAAATGGGGCAACTATGTCACCCCCCTTTGGATGGTACTTTCAAATGGTTAACCTCAAACACTGCGGTGAACGAACATCTACCTGTTAGTTTTAAAAATTTGTTGTTTCTTGGTCAATACTGGTTTATTTTTCTCTGAACATAGTGTCACATGTTTATTTTTAATTTTTATATGAATACCTCACAGTAGTCTCAACTGCTCCCAACCGTCTAGAGCCAGTGAGACTATGGCATCCCCAAATAGGGTATGTTGTGAGGTTGAAGGTAGTGGGGAGGGGAAGGAGATTGGGAAGAGGAAGGTTGGAAAATAACTGGCTATTCAGATCTGGTCACCAAACACGGCTAAAGCCATTTCCAGCAACGTTTCGATTCTGAATGGTGGTCTTTCACCAGGGCGATACTTAGAGTATCTACCACTCTGGAACGTGCCGCAAATATACTTTTTACTGTTTTTATATGAATTAAATATGTTATGACACATATTAATTAAATAAAAGTTATTGGCGCACGCCGGGTTTGAACCCGCGACCTTTGGATTCGTAGTCGAGTGTCTTACCACTCGGCCATGGAGGCCGCCAAATGTAAAATGTATTTCCCAAGATAATTTTACAAAAAGTTAATTAGATTTATTAACATTTCCAGGTTGCAAATAACCAGACAATATATGAAAACCTCCTACTACCATAATTAAAAGCGGAAAATGTTGCTTGTGCAATTAAGGAGGTCTAGGGTAGCAGAGGATTGAACCCGTGATGCTTGGTTGGGAATTCAAAACATTTGTCCACTCAGCTACTAATCAATATTAAATCATTAGTTATGCCAAAAAATTCTCTACCTTGTCGAAAATCAAGTAAAAAAAAGTCTGATGACAAAGAAATTTAAATTGACAAAAACCAATTAGTTTTTTTGAACAAGTTTAAAAGGGAAAAAACAGCAGTCGGAGACAAATGTAATGTACAATCGATAATAGTAGTAAATAGTTTGTAAATAAATATTGACTTACTTAATAGCATGTCTAGTGAGAGATTTACAAATGGTAAAATATATTTTTTTATACAACTACCTACCTACATAGGTAAACATCAACAAACCCATTTATGCATTCGGGTGCCACTACGGTAAAGTTACAAACATCTGTGAATTTTAAAATAGTTTTTTGTTTCGTTAGTTCCCTCTTTGACCGCATGCACAGATAACCATGTAAATCTGTACCAATAATTTTATATATCATCGCCGGAAAGGCAAAAGGGCTGAAGCGCCATTTTGGGAAGTTACACTAGAGCATTTCAGAGCAGTTTTTTTTTTGTTTTACAATAAAATTCATAAGCCTCCAGTACCTCCTGGTTGGATGTTGAAAAAAAAAAGTTAACTCAGGTAACTCAATGCTCTCACTGAGTTACCTGAAGTGACAAAAAGCTAAAAAAAAGTCCCAAACTTGTGTCACTTGAGTCAAGCCTTTTCCCAAATGGTTAATATATTTTAGATGGCTGAAGATAAAATGCTTCAGAATCAAACTAGAGTCAGGGCATACTATTTTATTTATTACTCATTTTTGACAACTTACTTAAGCTCTTTTGCCTTTCCAGCGACGATATATCATATAATATATAAATAAATTTTATTATTGTAATTTTATTTATTTTTATCTTCCTTACATAATTTTTCTATTTATTCTAAATTCTACCAATTGTGCAATGTAAATTTACATATAAAAATAGATGAATGCGAAAAAATAAAATACTCTGTTAGTCAATAGTTAATGTATTAATATGTAAGAGCAAATTGTACAAAAATCAAATGTATGAAAGTCAAACACTGATAATATCTACCTTTATGATATTAAAAGCCTAATATGTCAATAAGTAAATTTATATTATCAATCCCTGATTAGATTATAAATGTATGTAAGATTAAATTGTTTATATATTAAGTATTGTAATTTGCCTTGGCCAAAGCAGCTTTCAAATATTATTGTCGTCACCAAAGATAACCCAATGAAAACAAAAAAGATAATCAGTGAAACATAAATTATGATAACATTTTTGAATGCTCAAAGCAATTTCTGTTTTTTAGATTGGATGGAAAATGTTTTTAGCCATAATATCATAACTCTGTTTGGAGGGCTTCACAAAGCAGTGGAGTAACCGCTTTCTTGTTTCAGAATATTCTAGACTTAAAAAAATGGTGTACAAAATCATGAATATTTTCAAAAATGCTGTCATTTTAACATGTTTACCTAATATTTGTGAGATAACTTTGCTTTACTTGGTAATTTTTTTACATTTAAAATTTTGATCAACTTGGAATTACAGTCAAACCCTCAAAGTAGATTTCCGAAGCACAATTAAATCATCATTATGCGCTTTTTCCTTCACTATTGAGTTTGTAAATAGCATTGTATGACATGTAGATATGTATTTTTAATATTATTCACACTTTTTTTTCATTAAGTAACAGAGAGAATATAAACATGATTCTAACTATAATTTTGCCAAAAAGGCTGCGTCTAAGGTTAGGGTGTTTCAAACTGACATATTGTTATGCTTGTCAGTTGATCAAAAGCTGAAACAAACCGAGAATCGGCGCTTAACAATTACCATTCAAATGTAAAAAATATTGAAATGGCACTGATCATCAAATGTGAAGAAAGTTTGATATAATAATAAGCGTTTGTTTTTTTTTTAAGAAATTATATTTTCCAAACCAGATTCCAAATTTTTACAGTTTTGCCACAGAAGTCAGCTGATATATTGATATTAGGAAATTTTGGTAATATATATCCATTACGATTACAGTCATTTTATCAAAGGATGACCGCACGTTTATTGCCTCCCACTGTAGCAGATGTTAATAATAAAATATGAATCATATCAAATAACATAAAAGCTGTTGTCTGATATTATACTTTGTATGAGCTGTATTAATAACAAATAACGTAATAGAAATAACAAGTATTTCAAATAACAAAGCTTTAGTAATTTTGCAAATAAGCTATTTGTAAATCAAAGAATGAAAAAGAAAGCAAATAATGGTAATAATACCAAGATAATTTATAAAGCGCCATTTTTGTGAAATATCACCCCAAGGGTACTTAAAAAAGTTAGATAATAACTATGGTTAAAATTACCATAAAATACTTCAAATTTCTAAAATTACCTAAAAAATCTTAAAACTCTACTTAAATTTATATACGAAATCTTAATAATATTGAAATTTAAATATAATTTGCGCCCTAGTGCATGAAATAATATTATGTAAGTGAAATTGGGTTTCAAAGGGCTATCAAACTATGCGAATTAGCGCAAATCTATTTATGGATATGACTTTCTGAAGAGGCGAGTTTTAAATTATATTCTGTATTCGTTGCAATTATAATGCCGGATACAAATTTTTCGACAAAAAGTTTAGGAGTCGCTGCGTGCTGAAAATGTGGCAACAACGCATTGGAGTCTTTTATCATTCTTAGATCATATTGTCAAAGAAAACCACAACTATCGCCCTAAAGGTTTGATAATTATAACAAATTGTAATACATAGTATGCATGTACACATAAGCTTTGGCTAATTGTTAAGGTTACTGTTATATGGCTTGTGGTTTATCCAATTTAATTTGAAGCCGGTGCTTCAAGACTGAAAGAAAAATCAAACGAATGAATCATTGAAAATTTACAATTATCAATAGATGTCTTCTTAATCTCTGGCATGCCGGCGTTGTCTATAGGGTATGCAAGATTTATACCCGTCGAGTGCCGGTGTTGACTTAAGGCAAAGCCATTTATCATTACCTGTTCATTGGTTTTTATACTTTAAATCATGTTCGTAGCATTTTCAAATGGACCTTAATCGCTTGTCAACAAAATAACCGACCAGAAGAAATGTTTTGCATTGCTTGAAGTTCAGCCCAAGTCACGATTTTCAAAAATTACTGTATGTAATAACAGAAAAACCTAATACGATTTTTTTATATTTATTTACAAATACACTTATTCAGTATTCACATTTCTATGTGTGACTTTTTTATTAACACAAAGGTTTTTTTTCCTCTGAATATAAGTAGCTATATTGGAAAAACCACTAATATTATACACAAACAATTTTGATGGGTACAAACACACTTTATCTGATAAGATGGAACAATTTACAAAAACATTATTTAGTAAAACACAGGTATGTGTACATGCGTTCGCACAGAACATACCCTATGTTCATGCATCACATGGAACTACTCGAGGAGACACATTATCAAAGCTTAGAGACTAGGCGCAATGCTGGTCTCATGACAATAGGCTGTAAAATTATAAATCACTTAATCGACAGTCCATACCTCTTGGCATGCTACTGCTTATTCGTGCCAGAAAAATACTGCCGCAGCAGAAATCATACAATGTTCAGAATACCCAATGGTCGGACAGATGTTTTGGCACAGCAAAGCATGACAAGAGGTATAATTCTGTTGAATACATCATCTATATATATATTGATATATTTTCCGATAATTTACAGAAGTTCAAAAAACTTATTAATTTAAAAATTTTATAATTTGAAATTGCTTACTTGTTGTTCCATTGTACTGTTATTGGGTTTATATCTGTTGTACAATAATAAATTATTTTTTTTAAATTACGAAATCTAAGATGATTCGTTCCAAAACATTAAATATTCATATAAAAATGATTTATACAAAATGTACTAAATATGTAAAAAAAAAAAAAAACATTTTATACTTTGATTATTTCAATTTATTATTAAGTACATATCTATTAGGTAAAGAACATATAAATGATTTTTTATTAATTATTCACTTTATTTCGGATTTCGCAGAAATGTGATATTGCATTGTCGTTGAACAGATTCATGGCTCGCACTGCTACCGAGTGGTGCTTTACTACGAAATGTTGACTGTATCCCACATTTTACAGATAAATTACTTGTATAGCAAGACATTATTTTTTAATTAAGTTATAATTTATTTTTTTTAAATTATGTCTTGCAAAAGATGTGCAATTTCGAAGTTCCACTGTACATGGTCTTTGAAAATGTATTTATTTATACTGGGTTTGAACAGATGTTCTTACTTACGTGAGAACAATCCAGTAAAAAAAAACAATCGTAAAAAAAATTACGAGAATGACTAAACTTAAAGTTGTTTAGAATGTTTTCTTTGTAAAATTTATATGAACTAATTAATAAATAATATATATATATATATTTTAATTAAAAGCCTATAACGTAAAAAAAATATTTTTTTTTGTTAAGATATTTATTACATTTTATAAACCCTCGAATAATATATTTTTTTAAATGCCATCAAATTTTGATTTTGATTTAAATAACAAAAAAATATTTTATAAATAATGAAAAAACTAAACATGACAAAAAAACTAACAATATTTTCCCAACTACCCTGCTTCTTCCGCTGTAAAATATAACATGTGTGGAATAAAGATAGTAGCTTATCAGCAGTCGGCAGTGTCAGTTTATGCCAGGATACATATTTGCAAAATTGAATCATTAATGAGTGTTACAAATTAAAAACAAAGCAATAAATATTAATTAGAAATTTAGTTTTTAGCACAATATTGACTCCTTTTCCATTGTTATCTTTAAAGATAAGAATAATGATATAAGTACCTGACCTTATTTTTTTTGTTATATTTTTTTATTGTGAATACCCCACAAAAGTCTCAACTGCTCCCAACCGTCTGGAGCCAGTGGGACTATGGCATCCCCAAACGGGGTATGTTGTGAGGCTGAGGGAAGTGGGGAGGAAAATGAGATAAAGAAGAAAGAAGGTTGGGAAGTACCTGGCTATTCAGGTCTGGTCATCAAAGCGTTTAGATTCTGAATGGTGGTCTATTACCAGGGCAATACTCTGCCAGGGTGATACACTACCACTCTGGAACGTGCCACAAATATACTATTTTATATGAATTAAATGTGAAATAACACATATTAATTAAATAAAATGTATTTGCGCACGCCGGGATTTGAACCCGTTACCTCTGAATTTGTAGTCGAGCGTCTTAACCACTCGACCGTGGAAGCCGTCAAATTGTTATTGTTGATGTGACTGTGTATATGAGAATGATTGCTTTGAGTTTGAATGACCTCATTCATGGATTTATTTCAACCATATTTTTGGTGATTGTTACTTTAGAGCTAACTTTAAAATTCTTCCACAAAAATTCTGACACTTAGGTGAAAAATGAAGATAATAAATAGTACCTACCTAATTTGAATATTAATTTTTCATGTCTACTTTGTGTATTTAACAACTTTGGTAGGGGTAATAAGTAAATTTATATGCAACCTTGGTTGGGTAGTGTATGGATTACACTGCTTATATTCAAATTTAAGTCTTCAGAAAAAAGGTGATCTAAATAAAAGTTATTTTCTTGATGGCCAATGTTATTCAACGAACACAAAAACATAGCATTTGAATTTCACCCTTAAAAACCAATATATATGTATCATGTATATTAATAAAAGGAAACAAAACATTGTTTCAAATTACTACCGGAAATAAAGAATGTAAGTACCTTGAGATAATAAATAATAATTACAAGTATAAAATTAATAAATAAAATACGAATACTTATATAGTGTAGATATTTAATGCCTATCTGTAAATAAGATCAATAATCAGTCTGTTGTGCAAAACTAACAAATCAAACAAGTAAATATAAACACAGTGTAAAAGAAGCAGCTTTATAGCCATTGTTAAATATTTGCTTTAAATAAAATGTGGGCATAGCTCGTGCCCAGCAAGTGTTCGATTTAGAAAGTTAATAAATAAAATAAAATGTCGGTGCTGTTATAAAAAGAGAGTAATTATATGAAAGTATTTGAAATTTGACAAAAAATCAGAGTACAAATTTCGAATAAAAACTACTTCAGGCGTACTATCCTCTTTAATTACAGCGCATTTAATTTACTGACCGAAAATTTATTATGTTATTGATATGACGAAGTGCATTCTCAATATCTAAGATAGCTTGACGAGATATTATTTATATTTATTACCAATGACATTATTTATTACTTACATTATTATTAATTACCGGTGACATTTCAAATTTTGACATGATTTTTCATTAGTCATTGTAAATATTCACGTGACCGAACATAACAAAGAAAAATTAACAAACAACGCAAAAAAATCAATCTATTAATAATTTCTTTTGACAACGGCGCAACTAATGACAACAATACAACTACCAGCATAATATGACAAACGTCAAGTACAATAAATACGTTAATCTAATAAGGAAATGGGTTATTACCCGGGTGGTGATGTTTCCATTGGGGTTGCTGGCAGGAGCATCTCTTTTAGAGCGTGAATGGTACAAATCATCACTGTTACCGGCGTCGAAATCACTTTGCGATCTGTCGAAAACAGCTACACTTCGCTTGTTATGCTTAGCGTCGGGCTTGTACAAATGTAAGGATTGCGAAGGAAATCCATGTCGTTCACATACGCAATGCAAACAAAAAAATAATATTAGTAACGGGAGAACAAATAGCTCCCGGTCAATCATTTTAAATTACGTTCAACGCGACTAATTCACTTTCAATATGGATTTGATATGACAATGACAAATGCCCACAGAATATAATCGGAGACTCGGCGAATGAAACCATAGATGAAAAACTGGCAAAGCAAAAGGTTTTTTTTTAATGTGGCTACATATAAAAAATAAGTTTAAATAAGTAAGTACTTAACCAACACGTAAATAAAGAAAAAAAAATCTTCTTCTTCTTTTCATTCGAAAACCAATTGTTTCGTACGAGTGTTTGACGACTGCGCACAAAATGCAAGCTCCAGTTTCCTGTATTCCGAATTCAAGCAAGATGTCAAAAGTCAAGAAAACTCTCGATGAGGCGAAAGAAAGTTCAAATACTGAGATTGATTTGGTCGATAGGAGCATTTCAAGCTTCGAGGAATTGTTTGGATTGTGTGAGTTTTTTGAACATCTGTTATATTCTCTTTATGACCAAATAAGGAATCTTGTTTTGGTTTGAATTGTGGGCGGGACCTGCCCTTACTACTGTCAATGTTGTTATGACATCATGTTGTCCAAAAATAACCTCAAACGAATTTATGAGCAACAAATAATAATATTTGACTTTAAAGTGTTGATAAAAATACACTATTGCTTTAATATTTCAATAAATACCGTTCAAACAACCTTGCATGCACAATACAGTTAACAAAATTATGGTTTACAATATACCACCTACACATAGATTTAGTATTGCATGCATATTTGTTCAAGTTAATTGTACTCCTTGCTACAATAAAATACAATTTATGGTTTACAAATTACAGAATCATTAGCTCTTGGGGATACAGTAATCTTCAATGGACAGAATCAAAATAATGAAAATGCCCATGTTATTAGGTTTCTTGTTTCTTTCGGAATTTAATAAAAATCTCATTGACGCTACATCTAAGCAACCATTTGATTAATTATTAATGGTATTTACACATGCGTCGCCTTTCCTTGACAACGTTTCAGAGTAAATATGCGTAGATGAAAGAATCTTGTAGTCAATTCTTAAATACATACAATTCAACAATCAACAAAATCTATTAATTTCCAGTGAACATGGTAAACATCACCCGTCTAAGCATCAGCCACAACAAGATAGCCGTGGTGCCGCCTGGCCTGGCCAACCTGATCAATTTGGAGATACTGAACTTCTCCAACAACTGGATCCAGGAGCTGCCCGTCAGCCTCTCCTCGCTGCCCAAGCTGAGGATCCTGAATGTATCAATCAATCGGCTCAACTCGCTGCCCAGGGGCTTTGGTGCCTTCCCTGTCCTGGAGATCCTGGATTTGACCTATAACAATCTGAATGAAAAGACGCTGCCGGGAAACTTTTTCATGATGGGTGAGATTTTCTCTAGAATTTTCAAGTACTGTATTATGAAATATGTGGAAGGTAGTGCAAACGTGAGTCCCTGTGCCAAAATCAAAAGACTAACACAAGACTTTAATTTTATTTTTAATGAAAGAAGTACCCATATTATTTTATATTGTTGGAAAATGGAATGATGTATAATCTTTCATGCACACTTTTATATCATAAAATACAAATTTGTTTTCAGAAACGCTCCGTGCTTTGTACCTTGGGGACAATGATTTTGAGTACATTCCTCCTGGCATTGGGCAATTGAAGAATTTGCAAATTGTAAGTTCTTGTTATGTATTGAATTAAAAACTCAACAATTTCCAACAACAGCTAAGTCACATTATGTTAAATTTATATTATGAGATTGGTTGTTATTAATTTTTTCTTTAACAAAAGTCAAAACAGTGGACAGAAAGTGGCCAACTGGCACCAAAAAAAGCAAAGGCGATTTCGTCAGCTGTCAAAGTGCTGGCGACTGTTTCCTGGGATGCCCGCTGAATAATTTTTGTTGATCCATTAACGGCATGTGTTACGCAGGCTTGGTACAAAATTTGAGTGACGAAAGCAAGGTGAAAAGACCCCATTCGGCCACGAAAAAGTACTGTTCTATCAAGACAATGCACCGGTTCACATGGCATCTGTGTAGTGGCCAAAATCCCTGAATTGTGCTTCGAGTTACTGCCTCATCCACCTCATTTGTCAGAGTTGGCTCTATGTCACTTCCATTTGTTCCCAAATCTTAAAAAATGGTTAGGTGGAAAGAAATTTTCAAACAATATTGAAGTAATTGCTGCTGTAAATGGCTGTTTTGAGGAGTTTGAGCAGTCCTACTTAAATGGTATAGTGGCACCCGAGAAGCGTTGGACTAAATGTGTTGAGGTACAAGGAAACTATGTAGAAAAATAAAATCATTTCATGCTAAAAAGTTGTTTTGCTTTCTGTTTCGGAAAATTATGACCTGACCCTCGTATTATATTTTAAACTTTTCAGTTATCTCTCCGAGAGAATGATCTGATTGAGCTGCCCAGCGAGATTGGAGAGCTGGTCAGATTAAGAGAGCTGCATCTCCAGGCTAATCGCTTGACTGTGCTGCCTCCAGAACTTGGTAAGCCCACATTCACTATCCCAATAATTAGAAATGAATACAACAACTGTTGGCAAACTGCTTTGGACTGTCCTTATTTTACAGACTGATTCGTTTAACCTTTTAGCATTTACTGTCTATGCAATGCAGTAAAACTCTTACAAATATGCTTTTTTTGGAGCAGTTATGTTTAATCTCTAGTGTGCCCCGGAGGTGCCACTAGTCACCTAGCATTCATCATTATGTTCCAGGAGTTTTATCCTTTAAAATCTGGTGTTTGCATATTTAAATGAACCCTAATCATGTATCAACAAAATAATCGATCCAAGGAGGTATTTTGCATTGCGTTAAGTTCGCTACAAGTCGAGTAATAAGTATAAATAAAACATAAACTTTGTTTGTAACCACTTTAATTATTCAATATTATGTCGACCGGTTTCGGAAGAACCCTTTCATCATCAGGACAATATTAAAATTAAATAAAAATTTAATATTGTCCTGATGATGGAAGGTGCATCCGAAACCGGTCAACATAATATTGAATAATTAAAGTGGTTATAAACAAAGTTTAGCCCCAAAGTAAATGCTTTTTACAAATATGTACGAGTGATAAGTATTTGAAGCTTGCTTACGTGTCTGACAGAAAAAAAAAACAATCTTCAAAGTGACATTACTGTTTTTTTTATTACAGGATAACCTCATGCAATTATTTTTATTTGGAAGAAAAATAATTGCATGAGGTCACACGAAAATATAATAAAATGACAGAAAAAATCTTCACATTTCTTAATCAAACTTTTTTAAGTGATTTGAAGGAGTAAAAAACCTATTCTCCGAATATAAATAGCAAATCCAGAAAAACCACTAATATCATTAACATACAATTTGAAAAAAATACAAAAACACATTATCTGAGAAGATAGCTTAATTGACAAAAACATTGTTTTGTAAAACACAAATTACTATTAACAAGGTACAACAAAAGTTGTACCTTGTAGGAATCCGGCATTCCAGAGGTTAAGCATGCATTCATTTAAGCTTCTGGCACATGAATGATCATCAGATTATTCTTGTATGTAATATAAATATTTATTGTTGCAGGAAACTTGGATTTGGCGAGCAACAAAGCTATGCTCCGTATCGAAGGAAACTTTTGGATCACCCCCATCGATGATCAGCTCAAGCTGGGCATATCCCACGTGCTGGACTATATACGGTCAGAAACATACCGCATGTAAGTTTTACGCAACATTTCGTTAAATAAATATTATAAATGAGGCTGAGAGAAAGCGTCGTCTTCATTGTGATAGAAAGGTAAAAAACTTACTCACTTTTAGCGTTCAGTCTTCTTCTCCTGTGTAGAAGTTTATAAGAACCAGTGGTGTAGTTACACACCCCCGGGCAAGTTTTCAAATAAACCCCCTGCCCTTTCATTATGAATGTTACATTAATGTGCATTGTCCTTTAGTGCAAGCAGTGTGAAACATTAAAGTTGATGACTACCTATAACAAGGTGCGAGCATGTGGCACTATCGTTAGGCTGATTGTTTCCCACTCTACATTAATTAATTTATTGTTTTCAACTTTTTTGTAGAACTGCGTTTTACTCGCATTTCATTGTTGTATTTGGAATTAATTGATTGATTAATTAGTACTTCATCTGTCAGTGGCATCACCTCATTTTGACAATGCCTTCAGAAGGTAAAAAAGCTGCCATCCGTAAAAATAATTATAAAGCAGAACTTTTCATTATATTTAAAATGAAAAGAGCAACAATTAATTTGTCTATAGGGGCCGGAGATAGATATATGCATCTCAGTCACGGAATTACTAACTTGAAGTTTCTGAAATTCTGGTTTCGGTTTCAGAACACTATTCAGTACCAGCCAACCTTTTCCCTATACAATAGAATATGTAGTTAGTTGTAATTTTAATTTGTTGAAAAATATGTTTATTATGTTTTCAGGATCTACAGTCGTCATCTTGCAGCAAAGCCACCACCACCGGGACAGTTAATTGACAAGACAAAGAAAGCCAGCCGGGCTAGATAAACTATGTAACAACACCTTTTCCATTGCTGCATACACTAAATGCTGAGGTACTAATCATCTGTCATCTCCTAAAATCAATTCGCAATGGTGCTGTGTAATGAGCATTTATGGGTACATTTAAAAATCACTGACGCATATTCAATTTCAGCAAATTAAGTACCTAAAAATGTATAGCTAATTTCTATAGTGGGATTTTTCTGAAAAGTCTCAAAAAGGGACAGTTAAATATGATAATAAAGTAATCAAGATCTGGACTACCACTTTTTATTTTTACATTACAAGGGAATAGTGTCACAGATGTATCTAGGTATTGTTGCACAATGGTACAAAATCCAGCTTAGCTTCAGTGAATCTTGTTGAATTCAGTTCTGTCCAGCGCTTTCTCAGGGCGTGTTGGTGTGAATGTTTTACTGCAAATTTACGATATCCCTGACGGTAATCTTTAACACCCTCGTGAAACTAAGACGACACCATAGAAGCCGGCCCAACAATAATATAGCCGGCAATGGTGGTGTTACAGTCGATTCAAATATTAACAGATGCAGTGATACAGATGCCCCTTTAATGTCAATACATATAACCATGTTGTCTATATGAATAAATTTTCGTTTCTCCTAGCTTTACTGTAATGTTTGTTTTCAATGTATTCTTATAAAGGTGCCATAATTATGTAGGTATGTATTTCAATGATGTCATTGTTTTAAGTAAAGTGCCTGTCAATCAATCTGTGTTAGCCGTAATATAAGCGTAATTTTGCTTCAGCATTTGGAGTTTTATATGAAATCTTACACACAAAATAATCTTTTATTTACTTTGTTATCAAGTAGAATTTATTTGGAGTGAAACTCTCTTAAGGTTTTTCAAGAAGAAAAAAATATGTGAGAAACCCTGATATTTGTGAGATAAATTAAGTATTTCAGATTTAACCTTCAAGGGATTGAAAAAACAAAACTACTTAATGATTTTTACCGTATTCACAAACTCCAGTTTTCAACGCCTTTGGTGCAATATGACAAAAAGTTGTAATTTTTTTAATCGAATATTCTTTTTAGTTTTATTATTTTAAGATTTTTATGTGGACTAATAATTATGTAATTCACTGCCAAGTTTTATTTGTTGTTATAGCTAACATAATATTTAAATTTATTTAACACTTAATTAATCAGTTTCCATTTCAAGTGTGCCTCTTTTTCTTCTGTTGCATTGTGTATGAATATTGCAAATTTAATTTGAAATTTGATGCACAAAATTGATTCATGTATTTATATCATCAATTATTATTATGTCCAGTGTTAGAGATATGCTTCCCCTTCAATCGATTCTTCTTTCTCTCCGCGGAAGTCTCGATCTGTCGATTAAATGTATGTATGTAGAAAGTATAGGCAGGTTTTGCTTTGAAATAAAATATAAATTAGATAGTGTATTCAAATTAGTAATGAATAATATGCACGCTATCATGTTTGAGTTTTGTTTTATAAAATTAATATTATAAAATTGCTTAATATGTTTAATTTTACTAAATGCCAAATTATTATTTAAAAATGTATTTATAGTATGAAACTTTGTTGGACTGGTTGTCACTGTATATTGCAACTATATACAATGTGCCTTAGTTAAATGTATGTCTTATAGAAATTAAACCATATTTTGTATTAATGTTTATATTTTTACCGTATTATACAATATTAACAAACTAAATGCTATGTTTTATTTGTTAAACCTTATTAATAATGTCAGTCGTTTAATTAAATAAAGTACCTACAAATAAACAAATTACGGTATTACAAAATGTTTATTGAACTGAAAAAGCTAAATTAAACTAGAAAAAAGAACAGGACATGGTTCTATCAAGATGGCCATAAGTATGTACACAAGATATGCAATAATATATATTTTAATGTTTTCCATTGAACACCAAACATACAGAAGGTTCAGGAAGACTTATTGCTTATTTCACAATTTTATTTATAGATCTATCACTTCACAAAGCCATTACAGTTGAGCGCAGGGTCTGTGTAAATTACAACCCATCACATAATATTCTAATAGACCTATAGAGGAACATCTGTTAATAATAATAAAAAGCTAAATGCCAATAAATATACCAAAATTGAATTCAAAATAAAAAAATATACAATGATCCGTGGATAATTGAATACAGAATAGTATTATTCAACTTATATATTGATGTAAAGTATTACTCATTACAAAATAATAAATCACATTCACATATTATTGGCTGAATTAGAGTAATCAACATGTTTGCCATTTATCAATTATCTTTCTGTCTTCAGATAATATATTTCCCTCGCTATATTTAATTTCATGTCAAATCAGTTCTAAATTAATTAATTACAAAATCATAAAATATCGCAAATAACCCCTAGAAGCTGGGTAATATTTTGTAAATTTCTTGAAGCCAAATATAATATTGAAAATTGTATTTGGAAGAATACATATGCTTCTACAATGTCAACTTTTTTACTTTGGAGTTTTCATGGGTAGTAGAAATATGTCAAAAAGCTCTAAAACCTAGCGATACACACTACAAATTGCAGTGCAACTCAAGATAGTCATGAATTCATTTGACTGCTCTTTTAGTTGGTCGGACTCAAGGGGTTAATATGCCTCTCTATTGAATCAAAAACTACGAATTAATAATTGAGCAGGTTTTAAAAAAAAATACAATTAACGAGATTCAGTTTCAAAAAAATAATAAAGAAAAAATAAATAAAAATCTAATGGATTAGAAGTTATTGGTTCAATTCACATATCCTCAGAGCTAAAAGACGAATCGTCGCTTGTCAGGTTGTCTCCGTTTATTTCTCTGAAGGGAACTGTTCTTTCTTTTGATCTGTGGTTGGAGATATTTTTTCTTCGTATGACAACATCGCTAATATCATGCTCTGCAATCTCATCACCCGAAAGATGTGTTTTAGTCTCAATGAAATTTGCAAACCTATAAAAAAAAAATTTTGAAAAATATTATAAAACATACACATTGCTTGGAGAATTAACTACAAATAAATTAGTCTTGTTTATTGGCACCAAAACTTAGTGGTTAACACATGCAAGCTTGACAAGGTATGTAATTGAGAAGAGTGGAAACAGCTTGGGGAGGCCTACATCCAACAGTGGATTAAAAGTAGCTGATTATGATATTTATAAAGTAGATAGCCAATCAAAATGGTATCCAGGAACTGTGGCTTTATGTAAATATGTGCGCGGTTTATAGCCTGTCCAGAATTTAATCTCCGAACCACAAGAGATTTTACTGATTTATACAAGTCACCAACCACAAAACTACAGTTTTGGGATAACATTATCTTGACTTGATAACTCCCCAATTTAATGCGCCACTGGCAACAATCATGACTCTGCGGGAGGTATGCTAAATAAAAAAAGCTAATACCTAACCTAATAAAGAAAAGTGAAATATAGTGTTAAAATCAAAAGTTTTATCTATATTTAGGAAAGACACTAATATTCATAATCTCCAAACTTCCAAATTGCAAATCTCTAAATTACGTTAATCAAAACAATGTAAGGAAAAAGGTTTTCGAAAAAACCAGAAAAATGTTAATTTATTTGGATCGATGTGGGAATATTGTTGCCATTATTTACATTCAAAGTGATAGTTTCACACAATATAATGTATGATTTTTTTTTGCATTTATGTATCTTACTTTTGAGGGTTTTTAAGTTTCAGCATCAGCTTCCACTGAGGACATTCAGGGCTGGAGCAATATCCCCTCAACTCCTCAAGAGCCTTTTCCGTTTCCTTCTGACCTTGCTTGTAATATTCGTCTTGGGTTAAGAGTACTCGCTTTGGAGGATTTTTTATTCTCCTAAAACAAAAATATATTAACTCTCCCGTAACAGCAAGGGGTAACTGAGTAACCCATCCCTAACAATAAATTCTCGTGACACTTTAAATATTGTAGAGTTTAAATTTCCATATCATAACGGATAAAGGCAAAGGGTAACTAAATGAACCCCACGGCAAAGCATGTTTTGTTTATCATCTTGGATATGATGACATCACTGACACATTTCATCTATCGAGTAGATGTATTGAAACATCAAAAGTATTTGTTTTGAAACA
This sequence comes from Drusus annulatus, assembly GCA_022651775.1. Taxonomy (NCBI): domain Eukaryota; kingdom Metazoa; phylum Arthropoda; class Insecta; order Trichoptera; family Limnephilidae; genus Drusus; species Drusus annulatus. Next base: position 601,973 of record JAGWCC010000061.1, on the reverse strand, counting down.
CTAATTTTATTAATTATTTTAAGCATTTGACCAATAGTCGTTAGCCATTACCCGTCATATCATGAATAACTATCGATACTACGTTTAGCTGAGTTCAAATCTCTGCGTTCATTAAATCATCTGCGTCAATCAAAATTCATTACGTTGATTTCCCCGCGAAATTTTTGCTGCAATGTTTATTAATATGTAGACAAACTTATCGATGGACTGCCGGGCCGAGATAAATCAAGCAGATTTGGTCAACGTGAACTATCATATTTCATTGGCAATTTGCAGTCATGTTCGGGAATGTTGACAAATAACAGATATTGTGGATTAAAAAAATATTGAGGTGCTTGTGCTAGGGCTCCTGGCCATATTGCACATAACACCACAATCAATATGTAGTTAAACTGCTGTCAAAAATTCAAATTCAAACTTGGCCAAGAAAATTCATATTGAAAAAGTGACATAAGTTGCCTGAAGATTTTGAAATAAATTATTATTGTGTTTTAAAATGTTGGAAAAATGAAGGTACACCTTGACAGGGTTAAATTTGCAGTCAGACAGGAAATAACAAATAAACAACTATTTTTTAAATCCATAGATTTTTTGCCTCTACAAAATGTACACTAGCAACGTTACTAACTGTAAATTTAGTGTGTCAAGTTGTGCAAATACATATGTATATTTTTTATGTGTAGTAATTGAGAAATTAACCATATTAATTCCTCTTGCCAGCAGACGTTTTATTTACTGATCTTTTCAGGTTCTCTCTTGACCTGTGAAATTATAAAATTAGCATTGTTAGTAATACATTTAACAAATTAAAGAAATTGTTTGTTCACAAGTATGATTTAAGATTGTATTAAGTAGTTACCAATATCGTTTGAGTGCAGCGATCCAAGAACTTGGAATGCATTTGATAATGATCAGGAACAAAGATATTGCTCCAAATGCTTCTGTCATTTCAGTGCTTAAGTAGATCAACACAAGTCCGGCTGCCTAAAAAAACATTTAAAAAACAAATTAGTTTTCAGATAAATTACAACGAATAAAGAAAAGCAGAAAAATATTTTTTTCATAGTAGCATTTAAACATTTCGGAAATTTACCATATATAATTTTATATTAATTAAATGCGTTATGACACATTAAATAAATAAAATTTATCTGTGAACGCCGGGATTTGAACTTACAACCTCCGGATTCGCAGTTGAGGGTCTTACTTAACCACTCCACCACGGAGGCCTTCAGATTTAAGTTCATTTTAACATAATGATTCTAAAATTGATTCAAATTCATTTCAACATTTTGATTTCAAAAACGATATAAGTTAATTTAAATATTTCGATTGCCTGTTGTTGTTTCTATTATTAAGGAAATAAAAATCACCGTCGTCATCTGTGTTCGATAATTTTAAAGCACCACTCGATTAAATATTTCAGTGTTTTAAGTCATGTATCAATTATGCTCATTGCTAATACTTTATAATAACAGACTTTCAATTTTCATTCTCGCACCGCATATTTTATTATAAAACCTTAACTCTTTAGACTTCAACTTATCAAATCTCAAATATCTCACTTGCAAAGTCCATGTAATTAAGTTTTTATTCCTTTTGTCTCTGGGCGGTCCCATTTTATAGCATATGACGAAGCTGAGGAACCCTGATGCTGCCACGTAACCCGCGACGTAGGTGTGGTAGGCCAGCAGCAATGGCTGGAAGTTGGACCAAAGCAGCTGGAAGGCGTACACCCCCAGCGTCCAGCCTCCGATCATGGCGCCGTAGACTATCGGTTTCTGGAAATATAATTTTATTCATTCACTGAAGGTTTCGCTCGTGATTTAATTCTGAGAGCTGAAAAAATTAAACAATTTTAAATAAAAGTAACTTTGTTTTGACACCACTTTATTAGATACATATACAAACTGGTTTCGGCTCTACCTGAACCTTCTTCAGGGTTGAACAAATATGTATTGAAATTTAATTAT